>CM056594.1:36724186-37324186 GCA_029721355.1 Tegillarca granosa | reverse complement strand
CTGCTTTTTTTTAATTATTATTACTAATATTTTTATTATTATTTTTTAATTTTCTCTTTTGCACTGTTGTTAATGTAATATGTACCCCCCTAAACATTTCTTACAACAATAATTTATATAAAATTTGTTTCCAATAAATGCAAAGGATTATTTTAACAAAGCAGAATGTATGATATACATTTTTGTACTTTATTATCTAATAAACAGCGAATAGTAATGGTATTTTGTACCAAAGTCATGATTGCTGTGCCTTGAGAAAACCATCAACCTTCAACTAGCAAACTGACAACTTTCTCACTTTGTTCCCATTACTGCTGATGATAAGCAAATGGTAGGTCAAATTATTCATGTGTCAAGGCCATCTTGAATACTGCAAGAAGTTTGATTTGTATAAAATTTAAACTACTCTACCTAGGGACCTTCCACAACAATCAGTTTAACAGATTTGTTTGGCCCAGTAGTTTAAAAGGAGAAAATTTTCAAAGAATAAGCTTTTTATAGCAGCTAATTTGCATGTTCTGCTAATTACAAGCTAAGTATAAATGCAATAGAAAAACGTTACATATTTTGATGGCTGTTTCTCTACTCTCTAAATCATTTGATAAATGAATCTTTAATGGTTATTTTGCACTTTTTTTCTTTTTAAAGCAATGACTACCATCTTGGATGTCGCAAAAGGTTGATTTGTAAAAAACTTTTGGTTCTGTTTGACCCAACAGTTATAAAGAAGAAGATTAAACTTTATGCATGGATGGACAGACACACACACACACACACACACACACACACACACACACACGCTTCATGTCACAAGCTTAACTGGCTAAACCAGAAAAAATATAATAGAGTTTGAAGTTGCAGTCAAAAGATTATAAAACAATAATTCCACAGAATTAGACATCTCACAAGGTCTAGCTCTCATAGGTTAGCATTAACAAGAATTCCAAAAAAATTATATGTCTTACCTAACTATTATAGTCACATTAAGAATGAACTGATTCAAAATATATTTTAATGTGCAATTTTCAATATGCTGACACATCAATGCTAATGACAAAGGAATAAGCTCAACAGTTTGATTCTCATCATATGGTGACTTTAGACCAAAATAATAGGCCTTTTAGGTCATTTAATACAAGAGCAGAAAGAACCTTGTGATTAATGACCCAAGATATCTGTAAATACACTTGTAATGTCAAATACAACTCACCAGCATAACCATGTGATCAATACCTCTTAACGTTTGTGCGGAATGAAATCGATAACATTTACTTCAAATGTTCCCCAAAAATTGTCAGTATACAAGGAAAACTTCACTTTATGCAATTCCATTGTCAATAAAAATAATTTTCCCGCACAAGCGCTATGAGGTATTATGTGGAGCTCTGGGGAATTCCACTGTACAGGTACTCACTATGCAATTTGCATTTTTCTTTTAATTTACTAAAACTGAATTGAACTATTTTCTCTTTCTTTTTTACAGTCTCTCTTTCATCCTGGAATTAAATACACTTAAAATTCATACATTTTTGCCTGTATCAACAACATTAAAATTTTTGTCGGGTAAAACACATACCAATACACATATAATTTTACTAGTAAACCCTACAATAATTCAATAATTAATGACTTCACAGTATTTAAATCTTTTTATATACATGTATGTAAAATATATACAATGTATGTAGCATTCACTATTTGTATGAAATTTAAAGCTTTTCCAATGCTGAATGGAAAGGCAAAAATATGTCTTCCTGTAAACAAGGCAAAAATTTTCTTTTGGTTTTGCTTTTTTTTTTTTTTTTTTTTTTTTTTTTTTTTTTTTTTTTGTAAATGAAATTTGTCTTTTTCATCAAGGTTTGAATATGATATAATATAATAACAAAATTCCTTTAAATATACGTACATTCATAACTGATGTAAAAAATACTTACATATTCAGTAACTTTTAAAGTTGCTTCACTGTTGTCATGACAACTAGATTCACTTGTACAAACAGATTCACTCTGATTACTAAGATTGTAATCCTCAAAGCAAGTTTTCTCTGATGACACTGTATCATTACAACAATTTTTATTTCTATACACTGATAACTTTTTAACACATTCCTCTTCAGATGACTGACTTAGATGTTCAATATTTTCTGAAATACAGGGACTATCAAAGATCTGTGTATTACAAGAATCATCTGTTAGTGTATCAGATCTTTCAAATGTTTGTGTATTTACAGATTCATCTACAGATGAACTATCAAACGAATGAGTATTTACTGTATCATTAGTTATCTCACTGTCAAAAGTCTGAGTTTTTTGTGACTCATTCCCAGATGAACTGTCATAGGCATTATATGGGACTCATTTCCTAGGACTATCAAAAGTTTGAGTATTTTCTGAATTACTTGAATACTCAAACGACTGAGTTTTTTGTGACTCATTCCCAGATGAACTGTCAAAAGTAATTTTTAACTCATTCACCGGACTATCAAAAGTCTGAGTATTTTGTGACCCACTTTGGTTACTTGAACACTCAATATAAACATAGTTACCCGCACTTGAACTTGAACAAAAAGTTCTCTCAGAAGAATTTGATTCAAGTGAATATTGTGAGGTTAATGTTTCCTGTGAACTACTGATTCCTGATTCTGTATCTGTCTGTTCTGAAATATGTAATGTTTCTGGAAAAATAACCATGCAATCACTATTTGAGGCAGACTCAGAAATAACCAATTCTTTCTTAAAACTGTTGGGTGTTGATTCAAAATCTGCCTCTGAAGTTTCATCATTAAATTTAAACTTTGAAGATGATAGTGTAGTTAATGTTGATGATTTTGACACAAATGTATCAAGTTTTCTCTCTAAAAGAAAACAGAAAAGTTCAATCAATAAAGATATTTCAATCATATTATAACAAATGAAACATTTTTCTTAAACGATATGTAAGTTCATTTACAAAGGTACATGTATATGTGTTCAATGTAAAGTGTAAATTGAAGGGAAACATTATTGAAAATATCTGAATTGTGAAATTTAAACAAAAAAAAAAAAAGAAAGAAAAAAATAATTTAGATAAATTAAATCTTTATATAATTGGAAACATAAGAAACTAAGCAGTATAAGTCAGAACTGGGAATGAATCAATGATTTACAGAAATAGCAAGTACTAGATCAACTGAGCAAATCAAACCAATACATTTGAACCTTGCTATGAATAAAAAATATATGGAAGTACCCCTACGTTTTGAAATCTGTTTGGTTGTAGTCTCTTTCTTTGAAGGTGAGGTATTCTCTTCTTTAGCAAATGCACTGGTAAAAGATCTCTTCAGTTTATTCAATGAACTTGAAAGAGAAACCTGAAAATTAAGTGTCAAAAGCTATCAGAAACCAACACATACACATGTAGCTCTCCTACACATCTATAGTTACAAAACCTATAAAATACATGTATGTTGATTTTTGATTTTTGATTTTGTCCTAAGATAGATATATGTTCCCTGGTATTTGTTATTAGGGAAGAAACATTCCCATCAATTATGTTAAAAGTTATTAGGTGATGTCATTTAACAGGGTTTTTTATCATGTGGTTAGTCACATGATTAAACTTACAGACTCTATGTTCAGGCTGAATCTCTATTGCTTTGTTATATACTTGAAATTTGATAAAAACTTTTCTGTAACTTTTCAAAAATGAAATTTCCAAGCTAAAGAAAAGTGGGATAGAGACTAAGGAAAACATGGAACACAACCACTCATAAAGAACTTAAGACGGATGTTATTACATGTACCTAGGCAAAAAACAGCAACTAAGAATTAAGCTAGAAGCAGAATTCTCATCTAGAAGTTTCAAGGTTTAAGTCAATTAAATAAATTACCATATACGTTTACATATTTGTACAGTTTTTGACTTGAACTTTAATGCATATGTACATGTATATTCATTGTAAGTTATACCATTTACAGGTATATGGGAGATAGCACTGTTTTTTTGAAATCAATCAAAGAAAGCTACATGGGTCTTAACTACAGTTATACCTTTTCATATCCATCTTTTGTTACACTAGTGATCTGTTTAGCTGTAGAACTGTAATACATCAATGCAAACACAATTAAGAAAATCAATCAATTTAAAGAAATCAAATAAAAATATACGTTTGCCTTGTATGGTTTAAGTTTTGCTGATCTGGAGAAAAAATGGAGAAAAATACTTATTTTCCTTTGTTTAAATTCTGCAATCTTGAAGCATGAAACAAATTTACTCATATGTACATTTTTGAAAGTAGGTTTTCTCTAAGTCAGTGAGATTATGTAATAAGATGCAAGTGTTTTCTGCAGTTTGATGTCAGAGGACAGAAATTGTCATTAGTTACTTATCGTGTACCCGCCAATCGGTAATTCACCCTGGTCACATGACGAGACATATAGGCCCTACCTAAGATACAGTTAACATTTCCATATAATGTAACTTATTGTTTATTTACCTACCTATTTTCTTCATCCTTCTCGGATCCCAAAGTTTGAACTATAAAATAATTAATTAAGAAATATTTAAGTATATTATGAATAGTCATTTTAAAAACACTAGTTCCATGGTATCTCTCATAGTAGTGGAGTGGAGTGGAGTATTGGTGTTTAGCGCTCAGTCAGGATTCTTTCACTTACATTTCAGCATTTGGTGTTGCATTCCTTAATTGTCTCATTTCAAGTTTTCACCTCACCATTTATTAAAGCTTTATGCAAACAGAAAATGGGAGATGATGATCATTTTCCAGTAAAAATAAAGTGGGTAATAGGTGGTGTGTTAAATATGTCACTACTCTACTCAGAAAGAAAGAAAGAAAAAGAGACAGACAGACAGACAGACAGTTGTCTGACAGACAGACAGACTGACACAGACAGACAGACAGACAGACAGATAGATAGATAGATAGATAGATAGATAGATAGATAGATAGATAGATAGATAGATAGATAGATAGATAGATAGATAGATAGATAGATAGATAGATAGATAGATAGATAGATAGATAGATAGATAGATAGATAGATAGATAGATAGATAGATAAAAACAGTAAAACCTTGATTTATTGCCCTTATTTGTTAACTCATATTTTAGCACTATAACAGGGTTTAGCAAATAAATTGGGAAAACACAGATGGAATGGATTTCAGAACCTAAAAATATTCTGGCTTTAAGGGCAGTAACAGAAGTAACAATGTTTTTGAGGGGCATTATTACAAGATTTTACTCTACTGTTTCAGATGATTGAATTAAAGACAATGTAGTTATTTGATCTGTAATATTTTTTCATATTTACATAGAGGTATTGACCAAGATAAGCATTATGCTAAATATGTCACTTGTATGCTAAATAAATACACATGCAGAAAAAAACAACAAAAAAGTTTAATATTGGATTGAACTTTTCCTTCAATACTAACCTGAATGAGATTTCTGCAAGGTGTTATTAAACTGTAAAATTGAAGTGGTTGGTTCATACATATCTATAAGTGATGCCTAAAAATATAGTTTAATTACTCAAAAAGTACAAAGAACATGACAACGAGAAATGGTTAAATTGATCAACAGAAACATTACACATGTATTCATAATCATGCTATGATTTTGAGAACACTGGTGTTTGTATGAGATATAGATGCCTTAAATCACATTGGTGATTGGGCTGTATCAGTGACTGGACATACATTTTGTGAGAAACAGCAATTTTACAAAAAAATATAAAAAATAGGAAATAAAAATTTAACAAATTAACTATATGCACATGTATTATGAAGTGGTGTTCATATGTTTACATGTATGTATTAACTTTTGACTGCTGTGCAAAAAAAAAAAAAAAAAAAAAAAAAAAAATGTGCTAGTGTTTTGCATAGCAGTTGACCTTATACATCTATAATTCTAAATGCCATCTCTGAAAAATATTTGGGACTCTGTGGCCAAGTGGTCTAAAGCAAGTGCACAGGTATCACAGTACCTCTCACTGCCTACATGTAGGTTCGAATCCAGCTTGGACAGATCCTGGCATTAGAAAGTTGGTCAGTTTGCTTGCCAAAGGTTTGTGGTTTTGTTTATAAAACTCCAATCTAAACTAAAATTTTCAATGGATAAATATGTTCAAATTTATGTTAAAAAGTGGGTGGTGTGGGTGTGGGGGAAGTGTCCCCACATTTTGAGTTTAATATTATCCAAAGATAAGCTAGCAAGAGCTCTCAGACCGCCATATCCCAACTCAAATTTTTAGATTTTAAACAAACATATCAAAAGACTAAATTTATCAACAGTTATCACGAAACTTTATGATCTTTAGTGAAGTACATTTTATACAAATTGATGTACATTTTATATAAGTATAAACATATTTTACTAGCAGTGTATTGATGACAACACTAAAGTGTGTATGTTTCATTTGATTTTGTTTATACCCAGATTGCAATTTAACATCAAAGAACAAAGTATGTTATCAGTAGCTTTAAATAAACAACTGTTCTATGATTAATTTTAAAAGTTAGCTTTTACACCTTTTAAGTAAGCTCCATCTTAAGTATCTTAAAGTTAACTGGTGTATGTTCTCCGAAGAAGATTTATAAAAATCTATAAGGTTTCTAAGCAGTTTTCAAATTTTGGGACCAACACTTCAGATTTAACAAAATCGGAAACTACTGGAAAATGCCCTTTTGATGCTAGATATGTAATATCAATGGTCTAGCACATAGCCCTTTCATTTGTGCAAGTCCATTTGCCTAGAATGATTATAAGTGCTGTAAATTTCCTCAAGTCTGGCCAACCAGTTTCAGAAAAGAAGATTAACATACATGACATTGATACATGAATCATCATAAAAGTTCATCTAAGCCTTTGTCTCAGAAGAGCCAATATAGAACAAAAATAATCCTTTCTGCATCCTAAATAATTTACTTTAGTTAATTCTGGGCAATATTTTACTCGTTAAAGATACTGGTGAAATACTGTTCATATTGAAATAACACAGAGGGATGTATTGTATTAAGATAGCTTCTCTGTACAAACACTTGTATGTTTGAGGTTGAGGGTTCAAGCCCTGGCCAGGTCTGACCAAGGCTTGGAAATTGGTAGTAACTGTTCTTTTGCCAAGCACTCTGCATTTAGAAATGAAAGTCACAGGGTCCTTCGGATGAGACCTTGTGTCATGGCAGGCGTGGCATGTTAAAGAACCCTCTCTGCATATTGCCCTAAGTGTACTGCAAAGGTCAAAATTTCTACCATTTCACTTATAGCTGGTGACATCTCCATATAAGTGAAATATTCCTGACTGGGATATAAAACCCTATTAAATCAATCAATCTGTACAAACACTATTACCAAATTTACCTTTATAACAGCAAGCAAGAGTTTCTCATGCTGCAAAAATATCTGTCTTTTATCTGGTGTTACATTAACATCCACTGACTCTGCAAGTAATAAAATTATCTATACTGTTGAATTAAAAAATTAACTAGGAAATTAAATATCTCACAAAAGGCAAAATATCTAAATTAATGAACATTTTTTAGATTACTTACATGTAGTTACTTCAAATAGTATATGTAAATGATCATTACTATAAAAATAAGTTATATTAAAAAATTAGCATTCAAAAACAGTTTTAACATCTTAAAACTTAGTTTCTATGTATCATTTTCACCCTGTGATGTTTGATTTACAAATTTTACACAATGATGAACAACATGTTGCAACTGTAATCTTGGCAGTGTTTGTTCCCTTTGCTATTTGTTTTTTAATACTGTAAAACAGTAAAGCATTACAGAAATTATCCTTGTGCTGAAAAAATTCAGATAAAATCAGGATGTCCAATGCTTTGGTTACACTAATCCAAACATTATGACCTATCTAAAACAGTGGCACTGCAACCAAAACTCAATATCAAAAAGAAATGGACATAATTTTGATTTTGAGTTATTTAAGAGTCTGATACATACAGAAGAAAAAATAAAAATGATTTTGATTACTCAATATATTCAAGGAAAAAGTTAAGATTTTTGTAAGTTTTGTGTTTCTTATGGGGTCCAAAACCTAGCTAGCTTACCAAGATACAGGGCAATATAGAGCCTGGATAATGACCTATGAATTAACTAATGCATGTATACTGAAGATAACAATTTATCAAGGTCTAAATGGAGTGGAATATTTGAATTTCATGCCCCTGTCAAGGTTCTATCAATTATATTGAGGCTACCAGATTATATTTTAGAGAAAATTACAAAAAATAAAATAAAATAAAATAAAATAAAATAAAATAATAAAATAAAATAAAATATAATAAAATAAAATAAAATAATAAAATAAAATAAAATAAAATAAAATAAAATAAAATAAAATAAAAAAAAAAAAATAATAATAATAATAATAAAATAAAATAAAATAAAATAAAATAAAATAAAAAAATTAATAAATAAATAAATAAATAAATAAATAAATAAATAAATAAATAAACAGCAACTATTAGCATAAAAACTGACAAACTTTTCTCTCAATGAGATACATTTTAAGTGAGATTTAAATTTAGGCAGTAAGAGGCACTGAGATCTGTAAGTGCACACTTATGACCGGTCTGCAACTTTAGCCCCTTAAGTTACTAAGGGTTGCTAATGTATTTAAATGATTCAAATCTTAATTACCTTTAGCCATGTTGATAGACAATGCAACAAATGGATATTGATGTCTGTTATATTGATGGTAAACTTCATTTACAACTTTAGAAATCTGAAATTGTATACATAAAAAAATGATGCATATACAGTAATATATTGTAGAAGAGTCTCATAAATGTGGCCAAAAGTCTTATATGAAATATTTGATTCTGTACCTGGTTATTAATATTTCTGTCCCTGACAAGAGCAGACCTTGCTGTATGTAATGTCAAATAAGTATTTGATTGGTAACATTGTTTGAGGCTGATTTTAATTACATGTATGCTTATTGTTCTTGTGTCCATAAAACACAAATTGACACTGCTCATGACTTACAGGATACGGTATTACCTGAAAGACTGTAATACACTTGACACAGCTTTACCATCTTGTCTCTTTAAAATGTTGCAATGAAATGCATCCTGATGTGGTCATCATTATCACTTAAGCCATGTAATGTCTTTCTTTTAATTATTATGCAAAATTTTTTGGCAAAAGATATTTTCTGACAAAACACTTTTCACTGACACCATATCTAAGAACTTATTTAAATGTATGAATAGTTTATCCAAGAAATATATATTGTAAATATAGAACAGACATACAGTAAAGATTTTTAGTGTATTGAGGCAGTCTGCTCTAAAATTGTGGAGGGACAGAGTATCCAGAGAAAACTCCAGCCTTTGCCTTTTTTCCCATCACATTTCCTCAGGTGGCTCCAGCCTTTGCCTTTTTTCCCATCACATTTCCTCAGGTGGCTCCAGCCTTTGCCTTTTTTCCCATCACATTTCCTCAGGTGGCTCCAGCCTTTGCTTTTTTTCCCATCACATTTCCTCAGGTGGCTCCAGCCTTTGCCTTTTTTCCCATCACATTTCCTCAGGTGGCTCCAGCCTTTGCCTTTTTTCCCATCACATTTCCTCAGGTGGCTCCAGCCTTTGCCTTTTTTCCCCATCACATTTCCTCAGGTGGCTCCAGCCTTTGCCTTTTTTCCCATCACATTTCCTCAGGTGGAATTTAAACATATAGGCTGTAAAAGGTGCCTAAATGTTAAAGGTACCATGAGATTTATGAACATAGGTGAAGCTGAATAGAACTGAATGCTTGGAATCAAGGAAAATGTAACATGGATTAATGCATTATTGTTTTAATATCATTGACTGCTTATTTAAATAATTTTTTTTACCTTGGCATAATCACATGGTCTTTTATTTATAAAATAAAATTGTCTATCAGTACTGCTTCTCCCCTGTCCATGTACACACTTGGATACATATCCTTCAATACTGTCAAAAGAATACAAAATGAGAATAGCATATTATTAAATGCTATCTGTTAGAGTCACTGTGTTTGTGAAAGTGAATTATGCAAGACTTTCATAGAAAATCCAATTAACTGGAATTAAGATAGACATTTTTCACTTACTTTAGTCTAATTGTAACTGAAAATTGCTATGCACATCCTTGATAACCATGAAATATTTCTGTAGAAAGGAAACTGTTGCTGCTACGGAGATTTAACATGTCCAAAATGCATAAAGTAATGTTTTTGGTGACAGTTTACATTGTATGCATAAACAAATCCACCATTGGCATTGTTTTTCAACATGTAAAATCTCTGTAGCAAACAGAAGAAAAAAAAAAAAAAAAAAATATGCACAGTAAAATCTCATTATTAGGGGTCCTACTAGTTTTGGGGTCCAACAATGTAGGAAAAATATAGGAATAGTAGGACCCTTGATTCAAGGTTTATTGTATTTCTACTGAATATGAAATTGCACAATTTGACAATATTCTTTTAAAAATGATGTTATTCAATCTAAGAAATTCTGTAACCAGTGAACACTACAGTTCAGCATGGAAAGCGATTATCTTTGGTATACAGGTGATATAGCTCAGATAAACATACTTAAACAAATCCAATGAACCTTCATTAGATGTTAGACCATATTCTGAGGTGATATCTTCACTTGGTTGTTTCTTTTTAAACTCCAATAAACTCTGTATCTGTAAGTGAATAATAATAATAATAATAATAATATGATTAAAATCAGTCATACAGTCATTTCATCGGATTTTAGAAAGGGTAAAGAAATTTCACTTCTGTGATAGACTAATTTGTAATATACATGTAGATGATTCTTACATGTAATATTTTTCTATGCCAAACCTCCACACTAATGGAATAGTCTCTCTTATGGTTTCATGACAAAATCTTTCATTTGTTTGAAAGTACATTGTGTATGGTTGTATTTGTAAAATACAGTTCAGATAAACCACCTTTCATGAAATTTGCAATTAATTTATTGCTATGAGCTGACTGTATGAGTATTAATGTCTGAAATCTCAATTACAGACGATGTCTTAATATTGTTGTATTATTCCAGACTGCATGCAATCAATCCAAAAATATTTACCTGTTTGGATCCAAAGACATTGGCAATGTTATCTCTCATGTTAGTATTTCCGC
Organism: Tegillarca granosa; assembly: GCA_029721355.1. Lineage (NCBI taxonomy): Eukaryota > Metazoa > Mollusca > Bivalvia > Arcoida > Arcidae > Tegillarca > Tegillarca granosa. The sequence continues at coordinate 37,313,041 of CM056594.1, read as the reverse complement.
TACTGGAAACAACAACAGATCTGTTTCTATGAAATAGAATAAAAAATACATGTAAATAGGAAATGTTGTGTAGTAGTTTAAGTTAAGAGATCATACAAGAAGAAAATAGCAAATTATAACTAGAAAGTGAAGTCTGCCAGTGCTCCTCATAATCAATACATATTAACCTTCGTGTAAAACAATAATGGAAACTTTTTCATAAAAAAATTACCAACATGATATCAATTAATGAGATTCTAAATCCAATGCCATAGAAATAAAAGATCTGCACTATTATTATGGTTAACCATATGTTAATCTGATGAACCTCATTTGCTAATAAACATATAATTTATTATCCATTACATTACAACACTGAGTTTTGTTAGTGTTTCAAATAATATATACAACAAAATTTAATATCCTTACCCTTTTCCGAGTTGGTTTGTGCAGGATATACGGACACCTGTACTAATAATGCAGTAAGAATTTAAAACTTGCACCATTTTGGCAAATTCTTTTTTCAGGTTACGCTGAAATTCTTTGTATCGTACAGGAAGTGTTGAAAATAAATTTTGTAAGACGACAGTTGTACCCCTCTATTATAAATAGAATCAACATAATTATAAATTTAAAATACTGAAATAAAATGAGTTTTACAAGAAAAGGCAGACTCCATTACAAATACTGTACCAAGGACAATCAACTTTCAGTCTTTATGAGTCAGTTATTAAATCATGTGTATTTTTAATTACATGTATGCTGAAATTAATCTGGTAAAAAAAGATGATGTATTTTAGATTGTGCCTTCACTGATCAAATGTTATCCTGTTTTTCTGGTCTCTCAATTTCCTACACCAGTCTAAAACTGACTGCTTCAATAAATTTGAAAGAATCTTGACTGTGGCATACAAGCAGGTAGCTGGAGGTGCATGGACCTGTAAACCTTGGCTTTACACCCTGGCCACAGAAGTCCAATAAGTTTGGGTATAAAAAAAATTAATAAATGTTAATAAACTTGTGAAAATAATTACTAACATTATTTGACAGGAATGAAATTATCCCCTCTTAGATTTTTTTAAAACTAACCTGTCGAGCCTGAGGACATCTATTTTCAATTCTGCCATTATGATCATATTCTAGTTTTGTTCCAACATCAGCTGATGTATGTCTTGTGGTAATGGACAAATCACTAAAATCATATACAATGGTTATACATGTACATGTACATGTACATTTAATATCATAAGAAAATAAACCACCAGCCATCAATTTGATCATTTTCAGGCAGCACAACCTTATCAACCCAATGAGTTTATTCTTCCTAATTTGATGTAATTTTATTTTTAATTCTAAAAAAAAAAAAATTCTAGCATGTACCAGGTTGTACCTTATTTTACAAAAAGCTACTACTGTATTTTTAAAAGTGTTACACTACAAACAGACGATCTGCTGCTTCCATGATGGGTTGAACTACCTGATTTTCATTTTAAAATTACTGATACAACTACAACTTTTAACACATAAACTTCTGAAAAATAAATTCACTGTACATGCCTTCCTTGACAACCTCAATGGATCTTTATCTATGATGAAAAAATCAGCCGTTCCAGAAATACAGTAGTTGTTATCAATAATGTTGCTTGCTAAAAAGATAATTTACTTGTCAAATAATTCATGAACTGCTGGCAAATTCAGCATTTTTCAAATACCATTTATTTTTTTCCTGTAAAGCCAAAAAGTACAATACAAAATTAAATTAATATGAAAACTTAAACAGAAATAAATGTTTTAGTCTTTTTTTACCTCAGAGCACAAAGGGAACTCAAAGCTTCTCCTCTGAAACCAAAAGTGTTTACACCAACAAGATCGGAGAAATCTTGTAACTTGGAGGTATGATGCTTCAGGGCTGAAAATAATCATTATTATCAAATTAGTGAAAACATCTACAAACTAACTTAAATAATATAAATACATTGGGTAATCTTTTTAATTTTGATGCTTAAAAGCTAAAATATTCACTATTTACAAATTACGGTAATTGAAATATCTACAAAGTGACTTAAATAATTCAGAGCTATATTTTAAATATGTTAATGTATACATGCATGTGAATGTGTTTACTGTATCATGTAACAGAAATTTAAAATGTTTCTGTTACTACAGTTTAGACCACATTTTAGAATGCCAGTTTGAATCATGCAATAGCCATGTCTGTCTTTGTGGACCCTGAATTTACATAAACAATTTTACACATGTGGAACCAGACCTTTGCAAACAAAAAAGCGAAAAAAACGTTTCAAACTTTAAAAAGCCAATTGAAAAATATCCAAATCGGTTTTTTCCCCATAATAAGACAAAATCTGATTAAAAATTCTTTAATGCCAGCTTGTTTACAATTAAAATACACAGGGCAGTGCCACGATTCACTGAACTTCGCTATTCACAGGTAATTACCTAATACCTTACAAGTTAATTGATTACTAGTGGCTGCACCTGTTCACATCGTTTCTACTTGAATAAACATTTCAGTCATACACATGCCTGATAGTTAATAACCTCCCCTGATCTCTATATACAAGAGCTGACTAGATTGATAATGACCTATTTTTCAGGTTACCAACAACAACATGATCACAACATTACACATGGTTTTTGTATCAGGATTGGGGGGGGGGGGGGGGGGGTACCCTTTACCGATCGTTGGGGGAGGATAGAGTTTACCCTTTGCTGATCAGAGTGGTGATTTGATGTACCCTTTACCGACCACCAATTGACCTTACCAGTGTTTGTAAAGCCCTGCTTGGACCATCAATAACCTATTAAAAAATTTACAGGTGTCAATTCCACAATTTAAACTGACGTTGTTACCATGCTGTATACAGTCAAAAGTCAGCTAATGGATGAATTTTTTATCAAATAGTTTTTGTTAATAACATATAAAAATATTTTTAGGATTTGTCTAGCTTTCCCAAATTAAAAAAAAAAAATGAAGTAAATGTATAAACTTTTCAATTCTTTTCAGAAAAAGATTTTGAATGAAAAAAGTTAGGGTTAATTGTGTTGAATAATAGTGTTTACACCCCAGTCAAAATTCTCTAACCTGTATTGAGGTGGTCATTTCTGGGGTGTTGAAGAGAACTGGGATAATTACAAAAAACCCTAAATGTCAGCAAGTAACCTGACAAAGTTTCTCACATCAAAATCTGCCTGAGTGGGATTTCAACTTAGGCAATGAGAGACATTGAGATCTGTATAAGTCTGCATTTTAGACCACTCAGCCTCCAAAGCTCAAATGAAACCTGGAGATTGTTTGATCAAAATAATGACATACTTAATCCTTCAAAATTCTTTTCTTCAACTCCAAATCCATTATCATTAACTTCAATTACTTCACTGCCATATTCACGTAATTTGACTTCTGAAATAATTTGAAACATTCATTGATAAGTGACAGATTTTAACAAACAAAATTAAAAGTTGATAAAATAGATTTTAAGCAATATATAATGTGATAAAATAACTAAAGTGACAAGCAAATAGCATCAATATTAGGAAAGTTTGTATGTCATTATTTACATGTATTCATGTAAAACCATTTTGCTGTTTACTCAGTGATTGTTTAAATATCAACAACAGACAAGATTTTGATTTTCTTAAGAAAAAATACAATACTGGGTTAATCAGTTAACATCTTTGTCAAATATTGATCAAGAATTTAACCTGAAAGAAATTTTTGGTAAAAAATGCAGTTTTATGTAAAATAAAAAAAGGATTAAATTACAAACCATTCAAATTCTGTATGCACATCTTTATAAATTTGTATACATAGGGCAGCTATAATTCTCTAACCTTCCTTAACAAAAGCTGACCCTCCCCAATAAACAAACATGGCATATATATGTATGCTGAAATTATTGTTTATTATATACATGTACTGATACATTAATTTTAGCACTTGATTCTATACCAAAACTGCTAAAAACAAATCTAGTCTAAACTGCACACTTATTATTAAAGCACCTCTAGCCACTAGGTTCATATCCCACTACAGCAGACCCTGGTTAGGAAAGTTTGTCAGTTCACTGTAGGTAGATGGTTTTCTCTGAGCAGCTCCATTTTCTGCCACATTCCAAAACTGACCCTCTTCATATAAGTAGAAGAATACTGATTGCGGATTATTTACCCAATCCTATCCATCTTAGTATCTATAAAACACTCCTATATTACCAATAGTTGTTGCTCCTGCATCAATACTATTCTCCACCAGTTCCTTAATTGCTGTTGCTAATGTTAAAACAACTTGGCCTGAACATATACGATGAACAGATCCCTTGTCTATTGCCTGAATTGTACCTGCTGGTCCCTGGACATCTTCAGACATTCTGGAATTTAAAAAAGGGCAAAATATTAAAGTACAAGTGCTTTGTTGATCACAGCCCAAGTAGACCACAAGAATCACACACAGGTTCTACTAGAAACTCTGTCGTCACCTATCAAACCCAGACTGCTACATTCCCCCTTCCTTTTTATCATTCAACTACTTGGATTCAAAACTACCTGGTTCTACCCTGGGACAAACCTGTGGGTCGGCCACCTCTCAAAGTCAGACAAGCCCCCAAATGTAACAGGAAAGGGAAAAAAACGTACCAGCGAAACCTGGACTCGAACCTGGGACCTTCCCAAAACTAATAAGAAGCTCTACCAACAAAGCTACCCGGCCAACTATTAAGCCTGGTCTGCTACACACTCATCTACTGCCCTATAATTAGGGACGTCAGTAGCACTGGTGACTTGCTTAACTTCAGGTCACAACAAATACCCCATGAAAGATGGGTTATACTGTCTGCTTGTCAGAGTATATGTGTGATGCCTTTCATTTGTGTGCACATATAAAATGGAATAGCTTAATACCATATCAGTCCGAGAAAAGTATGAATTCCTCAACATCTACGAATTTAGCAATGTTAACAAATACATCAACTTTACATTTAAGAATTCCTCAACGAGTCAGATTAAGTATTGTCAGCGTTTGCATACTAAAAACGGTACATTTTACACTGAAACAAAGGGGGTAGCACCTGTATGCACAAATTTTTCACCAGGAATTATTAAAATCCATTGAAGGAAGGCCCTGTATTTCATTTGGCCATACATATTTGATGCATAAACTTGTTGGATGAATGAAATGGTTTTTAAGAATAATTCGCAGAGCGTTGAGGAATTCCTCTACCAATTGAGGAATTCGTAACGTTGAGGAATATTCGTACTTTTCCCTGATTGATATTAAGGAGGGGGGTTATGCGTTAAATAATTTTGTACATGATGACGTCACCTGATCGAAAAGACATGTTACCTGACCTTTGTAGTAAGTAAAAGTCTTTGTGTCCGTATAGAATAATTTGATTATTTAAGAGTCGATTCGTTTTTTGTTTTTTTTTTCCAAATTCAACTTTACCTTGCATATGTATATTGGCGGCAAATGGGGACTGTAATTGGTTGATTTTTTTCAGTCACTAATCATATCATTGCTTGACATTATATTTTTAACTTTTAGATAAAATTACAACTATGTAACACTAAAGTAATTTTGAGTATCATTATAAGTCATTTTAAGGCACTTACAGTGTTAAATATATTGCGAAATCATTTGTAAAAATGTTTTCTCCCTACTCAGTGTTCTCCCATGATTTTAACCCGAGTAGAACAAACTAAAATTTTATATATAAACAACTTACTTAGTATTTCGTAAAAACAGGGCCGACACTCTACTTTCATTTTTAAATAAAATGACGTGGGTTTAAAAATAACTGAGTGGTTTTTCCACATTAAGAATGGATGAGAGTGAGGTAAGTCATTATTATGTAGAAACTTTGTGTGCTTCTCATATGGCTCACAAAAGACATATAAAAACGTTATAATATGCCTTAATTCACCACGTCCTGTTTTTTTCATGAAAAAAATTGGATCTAATGAGAAAAAGACCGAGTGATGCAATTTTTTTTACCCTATTCATCATACAAATATTATCTGCTCATTTGTATGTTTATTTGTTTGTTGTTATTGTTTGCCTGTCTACATCTTTAGAGTTGCTTACTTTAAATGATTTATTTAGTTCTCCTTTTTCAATATTTATGTATATTGGATCCTTAATGACACATCAAATTGTGGGGAAAAAAATGGATATATTATTATTAAGTTGTTTACAATTTCAGTTGTCAGTACTGAACTCAAGTAGATCCCTCAGTTACATGAGGAATGAATTTCCGAAATGTGCACATCAAAATTTAACTGGTATTTTATTTATATATTTACATACGATCCGTAAACCTGGGACCAACCTGCTGGTGGGTTTCAACTCCGAGAGTCAGACAAGACCCAAATCTAACTGGAAAGAGGTAAAATTCAGCTGCTAGATTTTTAGTCATACCAGGACAATCATGATGGTGTAACACCTGAGCTACACAGGTTAGAACATGGAGACTTGTATTCAATAACACCTGTTACAAAGAAAATATCATTAGAAGCAAAAACCCCTTACAAATAAGGATTTATAAGGGGTTTCCATCTCTAATTGTATTATCTTTGTAACAGGTACCATTGAATACTCGCCCCTGTGGTAAGAGTAAGGTATATAGCACCCAGGAGTAGATTTATGAGATTTACTACTGAGGAAATGCCAAGGTATATTTCTTGCATCCAGGACTTTACTGTAATTGCTAGAAAGCTAAAATTTAGAATGTTATTAATATGGAAATGTTGCAATGTTGATAAATAAGTATCCATTGAAGTATAATGTCTGAGAAGTGAAAATAGCAAGTGCCATTTGACCTGATGGCTGGGAGTCTGTATTATCCATACACTGAAAGTAACTGTTCATCAGACCCCGGGTAGACCAAAATTGCTGCATTGAAACAGGAACTTAAGTCTCTAACAATAGGTGATACAAACCCACTGGATCACAAAGAATGGATTGGGAGACTACGTTCCCAACTGGACAGCCAGGCCTTACCCATTGTAAAAGGAATAATCAAAGACCTTGATAATCTAAACAGGATAATGATGAATGATAGTGATATATATATGTAGAGATTATTATATGACCATTTTGATATCACATCCCTTATCAGCTCAATTGTCCTGATATCAGGCAGAGGGCAGTTGTTTAAATTAGTCTTAAGATCTGCAGTCATTAATGATGATCGTGATGACAACAGCGAATCTGAGTTTTTGAACCAGCAGGTGCATCATATTTTGGATAGGTTACATTGATGACAGGGAAACGTCCCCACACAAGTACAGGAACATATTGGCTACCAGCTGGAACCATTTAATTTTTGGCTTCTGTAAGTTTATTTATTGTTGATAGTGATGACAATGTGTTATTGATTGATATTTTTGTATGGGTGAACAGTTCCACTTTGAACTGATGTCTCATTTTTGTCCAGACATACTTGCCTCAGCTTGAAGCAAGCATCATTTATATTTTAAAGTGCCATCGCATGCAATCAGTGTTACTTGTACCTCTTCAATGCGTTTGTATTTTGCAAACTCTGAAACTCTGTTTAAAATTAAATATTTACAATCGTACTGAATTCTCTACAGTAAACCCTTTGAGAGCAACTGAAGTTATTTCCCAATAACTTTGGTCAGGCACGTGCAACCTTTAACTCATGACGTCAGGACCTGTATCAGTGACGTATGAATGTGTCAAAAACGTTCTACTACAACATTGTTTACAAACAAAACCTTGCAGTGTCGATCAGCTGATCACTATGTTTTTTTGTTGCCTTTTTTCCAAAATCGCTAGTTTATCAATCGGATTAGAATTTTTTTCAGAAATTAAATAAAATTTAGTGATAAATGCAAAGGATCAATCTGTGTTTGTGTTCTTCTTATACAAGAAAACCAGGACCATGTCGGATTTTTTTTTGTAATAAAATTCATTACTAAGGAAACCTCGTGTTTTATCGTAGAAATTTTAAAAGATTGTAAATATAAGGATTGAACTTTGATTGTACTGAATTTATTGGGTGATAACTTCAGTTGGTCACGCGCAAATTTTTTCATGAATGGCTTTGCCATTCATTCAATTTGCGCGTGACCAACTGAAGTTATCACCCAATAAATTCAGTACAATCAAAGTTCAATTCTTAATTAAAATGCAAGAGATACATCAATGTACCGCACACATGCTCACCGTGTTATTCATAAACAACAGTTAGTATTAAGTGAAACGACACGAAAAATCAGAATTTTATGAGGGGTGTGATATCACTTTTCTAGGGATGTGATATAACTTTTCTAGGGATGTGATATCACTTGGCTGAAATCAACTTGTGTAAATTCGAGACTTATCACACATACAAAAATACCGGTAGTGATATTATTAGTGAACATATGATGAATAAAAATAAATGACTGAATGATATTTTTCTGATTTTTTTTTTTTAGCTGTCTGGTCGTTATTGAATGATTTAATGGACAGTTACAAATGATGTGAAGAAATTACACCGCCTGGGCAATGAGTTTCCTATTTGGTGCTTATAACCATTTCAAGGGACTATTATCTTATCAAGGTAAGAACAGTGTGAATAGTTTGATTTGATGAACTTATTTTGATTAAAGTGATTGAGATTATCTTTCATACACATACTGATTAAAAATAAGTCAATTTTATATACGGTAATTAAATTTGACAAATTCCTAATGATTTTATTGGCGAAAAAGTGAAAACACATTCAGGTCATTTTTCAATGACTGGAATGTAAATTATTCGCACCCACTCATGTGCTGAAGTGTTTGTGATGTAATCTAGAACAAGCTACTTTTAATGCTTGTCATTTAACTGTAAACGACTTTGAAGATCTTAGAAGCAAAAAGTGCATATTCTCTCATTTGATTTTAAAGTTGTCTTTAAAATTTAAATAAAAGCATTGAATCTGATTTTCATTAAAGTCATTGAGAAATAACTTGAATGGATGCCGTGCACAGTGTAATTTGCAAATTACCAAGCACTTTATAGAGATGAAACCCTAAAATGTAACACAAAGCTAGTATCTTTAAAATACAAATGTACTAGTAGGACCTACTGAGCTACCCTTTTCATCATTATGTCTTGTCTATTTAATGTTACAAAATCTCCATATAACTGAAAACATCCCAGCTTTAAAGAGTAAGCTGTGAATTAAAATATGAAAGATCATCAAGAGATTATTTAAATACCATTTTGTATATATTACTCATGGTTGACACAACATACTCTGCTTGATTTTTCATTTTTTATTGCTCCCAATTAATTTCAGCTTTCATTTCAATGATCCTTAGTTCACAAGGATTTTCATATAAAATTAGAGACATTATACTGATTTACAGATATATATTTTGCCTTGTCTAGTAATTTTGTCCAATATTCATTCTTTTTAAAATTAAAGTGTATGTTTTTAACATTTTGATTTTAGATATTTGGTTACCATGACAACAGGATATCCATTTTTATGCATTTTTACCAAATTTATTTTAGAAGAGCCACCTAAAGATGGGGAAGGAAGTGGAATTGTTAAAGGGGAACAAAGCGACACACCCAAAGATCATCACTGCGAAACTGGTCTCAGTGCTGGTTCTGAACTACAAAGTGCTGAATCCGAGAAGAATGCTCTGCCTCATGATGCTTTAGACTCAAGTATGGCAATTAATTTTTAGCTCACTTAAGTCAAAGGTTCAGATGAGCTATTGCAATATGGTCTGCTGTCTATCATCTGTTGTTTGTCATCCATCATTGTGTGTGTCATGTATAAATGTTTACATTTCAATCTTTTCTTCTGAAACTACTGTGTGCTAAATTTGATGATGTTAAAAAAAAAACCCTAGATAAGTGACTTTTAAATCTCTAATATCTTTCTTTATGGACTTCTTGTTGTCTTGTTGTAAAGAGATGTAGATCCTGATGAGGAGCAACCACACCCAAAAGCCTGACTATGCCACCTGATATAGTAAATAAATATGCAGTAGTAAATGATGGTGTTTTATCTTTTTTCACTCTGCCTAGCCACACTAGAATGGTATCTGCTCGGATAAAGCCAAAGCTCAGATGAGCTATTGCTGCATTGATTTTCATTTTATCTGTTGTGTTTCATCCTCTATGTGTCATGTGTCATTTCACTTTTCAATCAACTCCTCCTTAATTACTTTCTCAAATTCGGTGATATTTAGTGACAAACTAAAAGGGGAGATTATAAGTGAACTTTGGCAAATTTTCCCTGTCAAAAAGTGTTAGTGATGTAGACTTACAGATTTTATTTTAAGCATCTTATTTTAAGAGATGAGCAAGAGCTAGGACAAGAAGTAGTAAATTAGCATAACCATATCTTGCCTGCTGGGAGATTATAAATGGGTGGGATCCTGTAACTTAATTGACATTCATCTATACTGGACATAAAAATAAATATTTTAGTTTGAGTATCAAAAGTACAAATACTATTTGCGAGACTATGGTTCGGAGCCTCAAATGGAAATAGTGTAAAGGTTGACTGTGTAAATTAATTGACATTTCTGATAAATAATACAAGACTTTATATATTTTGGATAATATGTCTTTAGGACATCTAGGGGGCCTTGGTGGCTGAGTGCTCCAAAGTTAACACTTACTAAACACAATGTTTCTTCCTATTTAGGTTTGATTCCTGCTTGGACAAATTCTAGTGTGAGAAAGTTAGCAGTTCACTTGCCAAAGATGGGTAGTTTTCTCTAGATACTCAGGGTTTTTTTTGCCCCATCCTCCTAGCACTGACCCATCAATAAAACTGAAAAAAATCTTGACTGGGATGTAAAACATTTTTAAGCTTATTTCATGTCGACCAATGAAAGTAATTAAAAATCATTTTCAATAAACATACATTAGTCAGCCATTAAATATTTTAGATGTAGTATTCTTCATTTGAAATCATCCTTAAGTTGGTTCTAAAAGGGAAAACAAAAGACCCCTCTGTAAATTAATTAATAATCATTTCCAATTGAAATACTTTATAAATACATACATACATATATGTGTGTGTGTGTGTGTGTGTGTGTGTGTGTGTGTGTGCATGTATATATACTGAACCTTTGATATCCTTAGGACAAGCAATATTGGAAAATTTGCAGAAATCATTTTAGTAAAGCCGTAAAAGGGGAACTGAAGATGGTTTCTATAGATTTATTGAAATTGCATCAGATTATAGAACAATAACCACATTTTAAATAAATTTTGCATCCTTATATTATTTATTAATTTTGTGAAAAACTTTGCATTGAGGCCCAAAATAGGAAAGTTTAGATTGGTTCATTGGTTGATGTTGTTTTACACTGCATCAACAATTTTGATGAGGGGAAATGTAGAGATGCCCTTATGAAAATTCTCTGTATGATTTAATACCTATGAGGAATAACATATTGGGCCTCATGTTAGCAATAAGGATCTTTTGTCAATACTTTTTAATTAATTTAATTTATCAACTCTTTTGTTTCTAGGTCATACTTTTGGAAATGAAATCGATGATATTGATGATGATCAGGTTCAAGGTCAACTTGCTTCACCAGAAGATAATGCCAAACAAAACAGCCTTCTGGATTGCAAGAAAAAATATTTTGGTGACGAAATCCCAAGACCTCACACTCTTGACCTGTCCAAGTATTCTGCTCTTGGTGTTGGAAGATTGACATCTATTGCTCCTATGACTCACTTAGTATCTGGTTACAGATGGGATCCATCTCGTTTTGCTTCCCAGTATAATCTCAGTAACTCTAGATCCAATCTGAAGAAAGTTCCAAGTGGTAGTTTGCCACTTCCAAGAGAAATGCCAATCAAAAAGACAGGTACTGTAAAATATTTTATATTTGTTCATACTTATTTCAGTGATTTATTAATAGCAAACAACTACGGTAAGTGGAATTAAATTTTAGCCTCTTATTACTACTAATTTAACAACCATATTGAACCACACAAAACAGTCTTAGATGTCAAGGTCACTGAACACAATCCTGTACAATGGATTTGTAGTTGTCAATTACCCTATCCAATAATCACCTGAGTATTCAATCTTGTCACCTAAGATTCTGTTTACACATCTTAATAAACATAATCACATGTCCTCAATTTTAAAAACAACAAACAAGCAAATTGTTGGATTTTGTAAGAAAAACTCCAGAATATGTACTGCACTGTTGCTTGGTCCAAAATACCCACTTTGAAAGCCACAAATGATGAAATTGAAAAAAAAACTATATGTGTAGGATCAAGTGCTTCCAAACAAAAAAAGAAAAAAGTTACAATTATTATACACTGGCTTTTACTTAAGAGTTTCACTATATTTAATTATTTAATATTACCCAATGGCACTATAAGATCATTTCGTACATTTTGACAATGTTTCTCTACAATTTTAGCAACAGCGTTATTTTTATGCCAACACTCTAGTTTTATATATATATATATATATATATATATATATATATATATATATATATATATATATATATATATATATATATATATATATATATATATAAACAATTTTTGATTGCAGAGAAACAGCTAAATAGTCTTTGTTTAAAGTTGATTCTTGGGAATGTTTCTCAGTTAGGAGGAGCAGAAGCAGCTTTGATTTTTTGGAAAAAGGAAGAAATACTCAAAGCAGAAGGTATGATTTGTATTACATTACATTACATGACATTACATTAGAATATATGTACATGTATAATAAAATAATGCACTGTGAATAAAATGTTCAAAATACTTTAGAATATATCAGTAAAAATGTTATGAATAGGAAAACTGCTAATGCAATTTTTGTTGCTTTTTTAGATTCTTATTTGATTTGCAAAAAAAGTTCCACACTGCTGAAGACACAAACCTATTATGGCTTCTTCTTGCAAAAACATGCTTACAACTCTTACCAGAGTTCAAAATAACAGCCAGCCCAGCCCGACCACCCGAGGCTGGTTTATTTATCAGCGGGCTAGTAATTTTTTCATACTGACTGCATGATGGGCATGTTAATTTTCAATTTTAACAAACTGAAAGTAGGTGTTTGGGAAGTCTCGATTCCTCATTACCGCATTCTCAAAGGTACCATACCGATTGCGGACCTAGAAACTGCGATTACTGATACAGGATATATTATGTAATATAGCCACTGATTGGCTAATTTATTGCATTTGGTGATATTTGAACCAATCAGAATGTATAATACACTTTTTTATCCAAAACATGTCAAATTGTCCTTACAACAGTTTGCCCCTACAGTTTCGTCTGTTGACTGAAATGAATGACGTGTGCCCTTTAGCGAAACATTGAGGCAATGTTTGGGCCTCTCTGAAGCTCTCGAAAAAAGACGACTTGATAGCAAAGAAAAAAAACTTTATGATAAAACAAAAAGAAAAAGGACCATTGTGCACACATGGAAATCCAAATTTTCTGATTTGTCTGACGTCCAAAGTCTGATAATACAACAATTGGTTTTGTTTTTCGTTTGAAAGTGTCACTGGTCTTGTATTTATTTGTTCATTTCATCTACAATTTTACAACCATATTCTAATGTGTACGTTTCAGTCTTATGTTGCATTTTGCTTATAAATACACTTGTTTCAGCTACAATTCCACAACCATTTTAAAAGATAAAACAGTCACTGCGGCATACATATATAACAAATAAAGTTTGATGTGCCAGATGTGCACATTTCGTAAAATCATTCCTCATCAGTGACACCAGGGGCCGAAAAGTTTGATAGATTAAAAACATAAAATTTCATAAATTACATAAAATTTCAACAGTGGAAACCTTTTGTTTTGTGAAAGGTTTTTTTTTCCCAGAAATGAAACTAAAGATAAGGGCTGGCTGATTTTAATCAGGGCTGGTTATTTTTTCAGGAGCCAGCCCTGTGTCTGGTTGGTATTTTTGCGAGTTTTTTACACTGCAAGTCTTACATAAATATACTTAATCTTTATTATTCTGCAAATCTGTTCCTTGTGACATGACCTTTTTGTTTATACATGAACTTTCCATTATTATTCCTCTCTATTTATTTCATCTATAAACAATGGCTATTATAAAGCTTTTACAGCCTACCTACATCTACTCCATTTAATTTATTCATGACCTTTTCCAATATTCTTCATTGTAATAGTTCATATATTTGTTTTTTTTAAAAAAAAAAAAAAAAAAAAAGACAACATGGAAATCAGATGGCAATCCATTTGAAAATTTTTACAAAAGCAATTTCAACAAACTTTGAATTGAAGTTTGATGTCACAATTCTGGTGACCTTGACCTTAAAGCCAGTAAATATTTAGGGGGCAGCTAGTGGTCACTAATGTTTTTTGGTCCTTAAAGATTTTTTGTTCTTGAAATGAAACATTTCTGATGTAAAACTGTTATTCAAATAACTAAACATAACTATTATTTTTTCAGCCTTGCTTAAGAAGTCACTGATTAAAAATGCAGACCCAAAAACTCATGTAGAGTTTAGAAAACTGCGTAAGTAAACAGTAACTTTGTGCCTTAAATTATAAAGGTATTTTCCCCCTGATAAAAAGATTTTTTTATTTAAAACTCATTAAAAAGAGAATTATTATTTGGCTAAAGGAAGTGAAGTTGTCAAATATTATTAACTTCATGACCAGATATAAATGAGTCATATATAAAGTTTCTTTCTCATTGTTAAAGCTGGACTAATAAAAATTCAAACTGTGCTGATCTACTTAATTATGTTCTAATGAACAGTATTACATTTGGTTCAACAATAAAAGCTTGAATAAATAAAGAAATAGCAGTAATTTCAATTCCCAGCCAGATAAAGCCTGTCAGATCCAATTTTAGAACATGGTTACATCATAAAAAAAACCAGGTCACTTAAAAACAACTTACAAAAACGGAGAAATACCATAAATTAAACACGGAATTTCATTAAATTTGTCATTTGTGACTTTGTAAGGGATAATTAACACCACTGCAAATACATTAGGATATTAATGACAGATTATTAATCCAATTTGTCAGGTTTCCCTTTTGATTTATTTGCGCCCCAGTACATCTGTGTGTATGCTCCAAGCTAATAATACTAATTGTTAAATATGTGACCAACATATTAGAGGGTTCCATTTATTTACAGCTAATAGAATGAAATGTTAGAAAATGAATTTTAGAAATCATGATTAGAAGTTATCTATTTTGGAAAAAAAAAATTTTAGAAATCAAAAAAAAAAAAATAATAATAAAATAAAATAAAATAAAATTCAAAAAAAAAAAAAAAAGTAAATAAGTAAATAAATAAATAAAAAACCAAAAAAAAAAAAAAAATACAAACAAACTTAATACAGCTTTAAAGGCTTAAGATAATCAATTTATCAGCCATTTTTTGCAGTAACATCTTTGCACATCATATCCTAACTGATTGTAAGGTGATAATAGGAGGCTTCTTTATATACATGTACCAATGTGAATGACTAACTTATTTGGTTGGAAAATGTTTTAAAGGGTCAATTATTTTTCATGTTTCAGGTTCAAGGTTAGTTTCAAATGGTTTTCTTGAAATGGAGAGTGGTGGTTCAAAGCATGTGAAGAAATTCATGCATTTTGTTGTGGATTCCAATACAGAGGAAACTGTTTTCAGAGCTCTCACAGAAACTGTGAATCTACAGAATGTCTTAATACCTATAGTTAAATCAGGTAAGCAGTAAGGTGTGCAATGCTCATCATATGTCCAAACCTGATTATAAACCATGTCATGTAACTAGTGAATGTTTGATGAAATAGGTGTAGATAAAGGTGTAAAACAATGACCCTGATTATAAACCATGTCATGTAACTAGTGAATGTTTGATGACATAGGTGTAGAACAATGACCCTGATTATAAACCATGTCATGTAACTAGTGAATGTTTGATGACATAGGTGTAGAACAATGACCCTGATTATAAACCATGTCATGTAACTAGTGAATGTTTGATGACATAGGTGTAGAACAATGACCCTGATTATAAACCATGTCATGTAATTAGTGAATGTTTGATGAAATAGGTGTAGAACAATGACCCTGATTATAAACCATGTCATGTAACTAGTGAATGTTTCATGACATAGGTGTAGAACAATCACCCTGATTATAAATCATGTCATGTAACTAGTGAATGTTTGATGACATAGGTGTAGAACAATGACCCTGATTATAAACCATGTCATGTAACTAGTGAATGTTTGATGAAATAGGTGTAGAACAATGACCCTGATTATAAACCATGTCATGTAACTAGTGAATGTTTGATGACATAGGTGTAGAACAATGACACTGATTATAAACCATGTCATGTAACTAGTGAATGTTTGATGACATAGGTGTAGAACAATGACCCTGATTATAAACCATGTCATGTAACTAGTGAATGTTTGATGACATAGGTGTAGAACAATGGCCCTGATTATAAACAATGTCATGTAACTAGTGAATGTTTGATGAAATAGGTGTAGAACAATGACCCTGATTATAAACCATGTCATGTAACTAGTGAATGTTTGATGACATAGGTGTAGAACAATGACCTTGATTATAAACCATGTCATGTAACTAGTGAATGTTTGATGAAATAGGTGTAGAACAATGACCCTGATTATAAACCATGTCATGTAACTAGTGAATGTTTGACGACATAGGTGTAGAACAATGACATTGATTATAAACCATGTCATGTAACTAGTCAATGTATGATGAAATAGGTGTAGAACAATGACCTTGATTATAAACCATGCCATGTTACTAGTGAATGTTTGATGAAATAGGTGTAGAACAATGACCCTGATTATAAACCATGTCATGTAACTAGTGAATGTTTAACAAAATTGGTGTAGAACAATGACCTTGATTATAAACCATGCCATGTTACTAGTGAATGTTTGATGAAATAGGTGTAGAACAATGACCTTGATTATAAACCATGTCATGTAACTAGTGATTGTTTGATGAAATAGGTGTAAAACAATGACCCTGATTATAAACCATGCCATGTAACTATAGTGATTGTTTGATGAAATAGTGATCTTGTTTGCAATCACATGCATTATTTCATTTCAGGAAATAAGTTGTTTAAGTTTGAGATCAATAGGACAAACTGTGTGTCTTTAAATGCACAGAAACCAATATTTTATTTAAAATAACTGTAACTTTGACCTTTGACCTAGGGACCTGGTTGGCATTCCCATGCAATGTTTTCTCACAATGAATAAGTTGTCCAAGTTTGAGATCAGTCAGAGGAATTGTTTGTCTTTAAAAGTTAAGAAATCAATTTTTATTTGTAGTAACAGTGACCTTGACCTTTAAGTAAGTGGCCTGGTTTGCAATCAAATGCAATGTTTCATTACAGGGTATAAGTTTACCAAGTTTGAGATCAGTTAGACAAACAGTGTGTCTTACATGAACGAAAATTGGTAAAACTAATTTATTCATTATTCAAGCTTCAAATAATCATTATTAAAGATTTTTGTATAGAATTAACTTTGTATTTTTTTTTAAAACACTCATATTTTACCTTAATTTTAATACAGACAGTCTGGCTGGTAATTATTCAGACATTGTTAATGCTGTCAATCAATACTCAAAGAGTTGTGAGCAAGCCACAGTGACAATCTTAACAGATGAAGATTTCTTGTATGAAGCTTTAACAATGTGTGTTTATAGACTGGAAGAAGATCAAAATGGTGATAATGGTATGTGTATGAAAATAAAGGGGGAAAATTGGGTTGGATCAGGACTTAAACATAGAGTCAATGAACATGTAACATGAAACTGCTCTTTGCTACCCAGGCAGATTTATTCTTCATTATGCTTTTTTTATGAGCTTTAAATATTTATATATTTGAGCAACATGACTAAGAAACACTTCCGAGGGCCACACAGAGCTCCCAAATGTAAGAAGTGAGAGATTATCAAGGACCAGAGCAGGACTCAAACCTAGACTTTAAGCACTAACAGTTGTGTAACGCATACAATAGTACATTTCTAACAGTAAATTTCTTCATAATCTTAACTACTAACTTTAATATAACTACGCTATTGGATATCATTTTTCTCTTTATATTCAGTACCCATACAAAGTTGAGATTTATATAATCAGAGTTTTCAATAAGGTCTGAAATTCTTGTCATCTCATCAGTGTAAAATTTTCAGGTACATAAACAAAAGTTGTGTCAACTTAAAAACTGTATAAAATTATAGCAATAATCAATTGATCATTGACAGAATCTGTTGTCTTTTATAATGTTGCTTGGAACACTTCATATCTGCATACTTTATACATGTATCAGTTTTCAGAATGGACATGTTTTTTTCTAAGTCATAAAGTCTCATACTTTGTTTTCTACCGGTATTTCAATTGCAGATACCTGCTCAGACACAAGTGATTCAGTTTCATCCTTAGATGATGTCATGGAAACATTTTCCTATGTTTCAATTAACTATCATTGTAGATATTATCTGAACAAGAAATCCAGTTTTATATTAGAACACAATTCCAGTGAAATTTTGCGATTTAGAGATGAGGAATGCATGAAGTTGCGATATGTTGTTCGGACAGATCTTGGACAAGACAAACTCAAACTCATTATGAAAAGTTCAGGAGGCATAAACCTAGAATTTAAATATATGGATGGAAAAGATGAAATTTATGTGGAAAGTTCTGATACTTTACAAGGAGACAGGGAACTAGAACATTGGAAAAGGAATGTTAAATTGACTTTAAAGAACCATATTTATGAAGTTCGAGCTGTTTCTTTATTGCTACAGAAAGATAATTATAAAGATGTTTTAGATAAATTACAGAAATTGAGGGCTGTTCAGAAAAGGCAGATAATAATTTTGACTGATAGTGATTATCATATTTGGATTGTTGGCCATTCTTCATCTACCAAGAGGGCAATGGTTCAGGCACAAAAGTTAATCGAAGAAATAAAAAAGGCTAGAGAAAGAATTACTGTAACTTTGAATTTCGCAAAAAGTCAGATGGATATTTTGAAAGGGTCTGAGTTTTATCAAACAGTTTTGAGAATGTATAGCAGACTTGATGTTGTTTTGGATGAAAATGGTAATCTTGCAATTACTGGTACTTTTGAAGAAACAGATAACCTCAAAGAGCAGATCAAAACATGGATGAAAAGACTGGCCACATTCTACATCCAACCAATTGAAAAGACAGTTTGGCATCTATTAGAAAAAACAGAAACACAGCAATATGTTATTGATTCATACAAGAAAAACCAGATACATTGTGCATTTGAAGTTAGACAAACAGAAAATAGACTTTCTCTGTGTGTTGAAAATGCACCTCATATCAATAATGAAACTATAAATAAATTGTTTTGGGAGTTTGTTGTCCATTATGAAAACAGTGGTAGAAATGTTATAAAACTGATGAAATTAAAGTGGTGGAGAAGAAAGAGAAAAGAACTATTAGAAAAGTATCCAGGTAAACTATGTATTTACTCTGAGATAGAAATGGGAACTTTAGTCATTAATTGCACAGGTGACATTAAAAGGGAAGTAACTGGTATCATCAGCGACGCTTTGCAGCATTTGGATTTTGAAAAGAAGTTAAGAGTGAGCAAAGAAATTGTCAAATATCTCCGTCAATTTAGAGAACAGGAAATATCACAACTTGAATATAAACATGATGTTGAAATACGTTACGATTCTCGGGTTGTAGAGAGTAGTAAGGGCTCTATTGGTGTAAAAGGGATTCATTATGAAGTAGAAGAAGTATATATAGTGCTTAAACACATTATTGACCAAATTGTCTCTGAAAAATATTTATGTACACAACAAGCAGCAGTTTTATATTTTTCAAAGTCAGAGCGGTTTATAAATTCCTTAAAGAAAAAGTTGAAGTGCAACATAAAAATAGAGAAGGTCACAAGAACAAATTCAACTGCTTACAATCCAACATGGAGTTTTAATGGCTGTTCATTCTCAGTTCTAGGTCAAGATTCAACAGATGCTGTTGTTATTCATCCAATAGAGCAATCATCTGGCAAACATGGTTTGTGCTATTAAAATTCATTATTTTTATGATAACATACGTGTACTTGTATATGCAATGTTGGGATATAAAAACTGGTAAATTTTATCTTTACTTTGTATTACAAAACACTTAAAAATATTTTTGATGTTTTTTGTTTTAAATGATGTATTTTGTATTATGTTTATTATATAACAGCTAATCACACAGACATGAATTTCAACAAAAATTTGGGTGCCTGTTTTAAATAAGAGCGGAGTGTAGGTATGAATGGTATGATCAAGGCCAAAAGTTACATTCAAGAAAGATAATAAATTCTGTAAAATTTTGATATTTTTTTAAAATTTTGTAACAAAATAGTAATTTTGTTGTTCTGACATTTTTTTTAGAAAAGCTAAGTAGCTTTACAAAATCTTTGGAAACTTTAAAGACACCACTGGTGCCACATCTGTATCCAAAATGGAAAGAAAATGATGAGAAAGGTAGATTAAAATCCAAAATGGAAAAAAGCTTGAAGAATTTAATCTACAACCAGTGCCAGTTTGGGTGTAGATCAATTGCATTTCCAATTGAGCAGTATAATTTATGGCCTTTAGAGACATTAGTTGAAATGATTCTGTTTTCAGTAAAACACTCTCTACAAGAAAACAACACACTGAGGCTTAACACTATCATAGTTTGTAAGAGTGAAAACAACTATATCCAAGTTGTCAAGAAAATTGAATCTTTCATGGATACTGAAATATTGAAAGGTAAGACATTATGTAGTAGAACCACTCAGGTGCTGTTCTAACAGTTTGGTTAAATTGCCTTTGTATTATGTGATCAATGCCTTTTACATTGCACAAAACAATTGGAAAACATTTTTGTCACACATTCCTGAAATAACTTATTGGGAATGTGCAAACTTTTTTTATTGTGTCTGTTGTTGGAAAAATGGAGAATATTAAGTAATCATGCTGTCTGTCCATCAGTCTGTAACCATTTAGTTTGTGACATTTATTAGTCCTACTGTTTTTAATGGAAATCAACTAAATTTCATATGTCTGTTTGTTATGACTGGAAGGTGTAGATATTAAAAAAAACTAGACACTGCTTAAATATTAATGAAATTTTGCACCTTTTTCACCTTGATTTAATTTTACATGAAATGCAAAACCATGTGACCCTATTTGGCTCTTACAGATTTGAATAACAGGCATATTATATAATGTTTGGCAGTACTCTTGTTCCATATCCAATAGGAATCATTGTTCTGCACATGTGTTAGGAATATAAAATGGTAGGCTAAAGAATCCGTAGTCATGGCTCCTGCACATTCATTCATTCATTCATTTATTCAATTCATCCATTCAAATTTGCAAGTTTTGTAAGCATAAGAACAATAAATACAGAAGATGCCACTTAATTACATTAGGGCTGTTCCATTAAAACATACATAAAGTCCTTTGTCAAACACTGGTATGGCAAATTTCCTTTGCATCATTTGTGACCCTGTATATAAAGTCCACCTGTCTATTAAGGACACTTTTGTCCAATCCCTTGGGTGTCCTTTATACACAGGTTATACTGTATAAGGCACCCAGGGAAGGCAATTTAATTAAAAATACATGCCAGGCTGGTCAGAATGGAAAAACAAATCTATTGTATGTTGTGTTGGACATAAAACACATCTATGGGTAGTTGGTCTCAAAAACATTAAATATAAGTATATGGGTTTGCCGGTAGTTGTTATCGTTAAAATTTTGGTAATTTCTAGTGTTCCATATCATGGTAAACAGTCATTTCCGAATGGAAGAAATCCGTGTCAATTTGCCCTGGATAAACTTTCGCTGGCCCTGAGTATGTTCACCCTAGATCTGTTCGTCATAAATGCTGTTCAACCCAAGAGATTTTCCATCAGAAAATAACTGATTGTAAAGGATAATAGTTTGAAGTCATCTCTGCATTTTAAAATAAGATACGTCTTGAAAAAAATCAACTTATTGATAACGGAATAAAACCATATCAAAAGTAGGGTGAATGAATCCAGGATGAAACGTGAACAAGGGGCAAAGTATATTTTAGGATGAATAGACCTGATAATCAAAAGTACAAAAAGCTGCCCTTGTTTTCAGTTTTGTTCTGCATTCGTGACTGACACCGATAACGACTAATGGTATATTGTGCAATAACATTCGGAGATTATGCTATAGCAAAAGAAAACATTCGAGGAACTTGCATAAAGATGGCGCGAATGTCGGCAGACAAAGCTTCAAGTTAATAAATCAATTTATGCCATATGAGGATATGAGAGTTTTGGGATAAATAAAGTCTTGTGATTAAAAAAAAATGAATAAATAAATAAATTCTATGGGGGCTGTGAATTGCAGAAAATTGCATATATGAGTGGTCATAAGAATTTGTTAATCTCTTCTATGGGTGGTTACCCAAAATCAAAAGTGCCTTCCCCGGGTACCTCATATTTTTAATGGAACAGCCCTTACCTGTTTGTCATCAAATTTTATGCAATTAACCAGTATGTGCAAATAACTGAAAATGCCTCTTGGGCAAAATCTATTATTGGATACATTGGATGTTTTTAGTACTATAGTCAAGGCATCATAGTCAAGAAATTCCAATGAACAATTAAAAAAAATCTTTACTGAATTTGAACAAAGTTTTATAAAAGCTAGCTGATGGTTTTTGCCATATTTAGATGGTAAATCAAATGTTGTGTTTGTGGACTTTTCTTTTAGACCATTGATATGGGGTTCATTCTATTGTATGTATTTAACTGGAAAATCTATTATTTAAGCCTAGTGTTTAATGAATTGTTCCTAAGCACTCAGGATATTCTTATCCATTGTTTATTTACTTTCTATTTGGCAGAGTTATTTAAATCCACATTTCCTGTGTTCAGTTTGCACAAGGCACTGTTATTGTTCTGGTTATCTCCCTTTCACAGTCTGTAGTGCATACATGAATACTATAAAGAAATAGTTAAAATTGTATTGATTATCGCCCAATGGTTCAAAATTGTCGTATTTTTTAGGTTTTGTTATATTTATCATTTCTTTGTTGTGTTATGCTCTTGATTTCATAGACAATTGCAATTTTTTTTTTATTTTAGGTATGAAACAGAGAAAACTTAGACCACAAAAAGATATATCCGACATTTGTTTCACAATAACGGGACAGAAAGAGGATGTCACAGTTATAAAAGGGCATATAGAGGAGAAATGTCACAAGCTACAAGCCAAGGTATATTTGATTGATATTTATTGTTTGAAAAATTTTGAATTTTGTACACTTGTTCCCTATGAAAGGTAGTTGTGCCTTTTGGGGGTCACATCTGATTGGTTGAAATAGAAAGGGAGATAATAACGATGTAACACTCTACTGATTTTGCACTCTAGAAAAGAAACTAAATGACAGATCTTGATGAAATTTGTTTTATAAGTACAATTTTAGATGCTCTACATGTTTTACCACAAAGTTCGACATTGTGACCTAATTTTCATGGTCCAATGATTTTCTTTGTTATTTTAAGAGTTATTGAATGAACTTTTTTCTGTCACACTTTTGTTAACAGCATAGCTCAAAAACAGTTATGTGGAATGTGATGAAATTTTGTACACTTGTTCCCAATGACATGTAATTGTGCCTTTTTGGGGTCACATCTGATTGGTTGAAATAGAAATGGAGATACATGTAATAACAATGTCACACTCTACTGATTTTGCACTCTAGAAAAGAAACTACTGGTAATTGACAGATCTTGATGAAATTTGTTTTATAAGTACAATTTAAGATGCTCTACATGTTTTATCACAAAGTTCGACATTGTGACCTTATTTTCATGGTCCAATGATTTTCTTTGTTATTTTAAGAGTTATTGAATGAACTTTTGTAAACAGCATTTTTGAAACACCATCTGATAGAATTTAATGAAACTTTGTACATTTGTTCCCTATAACATGTATGACAGTTTAAAGTTTAAAAGATTTTTTTAACCTAGTTTTTTATGGTCATGTGATTTTGTGTAGATAATTTTAAGATAATTTCCAAAAAATATTATAACTTTATCTTTATTCAAATACATCAATCATTGTTACTACTAACACTTAATTCTCTTCTAATGTACAAGGTTGTCACCATTTGGGGTGACTTACCCAGCAATTGAGCCCTGTTCAAATGCATTTTCTAGTTTCTTGTTGCCTTGGGAAATTTAAAGAACAGCAGAAGTTAAATATGTGTACCAATTAGAAAAAGTACTCTTGATATAGAAAAATAAAAATATTTTGCCGACAGATACCTTAGTTTAACCTTTCTAAAAAAATATTCTTGATAAACCAAACCTTTTTTTTTTTTTTTTTTTTTTTGACAGAGTGATTACTCACTTACTAATTTGAAAAGTTTTTTTTTTTTTCTAAATTGTAAATTTTTTAAATTACAACGTTTAAGTCCAAGTTTTTCTGTCATTTATACATAGCATTTATTTCAATGCCTTTTTGTTGGTTTACATTTTAATTATTTTAATTTCAAAATAGGTCATTTGTAATTAAGCTTTAAACTATTTCATAAGGAAAATATTGTCATGTATCTGCCATAGCTATTCCATGCACAAAAATAATAATAATTGCAGAAAAAGGAAAAAAAGTTCAACTGTAACTCATAAAAGCAAAGAATATGCTACTCTGACAAACTCCCATTTAATATTTTAGAGAGGCTGAAAAGGATTTGAAACTGAATTTGATGTTTTTTTCTAATTCTAAGTTTTAGAGGTTGCTAGTTCTGACAAAATTAAACTACAAATTAATTTGTATGTGCCTAAATTTTAAATTTCTGCCACATACAATAGGGCATATTAATGTTTTGTGACACAACTTGAGGTATCAAACAAGTTTAAAAAATTGCTAGACTATGCTAACACATGACCGTAAGCTGTCAATGTGTAATGTATTTTAAAGTGTGTGTGTGTGTGTGTGTGTGTGTGTGTGTGTGTGTGTGTGTGTGTGTGTGACATTCTCCTGTTGTGCGCTGACATGGAGAAAAAGCAAACAGTTAATGTAAATATTAAAAAAAAAATTTAATTCTTTTTTAAATCTTTACACTTTTTTTCAAAACAGAACTATGCTTGCAGAAGGTATATAATGAAGTTTAGTTTTATGCATGGCATGTTGTACTTTATTATTACTGAAGAATTGTTTCTGTTACCTGTATTGTAAAATAGATCTATGTTAATTCTTTGTTCATTATTTATTATCCTGTGTTTGTAACAATATTTCTTGAACCTTTTAATTTAATTGTACATCTGTTTAAAAGCTATGTTAGATGGGATTCATTCATGTTTCATGTATGGTAATTTTTTGGTCAAAATTTCAAAAAAAGACCAATATGTTTGGGACATTTTTTATTGTAAGATGGCCCAAAATTTGGTGAAGATAACAAATTACATGAATGAATCCCATTTCTGTTTCTACAGTTGCCTGAAGATCCCCTAATTTGTTGAAAGTTAACAAACATGGTTCATGCATGTGAACCATAGTAATTGATGTTATTGGGTAAAATACTTAATTTGCATGATGACAGCATGGATTTATTCATTGGAAAATAGTTATCATGGTCAAGGTGAATATAAGCTATATTTTTGTCATTATAATTGTTATTTTTTTATTTCTTTATATTGGTGTTGTTATTATTTTTCAAATACATCTTTTTTCTTAAAGCTTAAGTTGAAAAATATCTGGTTTAAGGCAATTTGAAGATGTTTACCTGAGCATGCATCAGTTTTTAGCTCACCTGAGCCAAAGGCTCAAGTGAGCTTTTCTGGTCAAAATTTGTCTGTCGTCGACATCGTCATCTTTGTCCTCGTCTGCATCTGCAGCGTTAACTTTTACATTTTCGACTTCTTTTCTGAAACTATGAGGTAGATTTCAATGAAATTTGGTCAGATGCATATATGGGCCAGTGCAATTCAGATTTGTTCGTGACGTTGTCATGGCTCCCAAAACTAGGTCAAGATGACCCATGGTTCCAAAAAACTTAAAAAATCTTCTACTCCGAAAGCAATGATGGCAGAAAAAATCTGATGTAATATTTGGCTTTTCTAGGGTCTTAAGCTTATAAATTGTTCATTTCGTGAAATTGGGTAAAAAATTAGGTTACGTGTTTTTGCGTTTAATTTTGAAAATTTCGTAAAATGGTTTCAAATTATTATAACTTGACTATATGAATAGATATTGACATGGGGTTTTCAGTTTTGACTTGAAATAACCTTCAAAATGGGGTCAAGGTCAAAGTTCAAGGTCATGACCTATTTTGTAATTTGTGCAGTTTTAGGCTTTTTTCTTCCAAATTATAAGAGATATATAATATTAAAACGTTGTTAAAATGTTTAGCAGGACAAAATGTAAAAAGGTACAAAGTTTTGTAACTGTATGATAATGCATGTAGGAGTTGTTGCCCCTGAAATGTTATTTTTTTGCTAAAAAAGACTAAAATTGTGCGTTAGCTTGAAAACTATAAACATTTTGTATAGGCATGTATTTTAGAATATTGTAGGTATTGACATGACGAACATTTTGATATATGGCTCAAGGTCATACATTCAAAGGTCAAGGTCATAGGTGCATAAAAAGACTGAAATTGTTAATTATCTTGGAAACTATTAACTTTTTGTATTGGCATGTATAATAGATTATTGTAGGAATTGATATGGTGATCATTCTGATATAAGATTCAAGGTTTTACGTTTGAATGTCAAGGTCATAGATGTATAAGAAGACTCAAAATTGTTAATTATCTTGAAAACTATTAACTTTTTGCAAAGGTATATATATTAGAATTTTGTAGGTATTAATATGACAATCATTTTGATATGTGGCTCAAGGTAATACATTCAAAGGTCAAGGTCATAGTTTCATAAAAAGACTGAAATTGTTTATTATCTTGGAAACTATTAACTTTTTGTATGGCATGTATATTAGAATATCGTAGGAATTGATATGGTGATTATTCTGATATAAGATTCAAGGTCTTACGTTTAAAGGTCAAGGTCATAGATGCATAAAAAGACTCAAATTGTTAATTATCTTGAAAACTATTAACTTTTTTGTAGGAATGTATATTAGAATATTTTATGTATTTTTGCAAATGATTTTGGATATATCCTCAGGTTGGCCATGTCCTCAGATGAGCATTAAGGCCCATGGGCCTCTTGTCAAATAATTATGCAATTTCAAAGCGTGCTTGTGTAAATTTTAATCTTCCTTTGTGAAACTACTTGGCCAAATAGAACCATATTTGGTGTGGAATGTTCCTAGGTAAAATAGTTTAAAGTTTATACAAATCAACTTCTTGCAACATCCAAGATGGCTGCCATTGGTATAAATAGCAAATAGTGCTAAATGGCCATAACAGGTTTGTTTATCAACTGATTTAGTTAAAATTAGATATATAGAAAGAAAGCCATTTAACATATACATGTATATGTATAACAGGATTTTTCCTCACATTTATAATAAGATCATAATTAGAAAAATAAGCTGCTGAAAATAGCAAATTCTTTGAAAATCTTTTCCTCTGAAACTACTGAAAATTACTGAGCCAAATGGAACCATATTTGGTATGGAAGGTCCCTAGGTGGAGTAGTTCAAAGCTTAAACAGACCAACTTCTTGTAACATCCAAGATGGCTGCCATTGCTATAAATAATAGCAAAAAGTGCCAAATGGCCATTACAGGTTTAGTTATCAACCA
The DNA here is from genome assembly GCA_029721355.1 of Tegillarca granosa. NCBI lineage: Eukaryota > Metazoa > Mollusca > Bivalvia > Arcoida > Arcidae > Tegillarca > Tegillarca granosa. The sequence goes on along the minus strand of CM056594.1, from coordinate 37,285,282 downwards.
ATTTAGTTCAAATTTAATATAAAGAGAGAAGAAAGATAGCCATTTAACATATGTAATGGGATTTTTCCTCATATTTATAATTAGCTCATAATTAGCGAAATATGCAAATAAGCTGCTAAATATAGCTTTTTGAAAATCTTTTCCTCTGAAACTACTAACGAAATGGAACCATATTTGGCTTTTAGGGTCCCCAGGTGGAGTACTGTAGTTTGAATTTTGTACAAATCAACTTCTTGTGACATCCAAGATAGCCACCATTGCTATAAAGAGCAACAAGTACTTAATGGCAATTACAGGTTTATTTATCAACCAATTTAGTTCAATTTTGATATAGAGATTAGAGAGATAGCCATTAATTATATGAAACATTTATAATTAGCTCGTAATTTGCAAAATATGCAAATAAGCTGCTATCAACAGTTGATTCTTTGAAAATCTTCTGAAATCTCTGATACTACTGGGCCAAATGGAACCATTTGGTGTGGAATGTTCCTAGGTGGGTTAGTTTTTTTATTAAAAAAATTAGCTTCTTGTGGCATCCAACATCCAAGATGGCCACCGTTACTATAAAATGAGATGCAACTTGTCTTCCAGTTGAGCGATACAGGCCGCTTGGGCTGTTGTTGTGAATAAAGTTGCATAGCAAAAACCAGAGGCCAATTTAAGAGAATGTATGTAAGCTATTGCTTTGGTGAACAAGCTTTTCAGGAATGATTCTTCACCCAATTGCACATGATTGACCGCTATCACTATTGTAAGGTTGTTTACTATAGATTTAAGATGGCATCCCTAGAACAAAGTTTATAAGAAATGTGTTGATAAATAAATAAGGATTTCAAAACCTTTAAGAGTTATCAACATGAAAATTCATAGATAATAGTACTCAGTGAGGAGAAGTGCAGAGTACAAGAACCATAACTCTTTTGTATAATTTGAGTTACTGCCCTTTGTTAATTTCATTCTAACATTTGTACAGAGCATAACTCGAAACCTTTAAAAGGTATCATTATGAAACTTCATAGGTAGATAGAGCTCAATGAGAAGTGCAGTGCATAAGAGCATAAGAACCATAACTCCATCTTGTAAAATTTAAGAGTTATTGTCCTTTTTTATTTTTCATACTTAAATTTTGTCCAGCCATAACTCAAAACTTTTAAGAGTGAGTGAGTGAATTATTGTTTTAAGCCACATCAGAGATTTTGCAGCTATTCGCAGCTGGAAAAATGTAAAAGATACAATAGTATCAATAAAAATCTAAATAAATGTAAATCCATCTGTATAATAAAATAATTACCCAAAAGTAAACTAATAAATACAGTATTATCACAGAAAAATTATATATAAAACACTAGAAAATAAATAGTAAAACAATTAAATTTTACCAAACAAGTTAATTTCCCGATGGAAGTTTAAAATTTTATGTCCATGGACATTACTAAAAAGAGCTTGGATCGATGATGCTGAATAAAAAGTATCCTTTGTATCTGCAAAGTCAACACAATCCAGCAAAATGTGCTGAACAGATGGTTGACTTTGACAAGAGACACATTTTGGAGGTTGTTAACGAGTGTGTAAAATAACTGTGGTTGATTCTACAGCACCTAAGAACAATACCATCATACCTACTGTACTGGGATAAAGGTATAAATCCCAGACAGGACTGAACTGAATGAAGATTATTGTGTTTTTGGCTATTCCAATTACTTGACCATTGATATAATTATATATCAATGGCTTAAAATCAGTATGAGGAACAAAAAAGTAGTTATTGGTTTGCTTTAGCAGCTGAATCGGCTTTTCTATTGCTTTTTATACCTAAAAACCTTTAAGAGAAATCATAATTACACTTCATAGGCAGATAGATCTTAATGAGAAGAAGTGCAATGCACAATTGCTTTCTTTTGCTAATTTAATTTAAATAAACATGTTTGACATGAGAAATTGCCCTTTAGAGCCAGCCTTTATTCAGGGATCATCCATCACCTCTACTACCGTACTTGTTTTACATCAAAATCATACACTTTATGATTTATATTTCATTTATAACATTCTAAAGACACATAGTTTCAAATTTGCTATAATCTCGAAACAGTAAAGTACTTCAGGTTAACATTTGTCAATTTATCTGGAAAATTATGAACTTTTATACAGCTTCTTGTTTTTGCAATTTTTAGCACATGATATTATGACTTTTTTTTAAAGTTTACTTTTTTCAATAATTTGATTTAGTCTTTAATGCAGATAATGTTAATTTTATTTACTTGTAGCATGAGGAAAGAAATAGCATGCATCCTAGCAGTGACAGTGACAGCTTTACTGAGATGTCACCTACTTCCAAAAGCACGCCACAAAAAGAATTGTTTGGGGTATTTTATTTATTCATATAAGATTAATTCCAAGTTATTAATTTTTTTTTTAGATCAAGTGGTTCAAGTCAGTTTGGAGCTTATTGCTTATTAAAGTGTGTCTGTTTGTGCATGTACTTTAATCTTCTTACAAGCTACAAGCCAAAATAGCTCAAATAGAATGTAATTTAAGATCTTTGGTTTTCTTTACATTATTAAAAAGTAAAAGAGATAGCATTTTAATATGATACAAGGTGCTAAATTAAATGAAAGACATTCTTCTAAGATACATTTTAAAGAAAATGACTAACCTTCTTGTATAATTTTACAGTAAAAAAGTTTTTTTGTTTCATATAGGGTCTTCCAGTTGAAAATATAAAAGCTAGTATAGCAGCATCTGGTGTTAAATACAGACAGGAAATGTCAGAATTTGTGTCTGATAGCCTGTTACAAAGACATAGATCAATGCCTGGAATTAATTTTAGTTATCATTTAGATGATGAAGCCAGTTGTGGGCAAGGTGAGCCAATAAAAGTTTATTTTAAGTTTTCTGAAACTGTAAATGTCTGATAACGCTAAGTGCAACAGGCCTCCATTTTGACTTGAGATTTTCACAGTGATTTGAAAAGATAAAAAAAAATGGTTGAGGTCTAATAAAATTGGGTCTTATTTTATCTATACACTATACAAAGAGGTTGATCACTTTTGGAATGGTGGATGAAAATTTAATATACAAAGAAAACAACTAATCTTTGCAGGGAACTGACAATAATTATGTTCTCACACCACGAATCTTTCCTGGAGGGCTTTGATTCATTATTCCTTCGAGATTGAGATGTGTGGGGATAACAATTACAATTATTTATTAACAATAGATTAATGGAAAAGTTGTACTCCTGAAAGAAATTCTTAGAAAATTACATATGGTTTAGAAAGATTTATAATCATCGGTCACTTTTTACTGATAAATATTTTAATATGAAAGAAATCATGATAACAGTACTTACAGTTTGTTTACTTTGTATATTTAATAACTGAGTTTAAGTTCAGGAACGATTACTGAGTATGAGGACAATCAATGGGTATGTTTGCAGACAAAAATATTAATAAAATAAAGGAGTGTGCGAGGTGAGGTACATGTATATAAGTCCTATATGGCCTTTTGTTAGATAATTTGACATTTTTTTTCTGTTTTAGATAATAGTCCAGGCTATAATCTTAGGAAAAAGTACAATAATACAATGTATGTAAGCTCACTAGATGACTTTTCTGAAAAATTTTCAAAGTCAATTGGACATATCACTATAGCTTATGGAAATGGAACTATTTACTGCACAGGGTTCAGAGCTGGGGTTGACTATGTTATTTCAACATTTCACTCCTTTCAAGAAATATTAGGCAAGTTCAATATTTATACTGATCAAAGACTGACAAAGCTATGCGAAGCTCAGATTTATAGAAATGCTAAAGAAAGATAGTGTAAAATCAGCAGAGTGTTCTAAAACTTGTGTTTACAGATCACAGTGCTAGGTTCAAATTCCTCTCATGCAGCTCCTAGTGTGAAAAGGTGTGTCACATGTATATGTAAACTCTATTTCCGCAAATAACTACTTTTATCCCCCTTATTAAACTCAAGTACATGTATAGAAGCAACTTAAATATTTATATCAATCCTTTAGTTTTTGTTACTGGCTGTTTAGATTTTTTTTTTTATTCCTGCAACTCGTAACAATTGAGGAATACAGGCCCTATTGGTCTTGTTTGTTCATTAATATGTATGTTCTTCTACATGTATATGATTTTACACTACCAGCAATTGTCACAAGATGTGGTTGAAATGTACTGGTTGTTAACATTTGCTAAAATTACAGAAAATGCTACAGGGTGGTTTAAATTCCAGCCTTCCACATACAAAGAAAGAACTCTACAAAATGAGTTACCCTAGTGGAACAGTAAAAGGAACTGTGGTCCTTTGTGATCCTTAGGGTACAAATGCCCAGAACAAGTATGTATACATGTATCTTGTAGAAAACATCACTTATCACAACATATTTTCCATATGATTAAAAATATGTTTGTTTTCAATATGTTTAACCTATTCATTTTATGTTTCCATAGCCACATAAATCAGTAATGTATCTTTTTCTCACCATTTACAGATATGGCAGCAAGATGGACAAGGCAACAGACAGAAAGATTTTGGTCCAATTCAATTTTTATTAAATTTGGGTTTAAGCGTGAAATTGACAGAGATAGAATTGAAAAATTTTATTTTTCAACACAAGTTTGTTTTTTTAATCAAGAGTTTGATGTGATTGTACTTAAGCTCAAAGCTTGTGGAATGCCATTTCCTCCTCCGTTACACCTGTCTCAACATCCCTCTAGTTCAGAGAAGATCACTTTCTATGGTCACCCGAAAGGTGAGCCTTTGGTCGTTGACCCTGGTTGCCATGCACAAAACTTAACAGATGATGTAATAAAGAAGGCTATGGTGTTTACTCAATTAAATTTTCCGAGATTTCAAAATGGTTATTACAATGTAGACAATCCAAAATTTTCATTATATCATTGTTATTTCCAAGTTGGAGGTTCTGGTGCACCTGGATTAATCATTGAACCCAACTTCAACATCAGTGTCTCCTGCATGCTTTTACGAGGATTTCCATCTTTTTTCCCTGACTTGTCTAAAGAAGATCAGAAGAATTTTCCTGTGGAATATATGTTTGAGCAGTGTTTACCAATGGCAACACTCTATGAGGTTCTAAAACCATACAAGCCCAATTTGTGTGATGAACTTTTTCCAGACACTCGCCCAGTTGAAAGTATGGAAGTCTAAGAAGGATTCTGTCATTTTTTAAAAAAAAAACATTCAGGACACTGGATGGAACAATAAAGTGTTGTCAAAATCCTTCATTACATTCCAGTGCTCTTATTTCAAAAAGAACTGCTGACAATTCATTAAACAAAATATTAGAAGCTCTCTGATATAAAATTTGTATAAGGAAACTGTTATCTTAGCATTTTATTTTTGTGAAATTGTTTTTTCTTGACAAATTGAAAACATGAAAAACTAGTAAAATTAAAAATGTTTAAATATGAATGCATAAACTTGACCATATGACTCTAAAACAGTAACAGTTTTTTTTTTCTTTATAAACTTGACCATACGACTCTGTAACAGTTTTTTTTCTGTTTCTTTATAAACTTGACCATATGACTCTAAAACAGTAACAGTTTATTTTGTTTAATTTTTACCAAACACTATCTTATTGGTAGTTGGTATTGGTAGTTGTGTATGGAGGGTAAAAAGGGTCATAACTCTATGCATGTAGGTGAGATGCTAATTCATCTAACTTCTTGTATGTTAATGCTATCGAGTATTATTAATTCGTCTAATAAATTAAAATCTCACTTACATGCATAGAATTAAGACCCTTTTTACCCTCCATAGTTGTGTGCATTTGTATTTTACAGCATAAGCTTAACTGTGCCTATTTCAGCAGACAAGTTAAAATATTTAGGGAGAAATATTTTGCTCTTTTTTTTTGTGCTTTTTTTTTATAAACATCCATAGATAAAAAAGTTTTATTTGTTCTTTTGATATGATGTGTTTTGATGCCTTTTTTTCACATTATGGCTTACCATACTTTTGAAAGAGATGCTTTAAAATTTGCTCGTTAAATGTGAAAATTTCATAAATTCATTTTAAAAAATGTTTTTGGTCTAGTATTACATATCACTATGTTTGTGTAAATCTATGCATATCAAAATTTTTTTCATTATTTTTATTCTATTTTTAATTATTTTAAAAATATATCTTTGTTTTATATATCTAATATGCATACTCATTATTTTTATTCTTTCTTTATTTTTTCAAAAAATATTTTTGTTTTATATCTTATATTTAAATATTTCAGACAATTTTTGTTAGTTTTTACTTTTCATTACTTACAGAAGAGTTTTTAATTCTATTTTTATAGTGTGTGTGTGTGTGTGTGTGTGTGTGTGTGTGTGTGTGTGTGTGTGTGTTGGCATTTTAACACCAGTTATTGTTTTAAATATGAACCAGAATTGTAATTGTATTGTTATATTGAATAACATCTATATTCTTATAAATAATAAACCAATATATTCAAATCACTGATAAATACACATTCTTAACCACCATTAATTGTAGACATTCCACTTGTTGCAGTGGGGAATTCCATTTTGAAGTTATTTTCTCTTCATGACAATCTGGTTTTAAAAACATCCGTATATTGTGAAGTCATCTAAGAAGAGGACATTGAAATTTAGGGAAACAAAATTATGTTACTTAGATGACTCTAGTATTTAAAAATCCACATAATAAGTCGGATTCAGACCACCAACTATGTTCTATCTCATTTTTTATGCGAGATATATGGTAATCCATAAAAAGTCTATCTGTATAATATTTGTGTAAATCATAGATTTAAAAATACAGTGTAAAAACAAAATATTAAGTAACGTGTAATCATTTAAGCTAGGGTACCATGTATTTTAACAATATGGAATCTATAATTGATTATTACCATAAACAACATGTTTCATATGGTTGATTAACATGTTTTCCCGACAATTTCCAAAATTTTTCACAGTTTTCTATATGACTATAAGTTTATTTACTTGTGTTTAACATGCAGTTTACATCATGTGTGTCAACCATTAAATGTGTTTAACTAAATGCCAATGACCTTGCCCTTTTTTCACCAGATTTTATTTTGTTCCTTGATGAACATTATGTAAATATTGTACATTTGAAAAAAAATTTAAATTAAAAAAAATTATTCCACAAAGGTAAAATGGATGATGTTAATGCTTGTATAGATGGTGTATAGCAAGCTAAAATAATCGGTGGGAAAAGTTTTTTTTTTTTTTTTTTTTTTTTTGTAAATTCCCTTAAGTGAAAGGTATAATTGGCTTTACAATTTTCTCATCAAATGAATACAAATTGGTGTAAATAAGAAAATTTTATGGCCTATCATTATATAATAGTATATATTTCTATGTTTGTAAAAGTTATTTTTTATACATGTATTGCAATTATTTTAATACTCTACAAACAGCATTTTCATCTTCATCATCATCAGTTTCTTTTGATTAACACGTAAGTTCAGAAGCATTGTCTACACTAGTAGGCTCCCTTTCAGATGATTGGCTAGCTGCACACTTTGCAGATTTTACCCCATGTCTCCATTTTTTACAATCATTGGAGTTGGAATTTGAGAACTTTTACTCTCTACAATCTTTCTCTGTTAGCTCTTTCCAAGACATCTTTGAATGGCCAACACCTCGCTTTCCAGAAACTTGTAAATCATGTGCACAATTGAATGCACTGCTGGATCTTTCAACATGTCCATACCAACATAGTCTTCTTTCTCATAATATGAGGTCAAGGTCTTCAAGGCCAAGTTTCCCCAGTAAATCCTTTGAATGTACAGTAGCTATGTCTTTTGATTTTATGTCACAGATTTGTGTGATTATGGCCCTGTCATTACGCTGTAGACAATGAAAGTTTGGCTTGGTCAGTGCCCAAGTCTCACTGGCATGGAGCATAGTGCTCCACACACAGGTGCTGTACACTAAGCCACGAGCCTTGTCTTTCATGAACATGCTAATCCTGTTTGCATGATAATCCTCATATTTTTTTCTTTTATCTTTTTAGATACTTTTTATTGTTGTTTTTAATTTGCTTTTAATTTTTTAAGAGAAACCATTTTAATTTTTTAATTCTATTTTTATAGTGTGTGTGTGTGTGTGTGTGTGTGTGTGTGTGTGTGTGTGTGTGTGTGTGTGTGCATTGACAGTTTTACACCAGATGTATTTCTATTTAATTAATATCAGAATTGTAATACTTTGATACTGAAATACTTGTAGATACATGTGATATTAAACAAACCTATACAAGTACATGTAATTTGTTGAAAAGTCATTCATTTGTACACATTCTGATGCATTATTTTTTTTAATTGAAATTATATTGTAATGCAAATGGCATTACTTAATTTTAATGCCCAAATTCATATTTAATTCTTATTTGCCATGTGGCCAACATAGTGTGTTATGTCTGGGTGACAAAGTGATTGATGTAGAATTGTGCCATTCTTTTCTTATTGTAATTATAATATAGACATCTTTTCCCTATCACAATATTTTGTGAATATTAAATAAATGTCACTTCACAATAATCATTGAAATGATAAATCATCAAATGCCATTTTATATGCTTTTGAAGGTGGACATTGCATGGTGTCGCTTTCATTTTTCAATTTGTAGAACAAATAGTTCATTTTAAATTAATTTTTGATCTATGGAACACATTTAATAGTATAGCTGAACTTGCTTGTTTTATTATCTCAACAATCTGTAGGGACTAACATTATTATTTCATTTTTGAGATCTGTTTTGCACCAACTAGTTTGCAACTTGCCATGCGAAGCTATTTTTAGTTTCATATTTAGTATTGCCATAATTTTACATCATTTCACAGCTAATATTTTGACAAACACATTATTTAAATATTCCATGTTGATTTATAACTAATTGGTAGCTCCAGACATGTTTATTGCATTAAAATAGTAAAATTTTACTTTTGCTCCAACTTAGATGTCCTACCTTGCCTCAGTACACTTTGTTATTAATTTCTACTTACCAAAACCATTTTGATGCATTCTGTCATTAAATTGTTATAGTTCTTATTGTATATTTGTAAAGTAATGTTCCTCACAATTGTATTATTATGTTTTAACATGTTTACTTTCCCATTTTCTATGTGTTGTGCAAGAGTTGTTTACAACGGAGCATATTGAGAGGATTGTGAACATAGAGTGTGGGGCGTCGTGCAAACATTTCATTGGATGAGAGTTGCCATACATGTGTATGATTGGTTAGTTTGGTCACATGACATCCTACGTCAAATCAGTATAAATGGCGCGCAACGTTCAAACATGGCAGATAACTTCTGACCATCACTCAGTAAAGATGTGAATTTTAAGAAGATTAATACTGTTTATTTAGATTCTTCATTAAAAGCAAGGTTATAATTTTAGTAATCAGTATACACGTATATATTTAGTATCATTAATTATCTGTGACCACACTAGACATACTGCGTTCTAGCCCATCTGTCATATAAGCTTATGACATGGCACAACATGTGTATTGATTGTGTGTTGTTCATACCTACTTTTCCTCTAATGAAAATGAAACTTGGTCAGATTTGTTTTTGTACTGCCATGGCCATCAAAGCTAGGTCAAGGTGACCTAGGGGTGCATAAATCTTAAAAAAAATCTTCTCCACAACTGATGATTGGTGAAAAATCTGTTTAAGTATATGGTTTAACCCCTTTATATATAAAGCCGACATCAGACAAATGCCGGTTATGAACTGAGGTTTTAATGCAATCCAAATGTCTGTAATAATAGATTCAGGCTCAATAAAGATTTATCTTGTATAGTTTCATGCAGACATAATTCTAGTTTTACATGTATTGTAAACTATAACATGTATTGTAAGACGATCATTTCAAGAAATCCCATTGGTTAGTGCTAAATTTATGGTGTTTATTTGCAAATAAATATAATGCATTATTTTTTCATGATATTGGTTGTGTTAAAATATATACTATATACTAGTATATATACGTGTATATATATATGAAATGATTATTTAATTCAAAACAATGAAATTATTAAGCTTACTATACATTGTACAAGTAACTTCTGTCTAACAAATTGATACATCTGTGATGTAAGTCTTGGAATTTTTTTTTTTCACCAGGGTTCAAGTTAGTTGTTCAAGCTTGATCAGTTTAATCAGTTGAAAACAATTGTTTTGTTTCAAATAGAGAATATTTTTGTTGATAATATCAAAAACATTTTGATTTTGTTAAACTGAAAACAATGTTTTAAACTTACATGTATTTATTTAATATTGTTGATTTTGTTTCTGTTTTTTAAATTTTGTTTTAACTAATCAAGCTTTAAACAAGTTGGTCCAGATATATTTGAGCAATTGTTTATAGAGATTATGTTTTTTATTTTTACATCTTGTTTACATGATTTAAACCTGAAACTGTATTAATCAGATTATAACTCGGGTATTTTGAATGCTCAATGTATACCTTTCAACAAATAAAATCAGTAAATTCAAATTTGTTGTTATTAGGAGTAGAATTTTATATGTTTTTTTTTTTTTACATTCATATACAAAGTTTATGAGAGTATTTAGAAATCATCCTCTATCTATCTCAATATTGTGTCCAGTCAATCACTTTCACATCTCTCACAAATGTAAACCAGCCTGAGATTATGTGTGGCATACCATATTTAGATCTACAGTTATATCAAAGCTCAAAGGTTTTATTTGGTACTTTTAGTTATCTACACTTTCTACACCATTTAAGAACTCACAATCAGTGTGAGTGAAACATTTTGGCTGGGACATAAAACACTACTTCTCTCCACTCCACTCTACTTTACTTAGCACCACTCAACACCACACCGCTCTACTCCATACCACACCACTCCACTCCACTTTACTCCGCCAGTCTTCACTCCACTCAAAATGATGACCATTTTCCTCAGTGAATGCTAGACATAATTGTAGAATTTAAAAAAGAATAAGAAAGCTACCGATATATGTTGTTGTTGCCTTTTAATTCAAACAAACAATGTAAAACTAATTTAAGCTAGGACAATAATAGATTCTTATTTGAATTCTTGTTGGCAAGTCAAGAATCTTTAACCTGTGCCCTGTTTGGTACAACAAACTTAATTAGAAAATCTTCTTATTTATTTAAGATTCACATTCTTAAATTACTGATTTGAATTTTGCAGTTTATAAAAGAATTGTGTGATGTTCAAGATATAAATATATATTGTCAAATTTTGTCTTTTTTGCATTGGAAAAGTGGAAACATGTAGCCAAGAGATTAACATTGCATAATCATGTTTTAAGGGTCATAAGTTTGAAGTCCTAGACATGCTTTGTGATATATATATAACACATCTATGTCCAAATAACAATCCTAAAAAACAAAGTAAAAAACTTTAAAAAAAAAAAAAAAGTGGCTACACAGAACTTTAATCAAGGAAGTGAGGCAGGCTGCTCACGAAAGGTAAGCACCTCCTGTCTAGCTACTTACACTTATCACATTCAAATTTGAGATTGAAAGGAACATGGGACTATGGAAAGTCAAATATATCCAGTAAAGTTTGAACAGTGACTTCATATTAATGAACAATTTCAATGCTGTGCTCAGTTGAGCTAAAAACTAAAGCGCACACAGCAAAATAGTTATAAAACATTGATATGGTTAAAATAATCTATTATGTTAAACATATGAATCTAATTTGATGTTTTTACTAAGTTTGTTGTATCAAAAGTTGTCACACATGGCATATCATTGAGAATGATGTATTGGGTCCCAATGACAATAACTTATAATGAAACAGTCAGGTTAGTAATATTGAAGGAACAATTGTAAGTGCTTGAAGAAAATAAACATTTTGCAAGTGAAAGGATCTTACATTTAGACCTTCCATAGTATACAGGATTCATACATAGACAGTGAGAACTGATCTGTACACTGACACTTTATGTCACAGAGTGGAGTAGAGTGTTTTATTTCACTTACATTAAGGCATTAACTTCTGAGATTGTGAAGGAAACTGGTATACAGGGTGTCCCAAAACATGTGTTACACTTTTAAACTGTTGTAAAATTTTAATACCTTCAGTTATATTTATGAAATTTACAAAATATAACAAAAAGGTTTTAAATTTTTTGTTAAGCATACATTTGTCACAGTTTTCTTATTAATCACCAAAAACTTTCTTTGGAGAAAAATACAAAAAATGTATGTCATTTTACAATAAATGTTCCAAATGACGTCCTTTTGCCTTCAACATTGTTTGAACACGATTTCTAAAGTTTTTTATCACAACTTTACATGTATCAACAGAAATCGTATAATTTCTCGTGTAATTGCTGTTTTTAGGTCCTCTGTTGTTTGTGTGGAAGGATAGTACACTTTGTCTTTCATGTAACCCCACAAAAAGAAATCAAGGGGTTCAGATCGGGGGAGTGCGGTGACCAAACATTTGTGGTACGATAAGAAACGATTGATCACCAAACGTTTTCTCAAGCCACTGAAGAACACAACCTGCAGTGTGTGGCGTAGCACTGTCCTGTTGATACCACACATTATCCAAATTTACAACTTTCCATCTAAGGGCTGGCAGAAATTTAGACTTCATTAACTTAAATATCATTCAGAATTTACAGTAACGGCATGACCTCCGGAGTCTTCAAAGAAAAAAGGGCCAATGGAATTTGCCAGTGTACCACGTGCTACCTCATAGCATTTGTGCAGGACAATTATTTCTATTGGCAATGGAATTGCGTAAAGTTACGTTTTCCCGTAATAATGACGTTTTTTTGGGAATATTTGATGTAAACGTTATCCAGTTCATTCCACACAAATGTTATAGGTATTGATCACGTGGTACACTGGCGAGTCCCATTATTCCCTTGAACTTAAGGCAGCCCCATACAGTAACTTTCTCACAGTTTAGAGGTTTTTCCACATAAAAATTAGGTTTCTCAGAACCCCAGAATCTAAAATTCTGTTTATTGACAACATTATTAAGATGGAAGTGGGCTTCATCGGAAAACCATATGGAATCTGTTAAATTCTCAAGAGTCAGGGCGACTTAAAATCCAATGGCCAAAGTCTAAACGACTTCTAATGTCCGTCTCTTTTAAATGCTGCATCACACTTATCTTGTAAGGAACCAGTTTTAAATCAAATTTGAGCATTCTATGAACACTAGATTTGCTAGCAGTGATATTTAGTTCATGCAATACCCGTCTAACTGATTTTTGAGGAGTTTCAGTAATAACTCTGTCAATGGCATCAATGTTCTCTTTGGTACGGGCACTCTTTGGTCTGCCAATGCCAGAATTGTGCCTTCTGTCATTTACCGTGCCTTTAACTTCAAACTTCCTCACAAGTCTGTAAATTAGCATTCTGTTGAGCACTTTCATTCCTGGATGTCGTTTTCTCATGGTTCTGATGACTAAAGCAGCAGATTTATACTCATAGTTAAGTTTGACAGTTTCTGCCAGCTGATCACCTGAAGGTTCCATCTTGAAAATGTGATGACGTCATAACTACCTGAATGTTTAACAGATTTTCCCGAAATTTTGTGAAAAAAAATTTATACTACATGTTGGCAAGATACATTTGTAATTGCTTTTGATCTGACAAAGTTATAGATGATTAAAAGTGTAACACATGTTTTGGGACACCCTGTACATGTAGAAAACCACCAAATTCAGCAAGAACACTGACAATTTTTATCCCAATAGGTTTTTTCTAAATTGGGTATAAACTAAAATGGTTAAAAGCCCAATGATCTTTTTAAGTGCATGCATTTGATCATAAGTCCCCCCCCCCCCCCCATTTTTCCAATGAATTTACAAATGAATGTAAGAAAAGATCACAAATGTACTTGCAGCAGAAATTTTCGATTAAAAGTGAAAAAAAAAATCAATAAATTAATTCCAAGAAACTGAGAAGTTAATTAAATAATAATTTATTTAATAGCATGTTTTTAATATAAAATATCTAGTAGCAAATAAATAAATAAAAAATAAAAAAAATAAATTGCAAATAGCATTAACAAATAAGAAATACATTAAATACTTCAATGTATACTCATACTTTTTAAGACAAATATATAATTTTATTCAGATCATAAAATTCTGGTCACAGATGCACAATACTGCCTAGTTCTGTACATGCACATGTCAACTGTTGCACATCAAGAATATATTTTAAATAAAGATAATTATGGGACTTTGGTTACTATTACAGGTTTTGGAGTGGGAAAATGAAAATAAAAATATAATATAAATAAAATAACAAAAGCTTCAAAATAAGGGTCCAATTGTTCAGACCTGTTAAATGATTTGTACATTGTATATCAGTTTATAATTTTATGAAATTATTTGGAGAAGCGTAGAAATAAATCTGTCAAAATTTACTTATATTTCTGTTTAATTACAATGAAACAATTTTGTTTATGTTGACATTTCACAAACCTGGTGGATATTAGAGTATTGAAAAAGTGGACCTTTTTAAATATCATCAATGCACAAATAAATCTTAGAGTATTTCAAAATTTTCACACTCAAACAGAATAAAAAACAAAATTATACCAATACATAACCTTAACATATACGTAAATTCTAGGGATGTTCAACCTAGTAATTACCATATGGATTTCAAAAGAATTTCATAGATTTTAGATTGACTGTAATTTTTTTTCTATATAGAAAAAATTTAAACAGGCTTCATTTTCCATAAATAAGGAAAAAGAAACACAAGAAAATATTAAAAATGCTGTATACATAAATGTATACATTTCAATTAAAAATAAACAATCAAAAATAAAAAGTAAACTAAATAAAACAAATTCTTCAAATTAAAGTAAAACTCAACACAGATCTGAATACAGATACAATTGGTGGTAATTTTAAACCAAACTGGATTTAAAAATAAATAGAGACAGAAATACTGGAAATATCTAAACAGACATTTTACAACAAAAAACAAATAACACAATTCACTGTAAATATCAAAAAAGCATTTTGGAAATTTTAAAGAGTATGATATATATATATGCATGTAATTTTTCAACTAAAGTAGAAATGATGATGATAAAGCCATTAATAAAAACACTTAAAAGCATCTTTTTACAACATAAAATACATATCAGCTTAAAAGCACTAACACCTCCGGTCTGGTGCTCAAAGCCTAGGATCCTTGTGGCAAAATTTTCAATTGTCCTAATTTTTGAAATGTATTTAAAATTAAGGTTTGGTCCCTCATGCAAAGCATTCCTTAGCTGGATTTGGATTCATATAATTTTATTACTTTGGATTCATTAATTTTCAAATGTTTGGCTTATGTTTTTTTGGCCCCTAGTGTCACTGGCGAGGAATGAATTTCCAAAATGTGCACATATGGCATATCAAAATTAAAACAGGTATTTTTGTTAAATATTTATTCACATCTGTTTAAAATATTATATTGAATCTTCTAATGATTTCATTCTATAAAACTTATTTTGAGACAAATGGTCATAAAAAATGCAATTTTTGGGTTTTCTAGACATGGTTATATTTATCCAACATTAAAAAACATAAAATTTGATTTTTTAAAAGTTTTTTTAGTACAGTTTTTAATGTTATGCAATTCAAACTGAAAAAAAACATGACTTATTGTATTATGATATATGTATAAGTTTAGTTTGCATGGCATTGGAAGTTATAGCAATATAAATTCCGTTTCTAGACAATTCGTTTATTAACAAATTATTTTCATAATATATTTTAAGACATAAAATGCTATAAATACCAGCTCACAATTTTTACCATGATCTTTTCAATATTTTTTAAAATATATAATTATTCCTGTAAAATTACAAATGTAGATGCGGGATTAAATTTTGGTGTTTTTTTTAGCGAGTTAGTAAATGCCACAAAATTTAATGTCAACAAATGCTTTTGCTTACCATATTTTAACAAAACACAATCTCAAAAAAATTTCTTCCAGTAATCTTTTTTTTTAAATTACAAAAACAAAATTTCAACTCCACAAAAAATTATGATTCTATTGTATTACCAAAATTGTATTTTTACTTAGTAGCTTTCATTTGAACAAATATCAATACCATACCAATTAAGCTTTATACAATGTCTAAGAAATATTGAGTTTTGAGACAACATAGTCTATGCAGAATACACACATGTACATACAGAAATGAATCACTTACGACTGATAAAATCTACTGAAACAATTTGGACTTAAAAAATTATGAAACATATTAATTCAATATATTGTATAATACATGTATATATATTTTAAAACATGAATTTGACTCTTTACTATGCAACAAAACTTGGTTTTGGACTAACGACTAATAAAATCTACTGAAACAATTTGGACTTACAAAATTATGAAACATATTAATTCAATATATTGTATTATACATGTATATATATTTTAAAACATGAATTTGACACTTCACTATGCAACAAAACTTGGTTTTGGGACTATAAATATCTTTCTATAAATACAAGGACCAGGGCATTCTTTTTTCTGTAAAGTTAAAAAGCTTCAAAACATCAACACACATCTAAATGTCAAGATCTACATGTATACATGTATATTTTTACACTGTGAGGTCATCCAATTTGTCTTAAAATTCTGTTTTTCAAAAATCTTGTTAAAAGCTTGCTAGGTGCTTTTAAACTGACTATGGTGTGTTGCTTACATTAATCTTAATTGTTTTGAACAGTCTTGTTGTGACATGATGTGGGAAAAGTAAAAATTTGACTGATCAAAATACAATTTTATGTTAATAAATTGATAATTACAACTGAACATTATCTGCCCTGAAAAATTATTTCCAGAGCACTTTGTATTAAAATAGTTCATTCTATCAAATTTTAGCACTGAAGTTTTAGATGCACGTTGCATCACAATCCCCTTTATTGTCTTGTACAAACACAACAACTTAAAAGGTAAATTGTCAAATGCATTATACAAGAGAAAGGACAAATGCAGAACTTCTTTACGAAAACCAACCTTAGTTTAGCTCTGGTTCAATAACAATATGGAAGAGATTTGCATTTTGCATTTTAACAGTAAAAACTCCCTCTATATTGCACCAATACAAACATTATCACATATGTTATGGAATGATATGTACATTTCATTAGCTATTGCACTTTGTCATTCCTATCAATACGCACAAATATTTAAAACATATTTGCAAAAATACTATCTTATCTACAGCCTAACTAACCTTATCTAAAAGAATGAACCTTTATAATCCTTTTGGTTTTTAAGCTACAAATAAAGAAATTCAAGTGATTTTAACACACATATACTTCAATAAATCTAATATTCTTGTTTCATTTACAATAACATTCTTCTTTTTAAGAGATTTACCACAGAACATTAAGCATTGTAAATTGCATTACGAGGACATTGTATTCTAGTGATCACATTGCCTATACACAAAAGTAAAATCCTAATCAGAATGACTTAATTAACTACTACTTGTTATACTTTTATACAATATAGCAGAACTTCAAGAATACAAACATTGTAGTCTCCTCAAATGTCATGGATGCCTTATTAAAGTCATTGGTAACTTATGCTAGCTAATCATTAATTTTAACACCAAGAAACATTGCAGTTAAAATCACTCTTCCATGATATCAATGAACATTTATAGATCTGATTTTACATCCTTGCCAACATGTTAGCTTTACTTTGAAATGTCACAGTAATATCAGCTGGGTCTGATTGTTCCCAAGGTTCTCCGTCAACCTGCATGGGTACTTTACCTCCCCTAAGAGAGATCTGAAATGAAATTAATAACTATAATTTTGTTAAAATAATTGAATACATTTTATTATCCTTTTATGAATGAAATTTTTTTCATTATGAACTAGAGTCAGTCAAATTGCCATCAATGTGATTAAAAGTAAATTGATAATGCTGGTTTATTAAAAAGGCTTAAAACGTGTCAACATAGTGTTACACATGTGTAGTATACATGTACAATGTATTGTATTTCCCTGTTAATTAAATTTTTCCACATTAATGAAAATATATCACATTCCATATATGTATACCTTTACTGTTTTAGCTTGCCCTAATCTTAATGGTGCTGCAAGCCCTACTTGTAACTGTGCAATGTGGAATGAAGAATACAATGCCATTACTTCAAGTCGTCCATCATCATATCTGAAATACAAACAATATAACAAAAACAAGAATTCCACAGATTTAAATGTCTTGTCTGGTTAGATTTTGATTGAGTAGAAAATATATCACTGAAACATAAACTTTCACATTTTAACATGCTGCTGCCACCTACGATGGCACCAGAAAAGTAACACCTAAGTCTTACCTTATAGCAATGCCAGGCTTGACAAAAATTGTTAAAACAAGAGCTATCAAAAGAATAATGTAGCTGGCCTGGATATCTAGCTTGCTGTTCATAAATCAAAGTATAATATAATCTAAAAACTTTGGATGCATGCAGACTTCAACAATATATACATTGAAGAGGGTAATATAGAGTAATAGAGTAAAATTTGGAACTGACAAACCCTTACCTTCCTTTCAGACAAATGTTAATATTTTAAAATTTTACATCAAATTTGAGTTATTCATGGATCAAATAAAACTTTTTAGGGTGAATGAAGCTTTCTTTTATTAAAATACCCCAAAAAGTAACATCTCCCTTAACAAATAATAGTTACCGTAACCTCTAATATAAATTAAAATCCAGTCTCTTTTACAAACTACAGACTATTGGCTATTACCTACCTTTGAGGTGTGAACTGACTATTTTCTTCTTCAGCCATCCCCCAGGGCTGACATCCTCCTCCCCAACTACTGATATTTAATATGACAATTCCCTCTATTTCTGGTAATTTTATTTCTTTACCATCTAGTTCAACCTGCAATTTAAAACAATTTTTTTCACAAAAAAGTTGAAGATAAAACTAAAACACATACATGTATTTAATGCATAACTAATGTGTGATATAAAATGGAAACATTTCAGAACTGATTTCAAATTTTTCAGTGTCATCAAATTATAATTTATTTTGATGAATTCAAGCAATGTGGTTGGACAATGCTTGTAAATTTTCTTAATTATTACATGACATAAATTGTCACACAATTTTAAACTGCTGTTGTTGTAACTTTTCAAATCAGAAAGCATTAAAATGTTTTATGCAAAAATTATTCAAGTTAAGTAATTTTTACCAATAATAATCTACCACAAATTGTGAGTAATAAGCAAAATTGTCTTTCTTATTATCTATTTAAAATCAAATCTGAATACCAATGTGCCAACTTATTATAAATTTGAGGCAGTGCATCTAGATTTGGAGTATTTTTTCCATACTTACTGTGTCAACATGAAAAAGGTAAAGCAAGAATTTGATACATGTACTAGAAACTTTGACCTCAAACGGGGTAAAATCTAAAATTTTCATGTTCAGTTCTGTTTAAATATTCATAATTAACGAGTGAAAAAATTTTCATGCAGGTCAACCCTATCTCACCAAACATGGTAATCAATTCCGATAACAAAATGGTTTACACTGCATAAAAATATTTGATAATAAAAAGCAATTTCAAGCATATACTATAATTTCATTTGGTGTTATTTAGGAAAACCTTAAATAAAAGCTGCAAAACTTTGAAACTGTGAACAGCAATTACCTTTAACTTTTCATGCAAGTTTTTGCATTCCCTCTCCAGGACATCTTTAGTACCATATGTAAAATAACACAACTAAAAAAGAGAAAAGTTCCATGTAATATGTAAAATAAAAATAGTTATTTATAGTCAAACAAAATTTAAATACCAAGAAAAGTAAGTTGATTAATGGTATTTAACACATCTGTCAAGACTCTTTTAATTACATGTATATCAAGGCAGTCAAATCTGGGATGGTTAAAGAAACTGGAGAATTTGGAGAACACTACAGGTCTTTGTCTAGCGAGCTGACAAACTTTCTCATTGAACTTAGATGGTGAGAGGCATTGTGATCTTTATATCACTCAAACCAGTGGTTTTTTTTGGCCTAATTTGGGGCCAAAATTGGGCCCCATTCCCAAATGAAAAAAGACCAGAAATTTCCCAAATTGGACTATAAATTCCCAATCATATTGAAAATTTTATATGGTATCTGGATCAGTGACTAAAAATAGTAACAAATAAAATTACACCCTTGCTATCTCAAATGAAGTCAAAAATATCATTTACAGATTCAAAAATATGATGCCAAAAAAATCTTGCTGTAAATTGATAAAATTTATTGTCATAAAAGAGAAAATAAATACATTAAGATTTTAAATGTGATTTGTATATTTTATTTTTATTATTTCATACGCATCATTATTCATTGGGGTTTTTTTTTTTTTTTGGGGGGGGGGGACGGGTTGTGTTGCAACATTAAAATTTCCCAATTTGTCTCAAAATGATGCAAAAATTCCCAATTGCACAGGCCCTGACCCCATTCCCAAAAATGGTTAAAAAAAACACTGCAAACAACAAGGCCCCTATATACAAAGATGAGGTAAATATGTTAGGATTACTGGTAAGTGTTAATTGTTAACAATGTTAAGTCTGATTGCAGAAATACAAGCTTTATTAATTTGTTCATTTGCATACAACTTCAACAAAATGTCATCTTTTACCAGTAAATTATCATAATTTTCCACGTTTTGTGCAATATTATACTGAACAGAACTTTGAGCATTTAAAGAAGTGTTTTATTCTGTCTCACCTTAATCACTTATATGAATGTTAAAAGATCAAAATGATACCTTATTTATCACTCGATGTGCAAATAACCATGGACGAGACTGTCGCTGGCGATGGAAGTTTAATGTTACTAAAGCATCAACACCAACTGATGCATAGTTGTTCATCACAAGCTGAAACAGAAAATACAATTATTAGAGTAGAGCAGAGTAGAGTGAATGAGTTTACCCCAGTCAAGACTGCTTCACTAATATGAAGGTGGTGAGTTCAAAAATAGTCAAGGAAAACCAGAGTGCTCAAAGAAAACTACAGACATTCAGCAGGCAAACTGACAAATATTCTCACACTAGGATCTGTCCTGAAGTGGAAATCAAACCTAGACAGTGAAAGTCATTGATTCCTAAGCCCCTACTTTAGACCTCTCAACAACTACGTCTCAACAAATATTATTAACAATGTAAAATGTCACTCATTAAAAACAAGACTCTGTAGTTTTTTAAATAAATAATCCATTATTTTGTGAGAAGATGAAATTGCGATACCAAGTCTTATCTAACATAAGGTCAAAACTTGACAAGGAGATTATGCTCAAACCTTTAATATAAACCATAATTCATTTACTAAATGGTTTTCGTGGATGACTTTGGGGTATTTGATATTTGAGATATGAACTGAAACATAAAGTCTTCTATATTTCGCTATCTTTCAATTTGTTTCAATTTTTTCCATTAAAAATTACAATGTAAGAATCTAAACAACTGTGCTGGAAAATATTCTTGTACAATTTTACAAAATGAGTCAAGCACTGATTTTTTTCAAAAGAAAATTACAAAACGGTTTCTTTTCAATCTAAGTACCTAATGTCCATTTAAATTTTTTTCAAATTTTCATTCTTTATTGCATATCAACAATTTATTAATAAATACCTAATAAAAAAAATCAAGAAATAACTAATTGTTACCTTTTTATATTTAAGCTTTGGAAGCATCACTCTCTTTAAATTCTTAATTTCTACTTTCCACCTAAAAGATATTAAAAGGTTCAAGTAAGCATATTTTGATCATTCTATTTAACTTGGTCATTATGAACCAAGCTCAAGGAAAGACTAGATGTATAATATGACTAATTTTCAAATAATTGAATCTGAAACCAAATCAAAATAAAATCCAACAAATAACTCATTTTTCTTAGTCATTTTCCTTAGAACAATCTCAATGTTAAACTTGATTGTAAATGTACTACTGATAGCTGCTAATTCAAAGATTAGCAATTTATTCCATCCATCAAAAAAAAAAAAAAAAAAAAAAAAAAATTTTTTATTAATAATAAAAAAAATAGTGGGACAAAATAAAAGGGAGTTAACTTTTATATGTGAAAATGCAAAAATCTCATGTATATGATAATTACCTATCCAAACAAACAGGTTTAGCTTCATTCATTTGTCTGAAAATCTGATCAACATGAACATCATCACCTGTTGTATAACCTTCACCCCAACCTAAAACTCTGGACAAGTCATTACCAGTACCAAGAGGTAAAATACAGACATGTGGAGGATTCTGAAAAATGTTTAAAAATTGTAGGTAAAAAATCAAGAACAAAACTAGACCTATTTCAATGGTAATTATTTGCTATGTCTTCAAAATACTGTTTAACTAAAACTGTTTATATGTACTATTTGAAACTATAGTGGTGGCCATCTTTAATTTTGGTCAGCCATGCCTTAACAAAATTTTAAATTTGTAAACAATCAACCTTCATTTCCAAAATATGCATTACAGTTTGAGAAATATTTTTTAAAGAATCAGCTTCAAATATAAAGCATTTGTATATACAATGAAAACTGGCTCAACAGAAAATTTCTCAGAAAAACCTATAACATACATGTATATTAGGTTAAATGTCTATACATCTACTTTCTCTATACATGTACCAGTATCAAATTTGAACTTAAACTGTACAAAAATTACTTTTTTAAAGCAATGCATTGGTTTTTGCTATTTATAATAACCAACTATCTTGGATTGAATGAATACCCTGGATAAAGTTTGGATTGAATTTCCCCAGTAGTTTCATATAAAGTAAAAGTAGTAGTTTCATATAAAGTAAAAGTTTATGCACACATCCATGGACAGAAGGATGCATAATTTGCTATATGCAAGGCTCAACTGGCTATCAGCAATTGAGCTAAAACTAAAGGAATGTGGTTTGGTAAAAATAAGACTGTGAACACGGATGCCTGCAATTTACTCTGATATGGTGTATATGTATACAGTGGAATATTTTTTTTTCTCAAAATCTATATAGGTAAAGCCTGAGGAAGAAAAATTGTGTGATCCCTCAGTTTTAACTGCCTCAGTGGCTTAGTGGTAGAGCCTCCACCTTGAGAGCCAGAGGTCATGGGTTCCATCCAGGGCCAGGTCATACATAAGATAATGCTTCCTTACCTGATGTTCGGCATTACGAGGATAGGGTATCTACTGGTTTACCTGGTGCCAGGATAATGGACTGGGGAAGTGATATGCTTGACTGTTGCATACTGACTCAGTGTGCTAGCTCCTTACCAAAAAGTCGCCCTAAGTGTGAGCTAGTAAAGAGCAGACCATAATACAAATTTGCACATTTCACACATACACATTTGTTCTTAGATTTATCCTGAGAGATTAATAATCTTGCTCTTATTGCAAATAGCTGAAAAATTCCTGATGCAATGTTAAAATTATAAAAAAAACAACAAACTTAATTTTATCTTCATTACAATGGATATACACAAGGCGAAATGATTTTATCTCAAATAGATAGACAAAACAGACAAGTTAGGCAACAGCTGTTTTCTATAAACAAGAGGCTAATTAAATCTGCAGAACATCTAAATTTGAAAGATGATATATTTAATCATGAATGTGAAAGCTTTATCTCATGTATCAAAAAAATATTGCATGTACAAAATTAATTTATAATATTTTAATATTTATATTTTTTTCATTTACGGCCCAAATCAAGATAAACCAGAATTCTTTGTAAACATTTTTAAACATATGGAAGGAAATGAAAATAAAGACCTTATTTTATGTGGAGATTTTAACTTAGTTTTAGACCAAACATTAGATACTAGCAATTATCTTCATATTAATAATCCAAAATCAAAAGAAATACTTGGTGAATATATTGATCTCTTTGGTTTAATAAATCCATTTAGAGAATTAAATTCAAGATTACGTAGGTACACCTGGAGAAAAAGTAAACCTATATTAAAACAATCTAGACTAGATTTCTTTTTAGTTTCAAGTAACATTATGAAATTTGTTGAAAAAGAATATATAGAAAATAGTTATAGGTCTGACCATGCCGGAGTTACATTAAATATTAAATTTAAAAATATAACAAAAGGGACAGGACTTTGGAAATTTAACAACTCGCTCTTAAAAGATTCAAAATATGTTCAAATTGTCAAAGACACCATAAGAAAAATAAAATGTCAATATTTAGCACCAGTATATAATATTGAAAACATAGATTCATTACCCATAGAAAATATACATTTTACTATAAATGACAATCTTTTTTTGGAAACTTTATTGATGGAAATTAGAGGTAAAACCATTTCTTATTCATCATTTAGAAAAAAAGAAAGAAATAAACTAGAAAAACAGCTGGTTGAGGATATAAAAGAATTAGAAGATGCAGAAATCATTACTAACCCAGAACTACTTGAAGATAAAAAAAATGAATTGGTAAATATTAGAAAAGAAAAATTAAAAGGCACTTTTATTAGGTCTAAGACAAAATTTATAGAAGATGGGGAAAAACCTACAAAATACTTTTGTAACATGGAATCTAGAAACTTTCATAGTAAACATATCTCACAAATTGTTACAGAAGAAGGTACAACTATAACAGATCAAAAAGAAATTTTAATCGAAACAAAAAATTTTTACCAAAAACTTTATTCAAAAAATAAGTATGAAAACTCTGAGGACTTTATAGAAAAGATTTCACAATACAATTTTAATAAGTTAGATGACGTAGAAGCTGATGAACTAGAAGGTAAAATAACATACACAGAGGCATTAAAATTCTTGAAAAATATGAAAAATGAAAAAAGCCCAGGTTCAGATGGTTTTACAACAGAATTTTTTAAGTTTTTCTGGATTGACTTGAGTCAATTTATACTTCGATCAATCAATTATAGTTATAATATTCAAGAAATGTCAATATCACAGAAACTGGGAATTATAACCTGTATCCCCAAGCCAGATAAAGATAAAAAATATTTAAAAAATTGGAGACCAATTTCACTTTTAAACTGTATATATAAAATAGCTTCAGGATGCATAGCAAATAGATTAAAAAAGACATTACATAAACTTATAAATAAAGATCAGACAGGTTTTATAAAGGGCCGGTTTATAGGAGAAAACGTTAGGCTGATATATGACATCATGAATTATACAGATATTAAGAATATACCAGGTTTATTATTGCTGGTAGATTTCGAAAAAGCCTTTGACTCTGTCTCTTGGCCCTTTATAGAAAAAGTACTGGATGTCTTTAAATTTAAAAAATCTATAAAAGTTTGGATTAAAACACTCTATAATAATGCAGTCTCATCTGTTATGCAAAATGGTTTTTTGTCCGCGAGTTTCAAACTACAAAGGGGCTGTAGACAGGGGGATCCATTATCACCCTATATTTTTATCTTATGTGCTGAAGTACTAGCAATTTTAGTTAGAAATAATAAAGAAATTAAAGGTATCAAAATAGATGGTGAGGAATATGTCTTATCACAATATGCAGATGACACTACTTTCATTTTAGATGGATCTCCTCATTCCCTTGACAGTACTTTACAAATGTTAGATTACTATGCAGGAATCTCTGGTCTTAAAATAAATTATTCAAAGACCAAAATTGTTTGGATTGGTAGTAAAAAATTTTCAAATGAAGTCTATCACCACACAAGATGGAAACTGGAATGGGGTTCTACTGTTTTTAAATTATTAGGGATTAATTTTTCTGTCAATTTGAGTGAAATTACTAATATTAATTTCAAAGATAAAATAGTTGAGATTAAAAAACTCATAACTCTCTGGTCAAAAAGGAAGTTGACTGTTTTAGGAAGAAATGTGGTAGTGAAAAGTTTATTGCTTCCAAAAATTACCCATCTTCTCATCTCTCTCCCTAACCCACCTGAAATCTTCCTAAAAGAAATAAACCACATGTTCTTTAATTATATATGGGAAAATAAAATAGATAAAGTAAAAAGGAACCTAGTTATACAAGATTATGAAGATGGAGGTTTTAAGGCAGTCAATATTAGGCTTTTTAATCAGGCAATCAAATGTACCTGGATAAGGAGATTGATAAATACAAAAAATTCCAAATGGGTAACTCTTGCTGAAACTTTAACCAAAATTAAGGTTGACAACATAGACAAATATGGGGATTTTTACTTTGCAACAAAAAGTACGGCTATAAAAAATTCCTTTTGGAAAGATGTATTTAATAGTTGGGTGAATTTTCACAATAAGATTGTGCCTTCTAGTTTCCAAGATGTAAGTAGTATTACAATTTGGCAGAATACCAAGATTCTAAGGGATGGGAAACCCTTTATTTACAAAGGATATACTGAAAAGAATATTTTTTTTATTAGTGATGTAATGGATATAAATGGGGACTTTTTATCATTTCAAGATTTTTCTGAAAAATACAACATAACAAATTTTCTAAATTATCAGTCTTTATTGAAAGCTATAAAAACATACTTAAAACAATGTGATTTTACAATAGACATTATTCCATTCCAAAACATAGAAAAGCCAAAAGTTGCTTTTAGTTTAAAAGAAATGCTTAAAGATGACAAAGGTTGCAAAAGAATATATAAGATTTTTACCAAAATGTCCATTGTCCCTTCAGCCCAATCCAAATTTGAAAAAAATAAGTATAACATATCTAAACAAGAATGGAAACAATTGTACTGCTTGCCTTTTAAAACCACTAAAAATACTGCACTACAATATTTACAATACAGAATCCTCCATAGAATTTTAACTACAAATTCATATTTATTTAAAATTAAATATGCACAATCAGATAAATGTACTTTTTGTCAAACCCTGTCAGAAACACTAGAACATTTATTATATCAGTGTGATAAAGTTACAGAACTATGGGAATCCATAAAAGATTGGATTTTAAATAAAATGAATATTCGACTAGAAATAACAAAAGAAACTGTAATACTCGGAACTACAAACAGATCAGATAAAATTATAAACTGGTTAATACTCATAGTTAAGCAATATATATATAGAACTAGATGTCAGAATAAGAATTTGAGCATATTTGCAATACAAAACATTGTAAAACAGAATTTTGAAATAGAAAAATACATTCTTATTAAGAATTGTAAATATGTGGAATTCTTTACTATATGGCTACCATGGTTCAAACTTTTTGATAATGAATCCTAGATGAGAACTTGTACTTTTTTATTTTATGTTCTTCTTTCTCAACTATCTTCTTCTTTTAATACTACTTTTTATACTTTCTTACTCCAAAATCTACCTCTCTTTCACACAAACACACACACACACACACACACACATAGAAAACACCCAGACTATAAGTCTGTTATTATTTATTGATGCTTTGATCATTGTAAAAAGAGACATCAGCTCCCCTTCTCAATTTGTTAGCGTAAACCATGTACAAATTTTACAACAGAATAGCAAAAACATTAGAGAATCTGAGTAACTGATGTCACTTTAAAATGTTTCTTTTTGTACTATACTTGAAGTACCTGATGTCACTTTAAAATGTTAACAACTCAATTATTGTGGTCTAAAACTCTGTAATATTTGGTGAACCCTAAGGCACCCAACCTTGGCACCATCTAACCCCTATTAATTAAGTCTGGGCAAATAAAAAAAAAAAAAAAAAAAAAAAAAAAATATTTTAATATTTTTTTTAAAAAAAATTACCTTTAACTTGAGTTTTTCTATAACATTTAGAACCCAACCAACAGTGCCATCACCACCACATACAACTAAACGAAATTTGACATCAGGAAGCAAATGGCACCACTCGATACCATTTTCTGGAGGTATATCATGTAGATCGATTACCTATATATAATAGAAGAAGTAAATATCATATATATACAATGTATATACCATAAAAATGCCAATCTTGCCGCAAACAATGATGGTGTCACATGACAAAGTGTGCAATAAGAAAAATGGATTCAGGGACCTCAGACTGGAAAAAAGTTTACTTAATATTGATATATATTGCACTGTAACACCTCAGAATTTATCATTTTATTTATATGAAACATATATTTAAGGAATAATTGTAATTCTTTTGGTCTATGGGGTCATAGACCAAAAAAATATTTACAATTATTCCTTATAATTAAATTCAATTTATAATTAAATTAAAAAATAAATACAATTTTTGTAACATTAACCTTATCTTTTTATACAACTTCACACATGAAAGAAATTACAAAACAGTGCATTAATCTCAATGCAATGCAGCTGGATGTCCATAACTACCGCCGGTACCTTTGCAAGCTATGGCTAGTTTCACCGCCATTTCTAAATCGTTTGGTATGCATGTGTATAATACTTACATGAATTACTTGCATACATTTAAAATAATTTCTCTTGAAAGCTTGCAAACATGCAAACACATCGGAGCAGTACAGCTAACACTAATTGCCAGCGACTGTGCTTTAAAATATAAATTTCGATGGTTTCAAGCTGATGGAGGGGCAAGATATGTTTGGACAAAAATGAGGCATCTAAGTTTGAAGTGGAAATGTTAACCTGTACAAAAATATCAATCAATAACAGGTTGTTACCATTATCAACTATACATCAACTTACAGAAGCCAAAAATAAAGTGGTTTCAGCTGGTAGCCAACCGTTGATGTTCCTGTACTTGAGAGGTGACATTGCCCTGTCATCAGCCTAACATATCCACAAATGATATGATGCACCTGCAGGTTCAAAAACTCAAATTGGCTGCTGTCATCACGATCATTAATGACTGTAGATCTTAAGACTAATCCTACATATTTAACAAGTTTCACGTTTTCAATACAGATAACAAATGACAGCAGACTGAATATTTGACCTAGTTGTCAGGAAACCGACGTCAGCGGTTTTTAAGGGGAAATGACGCGCGACGTATGCAGTCAAAAAAAATTTTGTCTATGAGATCATAGACGTAAAAAATTTACAATGCTGGACTGTTTAAAAATATAGTTATTGATATATAATAAAATATATATACTGTATATTTTTAACATACAAAATATACACTCTGTCTGTTATGATTCAGAATATTTTTGTTTTTTAAATTTTTTTTTCTAACAAGTGTGACCTCAGTGCTTTTGTTTGCCTAAAATTACTACCGAATAAAGGTAGTTTCACCTTGAGAAATAAGACTAAAATTTCCCAATTTGACAACTAAAATTCCCCATAAGGCAACAGTGACACACAATCAAATAGTTTAAGTTAAATCCAGTTGTCCAAAACTGTTCTGACAGACAAAAAATGTTAGATATTGTCACAATATAAAATCTTTGCAATGAATTTCAAAATTCTGTGGGTAATGACATAAAAGGGTCCAAATTTTCCCAATCTGGAAGGTGGAAGGTAGTTTTTAAAAGCCATAGCAAAATCACTGGACTTGATATAAATACCTGTGCCGAATTTAAAGTGCCTTTAAACTGTCTGAGAATTATCTCTCCTTCGTTATTTCCACTTTGTTGATTGGCCACAATTATGACAGGACTCCAATTAGGAATGTTAGGTTTTCTTGCTTTTTCCACTACTAAGTGTTTTCTACCTTTAAAGCCAACCCACTTCAACTGAACACAGTCTGGTGGAACAATTGCTGTTTTAAACTCACCAAAATCACATGCCTCATTGTCAGGTTTACAGTTTTCATGGGCAGTCCTCTTACACCATGCACATCTTACGTCACAAATGTGAGGTTGGACACCACAATCCTGTGTACATACATAGCATTTACTATATAAGGGTAAATTTCCTTGAACCCAGTGATGATAGGTTATCTCCCCTTCAAGAGAAACTGGCTTACAAGGAATTTTCAGATTGGCCTCTTTCATCAGATGATCATCTACACATATTTCACATGAAAAACATTTTGCGCCATGTTTTATCTTTCTTAAGCTTATATTACAATAAGTTTGTTCTGGGAAAATGTCTTCCATATACCATCTGTGACCTTTCCTTATGTCATCAGCTGGAACCTCATAATGTGCACATCTATATGCTCTGTACATTCGCATGAATAAAAATACTACTATTACAAGAAATGCCATTACTTCAAATTCCAAAAGAAATCCCATCTCAGGCATCTGAAATAAAATAATCATCCTCACTTTTAAATTCAGTTTTGGTAAATTATCAAAACAATTTAAAAACTAAAGCAGACATTAGCCTGCTAAAAGGTTTTAATCTGAACTAATTTATACAGTAATCCTAGTTTTTACACCTTTACACTAGTTATTTTTTAGTTGAAATTATCATTATTACTTGGTATTGCAGCAAGCTTATAACATTATTTATATTTATGAATAGTGTTGTTGTAACATTCTAGTCAAGATTATTTCACTTGAGACAGTAAGTTTAAGAACAGTGGATGAAATCAGAAGTACTCAGAGAAAACAATAACCTAGACTATACATATTAAAACTTCAACTATAATTCTTTCAACAAATTTGCTTCCTCTTTTATTGCAACAGTATTTTGAAGTCCATAAGTTTTTTCTTTGTTTTCTGTTACAAGTCTTTCATGATTTTTCACCAAAACCCCAAAAATCTGTATATATAATTGGTGACAATAAATAATGTATATCGTTAAGATTTAAACTGTCTACAACTTTTTACATAATGGATAGGTTTTAAAGATGGTGTTCAACATCTAATCCATTGATCTTAATGTAAAATAAAGCAAGAGTAAAGCTACAAGACCTTTTGCTTTCAATACTGCTAAACATGCCAAGCTAGGCGTATATCTGTCTGCTTGATTTGGAATACACCCAGATGTTTGCAAGATTTCAAAGTGACCGTTTAGACGACTATTTCCAATCAAACCGGAGATAGCCATTAGTGAACTATTTTGTTTATATTATAATGAGGTTCTGGTCCATTTAGCATGTCTTATTTGCCTTTACAACGGTAATATACTTTCTATTTAGTTCGGTATAAGGTTTTTTTAAAGCTTTTTCAAAAATACTCACTGTAACCAATGAACAAAATTATGAGATAGACATATGAGGAGTCATAATGTGAGAATCAAATCCGGGTTTCCATTTGACTGTTGAAGCCGAAAAGGTAGTCCATGTTCTCGTACTTGTCTTGTGGTTAAGTTTTGTCGATTTTACAATCATACAAACGATTCTGTTCTATTGTTTTCGATGCTTCTCGAACATTTGCTTATTGACATAATGATACACGTAACAAATATCAACGTCATCCTTCTAAACATGTTATGATGTAAACCATATTTTTGTCGTCTGCATAGACGAGATTCCCGGATGTATGCTTATAAATCAGTGTTACAACAAAGTAGCAATATTTAACGGGAAACCAGTCTTAAAGCTGTTTCTTGTAGGCGTATTTTCTACCTATTCTAATGCGCACCACCACGATTCAATAATTAATGATCTGATTTGGAATTAGATAAGATAATAATTATGCACAAACTTTGGCTACTGATTTCAGGTGATAACAGTGGACATAAGTTAGGGGATAAGAATAATGATATCAAACTTTATAAGTTAGAAAAACTCAGTGACCCACTGGTAGAAATCAGACATGGAGATTATGTAGAGAAGTTGTATTATTGTATCTGTTCTGTTTTTTTTTCAAAAATATAAGAAACCTGTCACGCATACAACTTAAAATCACACACCGGAAACTGTCTCCTCTGTAAAATAACCTGGCATCACACTACAGTAATCAGTAACAACACATTAAATCCATAAGGTTTATACGCATAAGAAAATAATAATAAAAAAAAATAATGAATGAATAAAATAATAAATAAATAATTAAAATTAAGAAGAAAAAAAAAACATCATCACTATTTGAAATGCGTTATAATGCATTTGAAATACGTTATTGCGTGTTTATAATTGCGTTTTTGCGTATTTGAAATGCGTAATTATGAGCTTTTAACACAATTTATTATTTGACCCTATAAGACTTAAGAGTAAAATCAGACAAAGTTTTAAATGCATTGGTCTAAGTTGCGAAGACGAACTGGTTGGTTGATTGTTGTTTTACGCCATATCAGCAACTTTTCAGCTGTTCGTGACAATACTTTTTTATCTAACTTTAGGATCTATCGTAACCGTTAGAAGTTCATGTGGTGCTTAAACGTACAAGGTTTTTGACTTGCATTGTACTTGTGTGGACTTGTGACGACCTCGATCCTAATAGTCACTCCCCCGCCCCGCAATATCGCAGATAAACATCTCAGACCACTCAGTCCATCATACTGGTACAGAGACAACCAGTTACGACCTACGACGAAGAGAAACTTTTCTCACTTAAAGTCGATCGGGTTTGAACCAACTTTACGATGGCGGAAAAAAAAAAAAAAAACAGTTACTCCATCCAAAATATAGTTTAGTTAAGATACTATTAATAAAATTTAATTTAAACAATATTATTCAAACATTTGTTTTGAATAGGATTGGACAGCAGGCATTGCCTATATAAATCCTCTCCTTAGTCAGAGTACATATGATAATGCTAGTATATATATATAATTCCAAAAAACAAAATAACATTCATAATAATAATAATAATAATAATAATAATGACCAGTGCTGTACCCATAATTATGATATTATAACTGTACTATTAAAAAAAGAAAAAAAATATGATTGTTAGAATACTAAAAAATAAATGTAAAAAAAGACGAAAAGAAGGAAAGAAAAAAAAAGAAAAACAAAACAAAATAGAACAGAACAAAATCAAAGAAAACTAAAAAAAAAACATTTTGAGGAAAAGAAGTGAAAGAGAAATACATGTATATATACAAAAGAAAGTAGCTAATAGCCATCAGAGTTTAACAACAAAAAGAGGTTGAAAATAACAGAAAAGATGTGAGTAATCAGGATTAAGAAAGAGAGAGTAATATGTACAAAAGAGTGACTCAGTTGAAATTACTAGATTTAAACCGTTGAGAATCCTTAATGAAGGTATGTACTGCTTGAAATAATAGAGTATTTTTACCATATGAGTATTCTGGAGAACCATGGAGAGGAATTTGAAGGTCTATAGAAGGTAAGCCAGTTATAGAATAAATAGCATTAAATAATTTCTGCCTGTGTTGAGAGAAAGCTACACAGTCAAATAAGAAGTGCTGATTATCTTCAGATGGGGATCCACACTTAGGGCATGATGGGTCATTCTCAATAAAGTGATCAAAAAGGTGACGCTTAAGATTGCTCGAAAAATTGCGCAACTGACAGTGATGTATATTCTCAGCTCTGCTACCATAGTTAAAAGAAGAATTTATTTCACTTGTGCAAAAGTATGATTTGAGTTTAGACTTGAATGATGCAAAAGAAGTTGCAGATTTTATTGTAATCGGCAATTCATTCCATAGCTTTATTGTAGATGGTAGGAAGCTATTGAAATAAGAAGAGGTTCGACAAAGGGGTAATTGAAAAAGTTGACCTGAATTTCTTAAATTGTAACCAGTATCAGCTGGAAAGTAAGGGTGAATGATATGTTGCAAATAAGCAAGGGCATAACCATTGATAGCTTTATAGAAAGTGATCAGTTTATGTTGCCTGCGCCTGGTCTCTAGGGATTCCAGTCCGAGTTCGAAGTAAAGAACAGTTCTAGAGCAATTTCGTCTAAGACCTGTGATAATTCTAGCACATTCAACCTGAACACTTTCAAGGAGATCAGCATCCTGCTGAGTGCAATTGGCCCATACCACATCACCATACTCAAGAATTGGTCGAATAAAAGATTTATAGATTGTTAACAGAGAGTTTCTTTTAAGTTGATACTTTAACATGCGATAATAATAATAATAATTCTTTACTCTCACATTGCATTTTACAATTTAGAGAACAATAACATATACAATAAATACATAAGTAATTAAGTACAGTGGTAGACCATATAATAATGAATAAGAAGGGTGATTCTGCTACAAGCTATTAATAAAATAGTTAGTAACTCGTGCCTTCTTTCATTTCAAACTTTAGATAATAATAATAATAAGGCATTTTGTCCAACAGACAACAAATGGACTTGATTAATTAAAATGTACAAATTGAGATACAACCGTAACAAACTTTCGGATTTGGTGGCTTATTTGTGCAATTTTGTCTGTTCGCAAAGACAAAAAACGCAACTAACGAGATAACGAATAAGGCCACACTAAAAGGTGAAAAGCCTAAACAAAGTCACTTGAAACAAAAGAAAGACAAAACTTCAATTGTGAAATAATGAAATTTCAAAAATAATTTTTTGTTATTTTTCTTTTAAGTATCATATTTTCGAATGGATTTTTTAATGTTAACATTTAATGTTCTTGTCTTTAGAATGTATTTTCTTTAATTTGTCTTCTTGCGTGACTGGTTTACTTGGCGAACAAAGAAAAAAAATATTTGATTCAATTAAATCTCTCTTTAGTACCTTTTTCCACATGTCGTTTTTCCCGCTATTTCGCCCTTCAGAATTTTTCTTAGGATAAATTTTAGGGAAGTATTTTTCAAATTCAGCCTTATAATTACATCTAAAATATCAAGATACTGAGGTCATGTTTACAATACTATCTGAATAGCAATTCCTTTCCTATTCTTACTAGCTATTTTTTCTTTGCAATAATATACTTTAAAGGGCACTGATAAGCGGTGCACGATTAGTTCTCAAAGGTATTCCAATTGCTCGTCTCAAACCCACGACGATTATTCTACACATTTGTCTAGATTTCATACAGACCATGATGACTAACATTTTTCCATTTCTTCATATGAAAACGCATACATATTCTATGGCAGCTCACGACTTGCAGACGACATTTGGAAATGTCTATGAATACATATAACCTTTTTAACAACAACGAGATTAGTGTTCGTGTGTGTTGCTAAAGCACAGTCTCATTACCAAATACTGATTTATATTTAAGTAAGTATGCGGTTTGGGAATTTACCCTATATTAGAGTACAATTTTTACACAGAGCCTTCACGAGCAAATTCAAATGAACTGCTAAGAAAATACTATATACGTCCAATATTGGCACCAGTCTTACAAATTGGTTTGTCGTGTTAACATAACAATCAAATTGATTCTATTATTAAACGTTTTAGCCACATCCATTTATACCGCATGTGAATACTATTAAAAGAATTCCCCCTAAATAAAATAGAGATCCTCTGCGAAAATCAAATAACTTTTTATTGATTGCTTATTAATTAATTAATTTATTTATTTATTTATTTATTTATTTATTTATTTTTTATTTTTAAATGTGTCAATTTTTGATTAAAAAAATAAATAAAAAATAAAAAATAAAAAGATTTAAAGATTTTGATTTACACATAGCTCTGTTATAGTCTGTACCTATAAAAAATACTTGTTCTAATGTCATATGCGAAATTTTAAATTTTTATAAGATAGAATATTCAAAATTTTGCATATGACATCAAAATAAAATATTCAAATTTCACATATGACAACAATAATGATATCTTTGTACCATTTGAAATAGATAAATTTGATTTATATTTTCTTAGGTCAAAGACAATGCCTTATTTTAGATAAACATAACAGAAAGTATCAACAACTGCTGATCTCTCAACTTAATAGAAAAAGAGAGAATTTGGTACGGTTGAAATATGTTCATAAATGCTACACGATCAAAAGCCTTGTAATAGTCTTACACACCGTATATCATTGATGATTATGAACAACATGTACTGTCATTATCAGGATGTTTAAAAAATTACAAGCATGAAATTTTGTAGGGATGTTTGTTTCTTAGCTTTGTCGTCATTTCCGTGAAACAAAACAAGCGAGGCACTGAAGTTCAAACTGGTTTCAAAACGTTGCTATTTTAATGCTTTGTTTCGTTTATGTATTTCTAAGCTAAACGGTTTAGTGAGACTTCCATATTTCTATAAAAGAATCTTCTGTTATGGCCTTATTAAAATTTCAAATAGCCTAAATTTTAAATAAGCATCATTGGAACCCGAATAATTGCATTGGTAATCAAACAAAGCTTTAAGCTGTGATACAAGATATATACTAGTACATGTATATATATATATATATATATATATATATATATATATATATATATATATATATATATATATATATATCGGAGTATTTTTTAGACCATGCCATTAAATTCAATTGACTACAAAACAAAAATGGCCTGATAATGACAAAACACATGACTGTTACTAGACAAAGCTTTCAGACTTCAATTATAATAAGAATGAAATCAGAAATGATCGCCATCTTTGTTAAATCAACATTCATTGAAAAAATGGGGGAAAATTTGCTACACTATAAAATTCAAAATATCCTTCATGATCCAATTTGACTCCAAAATGTTGGTTAAACGTTATTGCTATTTTTGTTCTGTGTTCAATGTACTTTTAGCATGTTTTTCTTCACTAATACACAATAACAAAATATCATATATCGTGTAAAGCTGGTATTTATTTCTAGAGGTAATTGTTTATTATCTTTACCCATCTGGTACATATAAAACATCGATCGAAGGATATGTCTAATGTAAGGAGATGACCGGAATTTTTAACCTTATTGTAAAATACAAGTTATTAACATTCATGAAAAACATCAGTATCACAATTCTAGAGATGTCCTGCGAGATATTTTCTTAATAAAATGAAATGCAATAACAAAACAACAATAGGATCTGAAAATTAATGCGCACCAATAAAATCATCGGTAGATGAAAACTAAACGGTCTCAAATTTTAACGTTGCAGCACACTAAACATATATACTGTTTCAGAAAAAGTCTATTTACAGTCAGCTATAGGTCATATGCAGCATTTGGTTGCGTACTGATTCTCTCAAAATGGTTGCTGTTTTGCCAGTAATTTATTAAACAGTTGTGTTCAGAACAAAAAAGATCTGTAAACTGTATCTTGTTAATCCTTCATATTACTCTTTAAATTGCAGTGCTAGGGGTGTGTAGTTACTCATGGTAAAGAACACTTTATGTCTTAGTGTGGACTTTATTATTTCTAAATAAGAAACTCCAAGCAAACCGGAGATAATAAAGATTTTGTTTAATATTTTTGTAGCATTATTTTAAAAGCTTATACAAAACCATTTTAAGCATTAGAATAGACAGTATTGTGACAAAAATGTTTTAACATAACAATTCTTGCGTAATAAAAGGGCCTTGGTCGCCGAGTGGTCTAAAGCGCTTGCGTAACACAGTGTCTTTCACTGTCTTGGCTTGAATCCCAGCCCAGACCTTATTATGACAGAGGTTGTCAATTTGCTTAGGAAAGGTCGGTGATTTCCACCGATACTCTGAATTCCTCCAATATTCCAAATAAATAACCGCCTCTATATACATGAAAGAAGCTTGACCAAAGCATTATAAACCGTTACTCCACTTTCTTGCGTAGTTGAAAAAACCTTAATAATTCTTAACATCAGGCGTATTTTAGACTAAATACTCATTGAGATTCTTGATATGATACTATAAAGCACTAAAAGATTCGAATGTTTTTATGCTTCAGTCAAGATTGTATTACTTATATCAAGCGGTCAATTCTACAGACAAAACCGGAGTATCCTGACTAATACAACGGACATTGGTGAAGAAACTGACAAACGCACTAATTTTTAAATATATATCGGATTGGTATTAGAATCAAGGCATTGAAATGCGCTTTCAGCGTTAAGTGTGCCTTAGACAACCCGGTCGAGAGAACCCAGGAGTAACACTGAAATTTTCAAAAAGACGTCATACAAGCTCTTTTACGCCCTCTAAGTCTTATCACATTACTGAAAAACACCTTGCGCGATCTCTGTTTAGTGCAAGTTTTATATAAAATTCATTGGTCTTGAAATTAATCTATATAGTGTCCATTCACTCGTTCTTTGGGCGCGCGTTTTGCCTCATGTTTATTATCTCTTGTCTTGCTTTGTTTTTCCTATACTGTGAAATCATCAATTTTCGTGGTGTCCAATTTTTGTGGTTCTTAGAAAAAATATCATTTCGTGTGGGGATGAATTCGTTGTTATATATGACCGTAGTTAATAAAGTGAACCGCATGTTGTAAAATCCTCGTCTTATGTGTTCAGTGTTACCGGATTACTCTACTTATTTCACTAATGTCGTCAAAAAGGTAAGTTGTCATAAACATATACTAAACTATTTCGTTGACATGTAAATTCGTGGGTCGAGGTGTCCACGAAAACAAAGAAAATTGGGGCACCAAGAAAATTGATGATTTCACAGTAGTATTGAACATAATGTTCTAGGTCCTTCTGCCTATCGAAAAAAGGCGTTCTTGGTTGTTCTGCCTACTGTGAAGAACTATGTGTTAATTAATTACAAATTGTGAAGCACATGGTGTTTCTCTGCTTATTGAAATGTTTTTTTCGGTTTCTCTACCCACCGTGAAGTACATAGTGTTCTTTGTTCTTCAGTCTACCGTTAACTACACAATGTTCCTTGTTTCACAGCCTACAGTGAAGTGCATAATGCTCTTTTTTGCTCTACCTACCGTAAAGTACATATTGTTCTTCGTTCCTTGAGCCTACCGTTAACTACATAATGTTCTTTGTTTCACAGCCTACAGTGAAGCACATAACGTTCTTAGTTGTTTTGCCCGTCGTGAAGTACAAAATGTTTTTGGCTGTCTGCCTACCGTGAAGTACAAAATGTTTTTGGCTGTCTGCCAACCGTGAACTACAGAATGTTCTTTGTTCTTCTGCCTACCTTAAAGTACATAATGCTCTTGGCTGCTCTTCCTACTGTATAGTACACTTATTTTATTCAGCAAATTATTTTGTATTTTTCATTTTA
Organism: Tegillarca granosa; assembly: GCA_029721355.1. NCBI lineage: Eukaryota > Metazoa > Mollusca > Bivalvia > Arcoida > Arcidae > Tegillarca > Tegillarca granosa. Next base: position 37,246,447 of record CM056594.1, on the reverse strand, counting down.
GCTTTATCTTTAAGCTCGTACACAAAAATGACTGGCAGCAATTTTCTTTATATCTATTGATGTTGTGATAAATGACACACACACACAGCACATACGTAATTTCCGAGAAATCTAAATAGACACTGTGTGGACAGTCTTTATTCTTCGTATTCATATAATGAACAAAACCTCCTTTTATAACCATTATTGCTTATCAAACATTCAATAAGGAAATCGTATTTACGTATGAGATGCAAAATGTCATCTTTTAAAGATGATGAAGTTGTTTGGTTTAAGAGGAATAAAGGGTTTAATTATCTTTACAGTGTTTACGTACGATAAAACATATAACCTAAGGGAACAGGCGAGGAACTTTGAACAGCTTTCGACATAATATCAAATCTTTGATTTAAAAAACTATAAAAACAAATTATACTTCTGGAATCATGTTTTTAATAAAGTTTCTTAACCCTCTATATCATCACAACGTCTGATTAATAAAATTCATAAAAATATTTGTTTAGTTTAAGAATTAATAACACTGAATTATAATAATTGATATTGCCCCTTTTGTGAATTTTCTGAACCATAAGATTCCATGTCAATGAATTATGATAAATTTGTCATTAATTTTGAATTATTTTTTCCAATATTTTTTCCAGAGTCTGAAGACATAACATAAAACCACAAACGTGGATTTAATGGTCTGATTGTGTTTATCGCTTGGTTGTTATCTTCATGGTTTTTATTATGGTGTTTTCAATCGTTTAGTCTTTTTCTACTAGTTTTTGTATGTAATACAACCTGGTTCTATCTATAATAATTTTAATAATTTCTGTATACAACAATGTTATTTATAAAAATTCCTTTTGACATGGTTTGTAACTTCTTTCATTAAAATAAAAGATCTTATTACTAGTATTATTAGTTTATTTTTTAATAAAACATTCACGATACTCGACTTCATGGTTTGTTTCATTTCAAAACATCAATAATATTATTCTTTCTTATGTATTGTATTATATGCAGTGCTGTTCCAAATATAGAGTTCTCTCATTGTCTTGTAATCTTTAGTAATCCTTGGTTTTGTATGGCTTTTTAAATACAGGTATAATTAGTTGCACTCTTAGTTCTTCCCGATTTGTGGGTATGTAATAGAAGTTTTGTACTCCAGTAACGTGATTCGTGTCTTTATTACAGTGTATTCTAAACAAATTGATTTTAGTTTATCAAAAAACTTATTTTTGATCTTTTATTATCTTGCCTTTTATGGCTTTTCCTTTTTTGTTTCTTTGTCTTTTTTATTTTTATTTAATTTTGTTTTTCTTTATGTATTTATATATTGATGATGATGATGATTATTATTATGTTTGATAATGATATTGTTTGTTTGTCTTTTTTTTGTTTCTTTTGTTGTATCATGCTCTTGGTAACCTGCATTGTTTCTTATTATTCTTTTATTGTGTGTTTTTTATCATGTTTGAGTTTTTTTACTTTTATGTTATGTGCTTTTTTAAAAAAATATTTGAATTCATTTGCTGCATTATAAGTTGATTGCGTTGTTTATCTTGTATATTCATTCCTCACTTTTTTTTAAATTAATTTTCTCTTTAATAAAATTCTTGGTAGTTTGTCAGGCTTGTTTCTTATTTCGATTCCTCAAACAATTTTTTTGCTTCTTGTTTTGACCTACGTTAGTTCAATAAAAGTAACTCCATTTTTACATGATCTGAATATAACACATGGCTAGCACATTTTAGAAGGAAAAAATCGTTTAAGAACCGACTATAAATTCTCTAGTTTCATTCAGTTCTAGAATGAACCTTGTGTACTTAATGATCTTTGGTTATTAATTGATAACTTTATTTGATAACGACACTCAGAAAGTGAACTTTTTTACATTTGAATCTGCACCGAGTCACTGTTATCTTTAAGTGTGCGCTCTAAACCGGTTCTTATATAAAAACAACATTGAATTTCATTTTCTGCTGAATTTCTTTTTAACTTATACATCGAGTATGTAAGTATTCTTAAATCATTTACAACTAGACACTATACACATCATGGTTTTATTAAACATATGATTATCAAAATAATGACATTATAAAAGTTCCAAAATCTAGGACCTCAATTTTTGATAAACGTTTAATTAAAACATGTAAAATACAAAATTAACACAACTTTAAGTAGATTACAAAGCTTCACAATCCATCTATCCTAAAATAAAATTACTCTGGACGTTAAGTAACAAATTTGAATGAATTTCGTTAGAACAACGTATTAGAATTATACATAATTTAAAAAAGGCATGGCAAAGAATCTTCTTTATAAAAGTCAAGACAATCGAGAAGAAATTTAAAACAAACAAATAAATAAATAAATAAATGTAAGCTTACACACACCGGCCATTGTATGTAAATTAGTTTTGATATTAAAAAGCTGTTGAAGATCCCTAACAATTCAACCTTGAACAATTCGACTAACATAGCAACCAGATTGTTTTTGAACATACATGTATTCATGTATAAACCATGCATATTTATGTCAAATAAATAAATAAATAAATAATTCAATAAATTCAATAAATAAATAAATAGATAAAATAATAAATAAAATAATAAATAGATAAAATAGTAAATAAATAAAATAATAAATAAATAAAATAATGAATAAACAAGAAGAGAAAAAGAACATATTATACATATGAAGTTAAAAACAGCTGCAACACATCAAATCGCAACAACTAGAACACACCATAACAAATAGCACAAAAACGTAGAAACTGGTTCGAAGACAATACGAAATGATTTTAAAGCATCAACCTTTCAACACAACAAGGTTTCGTAATAGCAAACAACATAAATCAGTGATTAGATGTTAAACTCACATGTATCATCGTAACACAACATAATGATAAATAAAAAATAAAATTTTCAGTTGTTGGGATTAATTTTGAGTTCTCATTATTTATCAAAAATAGTTGTGATACTTCGATACTACTGAAATTTTTATTAACGAGTAAGGGTCGCTATTTTTCTTAATTTTCTGAGACTTTTTATGTGAAATAAGGGAAAAAAATACAAACCTACCAACAGCCATGGCAACCAAGAACCCGAAACAATATAAGTTAATGATAAAAGAGCAAAACAAGACAAACCACAGAAAAACTAACACGTATTAGGAACACTGATTACAAAACTTCAAACGTTGGATGAGCTATGGATAAATGGTCCAGGGATGTGGTAAAATACTATTACAATCCTATCATGGACATTTACAAAGACACATTGCTTTCATTACTTCCCCTTTGTTGGGTTTGGTTTTGGCAGTAGAACTTACAATTATATCTATTATAGGACAAATGATTTACACAGCTGACGTCACAATTTTATGAGAAGAAAAGTCAATGATTTTACATGTAAATAACTAATCAATGAAAACAATACACAACCATATTATACATTTAAGTACATGAGATGTATGTTATCTGATTATTATACAAAAAATGATGGAATATCTGATCTTCATCAAAATATGACAACGTATAAATTGATATGTAACACAAAAGGTCAAAGTTCATAACATTTGCTGATCAGGTCATGTTCTCTCAACATCAATAATATTGAAATAATGTTATTACTAGGCACAGATATAGTATATTTATATGCAATCCGCTGGTAAATCGTAGTTAGAAAGGGCGATCTGATAAAAATCTTAATACTTTAAGCGCTCTCAAACACAATGACAAAATGTGAACAATTGTTTTCCAAGCATTTAATGGCTGAAGCCATATTACTTAACTATTTATTCACTCCATTTCTTTCTTGATAACAAAATAATAGCAAAATTTTGTTTGGTATTTCTCTTATTTTGTTAAAATATTGAAGTCATCCTTAGCATATGCTATATGAATTGTAAAACATGTTTCACCGTTGTGTACAGTTATTCTTGTTACATATTATTCATAAATTAGGAATAATATGTAACAAGAAGAACCGTACACAACGGTTAAACATGTTTTAAAAAGAATAAATTCAGTTATGTTTTAGAAAACATTTTAACTTATTTTCAAGTTTTGAATATATAAATTTACCTCACACAAAGAAAAAACTTTATCAACATATTTGGAAAAATATAAGCCTGAAACGAACAGCTGTCCCTTATGTTCGCGCCAAAAAGTTCTAAATGCGAACTTGAAATAAATCAAATACCGACTATCTTATTAATCCTAGTAATACGGCTCTTTCAAGTGTTTTGTCAATAAGAAAGGAAACCGATTAAAATTCTTAATGACAAATATTGTTATCTTGACATTTAAAATTTATTTCTGAGTCATATCGGCTGTTCATATTCACATACATGTAAAAGAAACTGTATTCTTCTTTCTGATTGTTTCTCGCACTGAGCTTTCTAGAAACCTCCTCATAAAACCAAAAAGGAAAGTTACACCTGTTTTCATTGGATAATGCACTTTAAATCCCGCGATTCATTGGTGGTGAGTTTCTGTTTACTCGTATTCGTCCGCATCTGGGCAACAAGTAAATCTGTACGAATGCTCGGTCTCCGAACATTTGGTGCAATGGTGCCACAAGCGTCCGACATTTTACGACGTATCGACATGCCACGCTTGCCTGAAGAAGAACCATCACCACTTGTATATTCTGGATGGACTTTCCGGTGGAGGGAGGGACTCATTTCCATGGGTAAATTCGCTAAATCAAAAAGGCGGATGAAGGATTCCTCAATGTTAATGTTTTTCTTTGCAGACGATTCAATATATTCACAATGAGGAATGCCCTCTGATAGTTGTTCAGGTTCCGAAGGGTCGATAACCCTGCTCTTTTCCTTGTCACATTTATTTCCTACTATTACAATAGGTATTATTGGTAATTTCCGTGTCATTTTTACATTTATACACTGGCTTTTACATTCCTGTATTTGGTTACAAAGCCTACAAATTTCTTCGAACGATTCACGGTTGTCGATGCTGTATACAAGGAGAAATAAGTCACCTGAAAAAGAAACATATTAGAATAAATAATTGTAAATGTTTATTAAATGTCATATAAGCTTACATACGAAGAGTTGAGTTGAGTTGATAATGGTGTTTAACGTCCCAGTCAAGAATATTTCTCTTATATCGAGACGTCGCCAGCTATAGGACTCCTACTATCGGAGCAAGTACTCTACCAAGTTCCTCAAACCAGTCATATACTACAAGAATATTTAAGATAAACAATATTATTTTTACCAATATGTATATTTCCATGGCAGTCTACATAAATAGCTGATGTAGTCTCGGTATTATCGAATTTATTAACATTTGGACATAAACATCGATTAATCGCTTAAAAATAAATAAATAAATAAAATGTTATGGTTTTTTTTCGGACCATGTTATATGAAATCTTTGACGGAACAGCGTGAAGAGTCTTTGAGCTGTGTATGTACTACTGCCCCTGTGTAATAGTCGGACTAAATATGGTCTAAAATAATAATAATCTTTTTTCTTCAGCAAAAGTATTTTTCCTATTTTTATTTATAACATATACTTGCATGATAATCGGGTCATTATTTTGCATGTTAAAAGGCTATTTTTGAGAGTTATGCATGTTTAGAGACAGGCTGTTAAAAAGTATTGATATGTGACTAGTCAAGTTAATGTTGGTCTTCCATATTAAAACCAAAAGCCGTATACGACTGGTTGTTTTCTGTCGAGCAAGAGGCTCTTCCATCAACCGATATTTTCCCACCTTTATTTGTGACCAAACAAATTACAGAATGTAAGTTTTTATTTTTCATCTGACTAGTTAAGTGCTAAATAGACTTGTCGCTTACAAATGAATTCTGTTAACGAAGGATGCGTTGATAACAATTTACCAGTCGAATAACAAACGTAAAGTTGTTCTCTGTGGTCTGATTTGTCAAAAATAAAGGTGAGAATATATCGTTAAATGGAAGAAACTCGTGCGAAACGAAAAACAACAAGTTGAATACGGCTTTAGAGATATGTTAGAACCTGTGTATGTCTAAATTTAAAAGTTTGCCGTTTCGCATGCCGAGGATCTTCGGTTTCTTTTTTTTTTTTTTTTTTTTTTTTTTTTTTTTTTTTTTTTTTTTAAGAAATCTGGTTTATTTCTCTGTTGCTATGACTAACGCATGAAAAAAAGCCATTTTAGAAAGAGCTTCCCATAAGAGAAAATATGGAGATACTTCATTCTTCTGAGAGAACAACCGACGTGTCCGACTTTAAGCAAGAAAAATGACCAACCTTACTCTAGGATCTGCCAGAGAGGGATTGGAACATAGGCGATGCGATCCGAAAGTAAGTGCTTTAGACAAATCGACAAAATGATTGCTAAAATCCGAACTAAGAGATTTATTCATAATATCAGAAGATGTTTTTAGGTAGACCTATAGTTATTTTTAAAGTATTTTATTGGTTTCCTTGCTCTTCGTTTATGTACATGTATTTTTGCTGTCTATCACTTCACGTGAGATAAAGTTATGTCATTTTTTACGCCCCAGTCAAGAATTTTTCACTGATATCAAGGTGGTCAGTTCTGGGATATTTAGGAAACCCAGAGTGTCGACATTTGGCAAGCAAACAAAAAACATTTTTTCACTACGATCTGCCAGAGTTTGATGCGAACTTAAAGCGTGATCCGTAAGCGACACTTTAGACCAATCAGCAACCGAGCGCCCACCATACACACACTCTCACATAAGTAAAAGGAACTATGAAATTATTTTTTGTTCAATAACCGAAAGTTTACATTTACTTATTTGACATAAATACATGCCACTCAATAAGAGTAAATGGATTTAAATAATCGAAGCTCGAGAAAAAACATGTACTACAAAGAAAATCAGAGAGAGAGAGAGAGAGAGCGAGAGAGAGAGAGAGAGAGAGAGAGAGAGAGAGAGATCTAATGATCAATTGTCTTGCTAAGATTTTCTCTTAAATAACATATTGTCTGTACATCTGAGAACTTGACAGATGCTTAGAAATCGTGGTTTAAAGTTTCGTTTAAATAGCAAGCCGAGCTGACATCGGCATTGACATTGATATTAGATAAATATCTGCATAAAATACATGGCATTTACATTTTCAATGTCATCATATCTTATTATCTTTCCAATATATAATTCTAATTGTTAGCGTTTGATTTATAGTGGCCGGCTGTAATATATTCTTTCAGTATTCTGGGAGACAAAAAGCCCTCAAGCCATTACAGTCTAACAGTTTTTACAATATGATATTGATAAATGTGACCATGTTTGTAGACTTCTGTAGGGTGAATCATGATTGCACAGAGAAAAAATTCAAAATTCAAATGGAATTCAATGCTGTTTAACAACATAGCGTTTTGGGTTACATAAATCTTATACAAATCTTAAACGAAATCATTTTAGTTTCCCATTTTTTATATACAATTTTTCTTCGTATTTTCCAACACTATCTTTACTACAGGAGGAACCCGTGCTGCACATGCGCAGGACAAATTTCAGTTTATTGAACCGAATAGAGAATAACCAAATAGAATAAGAAGACTTAAGTATATCTGGTTATATCTTGCTGTTGGAATTGGTTTACATTTTATATTTTTCAGTTAATTTTTTGTTTTCATTTTTTTCTAACATTTCTTATATTTTTTTGTTCACACGTGTTATTTAATCATGTAAGGTTTCCGACTTACTTTTGAAGCCACTATGTTTGTTACTTTGAATTTTACAAAACTTTCTTGAAATTCCAAATAACTTTAATTAAGCTTAGTTTTCTATTTACTTGAGTCTAGGAACCTAAAATCATAAAATATTTCTGTAGAAAGGAAAATATCGCTGTTATGGGAATTTTACATGTCAAAAATGGTGACGTCAATACCGGAAGTGATATTCTTGGTGCCGTCTGACGTCGTATGCGTAAAAGAATCCACCATTTGCCTTGATTTTAATTCCCATTGCCGCAACTTTTTACTGTGTGCATTAATTTCCCATGGTAATCGGGAATGCATATATCAACTTTCCACTTCGACTTTACTAAGATAAGTATGAAAAATGAATTTAATTCAAGTTTATTAACATACATCACTGTTACAAACACAGTGACTTCAACAGTAAGTCAGATAACTGACCTTGCAAGCTCAGTTCAAAATAAAGCAAAAAACATAGATCACCAATATTTCACCATATAAAGTCAATAACCTGTTAAGTAGCACCAAGGAAAGTTTAATATCTTTATAACTGTAATTTTGACAGATGATTAGGAACCTTAATTGTTATTTAAAGTTTTAATTGTAATAACAAGTCTAGCGGGAATAATCAATGATAGAAACATTTGATAGTTAAGTAGACTAAGCATGTAGTATAAACATGTTATTAAATAGTTCAAGTTTTTTTTATGTTTTCTTCAATACACTTACCGCATTTGAGATTGTTTTTACACTGTGCTATTGGTTAAACATAAAATTTTTTATCTTAATAAAATGGAATTCCCCAGAGCACCTGGTACATCATATCGTTTGTGCAGAACAATTATTTCTATTGGCAATGGGATCGCACGAAATGACGTTTTCCCTTAACAGTGTTTTTTTAAGAAAATTTATGTCGTAAACGTTACCCAAAACATTCAGCGCAAACGTTAAGAGGTATTTATCACGTGGTAGGGTGGCGAGTTTCATTGGTCATTTACCTTTGCCACGAAAAAATTAAATAAAAGAAAGTTTTATTTACGAGATAGACACGATATAATTAATACTAAGTACAAAGCAATCCAACACAAACATACCGGTCCATGTTTAAATCACCCTCAACACCGGAATCTCCATCATCGAACTGTAGTTATCAACAACCAGCAAACTACATATTCTTAGAAATTCCCGAATTTACAAAATCCTGTTTACTAATTTCCCTATCTTTATGGCAGAACTTTTTATACGACAAAGCAAACTGCTTACAAATGAATTGTTGACTCAGGGATATTAAAAGCCTAAGCTTATCATAGACTTCAAAAAATTTATAGTAGTTATCGCAATACTAGCAAGTATGAAGTCGCTGTAGCCAACACTGGATACATTTACCGTTTCATGTCCCTGTCATTCTCATTTATGATTTCATGCAAAACATTCCTTAGCTGGATTTGGATTTATATAATTTTGGAACTTTAGATTCATTATTTTCAACTGTTTGGCTTATGTTTTTTTTTATCTATCAAACTTTTCGGTCTTAGTGTCACTGATGAGGAATGAATTTCCGAAATGTGCATATATGGCATATCCAAATTTTACAGGTATTATTGTTATATATTTACTAACCCTGAGCGGGTACCGCAGCTGGTGGAGTAACCCTCCCCGAGGGTATCTTTAAGTCAGTAGTTAGTACTTTGTGCTGTCAGAAAACGTACCATTTAGCAAAATTTTCAGCCGTCTTAAATTTGAAATTAATTTACAACTAAGGTTTGTTCCCTCATGCAAAGCATTCATTATCTGGATTTGGATTTTTATTATTTTGGAAATTTAGAATCATTATTTTCAGCTATTTGGCTTATGTTTTTTATCTATCAAACTTTTCGGTCTTAGTGTCACTGATGAGGAATGAATTTCCGAAATGTGCACATCTGGCACATCAAAATTTAACTGGTATTTGTGTTATATATTTAACACGTGTCAAGTAAAGCTAGCTAGACAAGAGGTGCCTATCCTCTCGGACCACTCGACCTCATTTCTTGGCGAAAGTTAACTTGTATAACTTAACTTGCACTTTTCAAGGTTTTAACTTTGTTTTTTGGATCTGAATTTGGACATGGACTGGTATGTTTGTGGTGGATTGCTTTGTACTTAGTATTCATTTGATGTCAACCACTTTCATTACTGTTTTCAGATTATAAAATATTTTATAATCTACTCAAGAAGTACGTCAGTAACAAGAATAATTTCTTTATAATTAAAAAGGCTGAGCAGAATAAATCAAGAGTACTTGATAAAAATTATTCATTTCCTTTATAGATATTCAAATATTGTTAAGTGTCGTCTAAAATTGAACTTTTTAGGGTTTTGAAATCCCACAGAAACATTAAAAACTTCTTCATTGCAAAAACTATTTAAAGGGTGTCTGTCTTCGATTTTCTTCTAGACAATATTATGTGTACTCCGTGTTTGTTTATAGATCTCTAGAAACTGAAAAACAACTGACGTTATCTGTAACGCTGATTTAAATATCAGATCAAAGTCTGAAAACAGAAATGCAATTTGATTTTTAATAAAATCGCAACGTTTTGATTTTTCAGTATCAAATGAAATGCATAGATTTACAGTTAAATCATATATATTTTTAAATAGAGAAACTAAGAGCAAATTCTAAGCACCACAAGAAAGAAATGAGGAATACAAGGAAAAAATGCTTAATAAACTACTTAAATAAAAATAATAGCTGGTTCTGGTCGTATAGAACTAACCATAGACACAATTGCAAAATAGTATTTTATTGTGCGATTCAAGGGACCAGAAAGCCGCCACTTTTATTTTATTTGTTTTTTTAAAGTAAGGATTCGGTACAAAATCAATTTGTAATTTTTATTTAACTATTATTAATAAATTGTAGTTTTATATTTGTTTTTCATTATCAGATACGGCACATTCTTGGCCAGAAACGATGTTAGCATTTAGAAGGTTACCGTTTAAGATGAGACAATGTAAAGAGCCAATAATAGTGTCACTATAGTTCCTTGGTTTTTAAACAAAAATACGCAATTACTTGCTGATGCTATCGAGCACTGTTTTAATATGTTCTCGCTTATAACCGGGGCTTGTTCAGAAAAGAAGCGCTAATGTTAGCATAGTTCTATCGTTGCAGTAAGTTTTGCAGTAAGTTTTATCTTTTAATTTGAAAACGCAATGTTCAAAGATTACTAAATTTTTAAGTTAAATTAAATTATATATATATAATTACTATATAAATCTATATATATAATTATACATAAATCTTAAAATACTTACACACTGAAAATGAAAAGAAAAACCAAAGATTACTCAAATTAAAACGCTGAAAGTAAATCCCAGTTGAATCATTTCTTAAAATCTTTGTTTATATTTAAATCCTCTATTTAGTTTCTTATTTATTGTAACAGAAATCCCACTAAAATAAAGTTGTTTTTATTCCTTCATTGCATAGGGCATTGACCTCCTAAAAGCACTTCTGTTTTGAGAAGCATTTTTCTAGCAAGTTAATCCGTCTTTCCCATCAATTTTAATGTCAGATAAACGTCAACTAACTCTGTAATTTAGACTTTTGTGTTTTGCAATGTTTGATTGTGATGTCGACGTTGTTTTTATTGCAATGTTTACTATAACCCCTCACTTTGTCAAACGTCTATTAACAGGGCTTGGACAGGAAGCATCCAAGGAATCTTTCCCATTAATCATTTTAAATTACTATAATCAATTTACTAGTCTTCCCCTTTTTGGAAACCTCGAACTATTAATTCTTCTACAAATATAGACCTGAACGTTGTATACATGCAACACATGCTGTTTATTGTGTCATATAATTTGTTTTAAATTTATTGAAACTTGCTAATAGAGAAATATTAAAAATTCTTCAATACGTTTATGTATTCAAGGCATTATTGCTTTGCTTAAATGATTGAGTTTTTTTTGTTTTTTTGTTTTTGTTTTTTGGTTTTTTTTTTTTTTTTTTTTTTTTTTTTTTTTTTTTTTTTTTTTGAATAGGGTTTTATGACTAGGGAAATACAACAAAGTACAGAAACAGAACAATATTCCACCTATATGCCAAGAAAAGTACCTGATTGCCAAAAGTACGCGGATCATCATCGTTGTAAATGAACTGTCATGCGTTCAAATCCTAAAATTTTGCGGAAAATTTTAAAAAACTGAAAAAATGTACTTAAAAAGCGCTAATGCTATCAACAGCACGGTCTAAACAAATTTAATAACACAAGCAAACAAGCACCTTAGACAAGGCCAAGCACATTTCCGAACCACTTACTATAAAATTTGGACTGACATTAAACCTAAAATATCGGTAGTTATAGTTCTATCAGAGGGCCCTGATCATTCCAATTATTTCAAAACCAGCGATCAAAAATACACATATTTAAAAAAAACATGACTTATTTAAACATTATAGACCATCAACTTACTTTATCGTTGATTTTTAACAAAATATAATTTTTATTGTTGTTTTAAACTTTCTGTTTATTATTTACATAAAAATATTATTGAATGTATGTTATATTTATTTAATGAGGAGGTGATTAGCAAAGTCTCATCTAAACATTATGATTACAAATATAAATAAGGAATATATAGTAATATTATAGACTGCAAGATCTATAAATGAAGAAAATATGTATATCAAAAACCCATAAGGGCACCTGCAAACGTTAATTAAATTTTGATATCAAGGATATACTTACAAAAGAGTAGGCAGAGATGTGTCATATTTTCAGAATTAATAAGAGCTTTGATTTCATTTCTCTATTCATTATCCAACAACAAGTCTATTGGGATTGTCATTTCAAAAGGCTTAATTGCAAATATAAAATTACATAGAAAATATCGCTAATTAAGCTTCGTCAATATACATTTCATATTATTGGTTTGTATTATTAAGTTTGTCAATGCTTATTGCTTTGATTCTGTTTTACTGATTCAAAACATTCAGGAGTGACATCAAATCCATTGACATGTTAGAAAAAGAGACATTTCCTATAAAACGTTTTTATCTGTAGAAAAACTTGAAAAATATGTTTATATAATGAACAGATATTTGCAAATATCGGATCTATAATTTGTAATATGAAAAAAAATGTAGAAGCGTGCTAAAATACTGTTAATAAAAAATTACTTTCACCAGCTATTTGGAGCATATTTTAAGTTTAAACAGTATGTATTTTTATTTAGAGACGTACATATTAACAGATTTACAAATACAACAGGTTCCCGAAATAAGAGCTAGACTCTTACATAACATTAGTTATAGACCCTAGTTTTTACAGAGGCATGTTTTTTAATACTGATCGGTCTGAAGCGTCCAAAGCTCCGGCCTGCAAAGGGGTCTGGAAAAAATAAACAAATGGCTTCAAATGGTGCTTTTGGAGACCATTTCAGTAATGCTTTGAAGTTATAAATGCTTTTGTTTGTTGTCAAAGTACTTAATAAACATTTTGCCTAAACTGTCTGGATGACCATCTCTAATGAAACCATTGAAGCACCGTTGCCATACAACAATACGTTTGATGCAGTGTCCCAAACAGTGACAAATAATTATCATATCCATCGATGATCATGTGGTCAGACCCTTAATGATGTATCTTTTTAAGTTTGTTTTTATGTGATACAAATGAATTTATTTTTGTAGTGTGTAATTGTTTTCAGAGGTTATGACACACCATTACATGTTTGTTCTGCTAATCAATGCAATCAATATATTAACTAAAACACGGGGTTTTAAAACAGAAATCGTTCTGACCCAACACACAGCCGTTAGTCATAAAGTGGTATAGGGTCAGATAAAAATTTGGACTACTACAGGCTCTGCAACTCTCATGACTTATTTTGGAATTTTCATAAAATAAAACCAAATACGCCATGAAATAAATCACTTAAAAATTTAGAATTAATCACATGACACATGCTTCTTTATAATGAATATTAAACCTATATACCGTGTTATAAACCGATATAAAAAAAATTAAGACGTTTATTACTTTTATGGCTTTTAATGCACTTAAATGTTATGAAGATTTAAATGTCAACGCAGTTAATATGAACATCTTTAACTTACATGTGAGAGCAAATTTTTATCAATCTTATTTATGCGCATGCTTCTGGTTAATGAAAATCTTTTCAGAATTAATTTTTTTTTTTGATATTCTTGTTAAAACAAACAATTTCAAACCAGTGATACTTAAAATAGCCACAGGTATGAATTTGTGACTTTGTGGGTGGAATATAGGTAATATTATATTTAAATATTAATTGGAAAATAGAATATAAATATCGCAATAAAAAATTATACGTTCTAATAGATTGTAGAGAAAGTACTGCTTATTAAAAAAAGAAAGAAAAACAACAAACATAAATTATAATCAATAAATAAATTAATAAAAATATATAAATAAATAAATAGAATAAAAATAAAATTTATAAATAAATAAAATAATTATATGAAAAAAAAAATCTGTTTTACCACTAAATTATACTAAAAACTTAGATTTTCTACAATATGGTTTAAGGAAACTTAATGCCATTAAACAAACGAGATTAGCAAAAATCAGCAGGCATTTCACCAAATGTCAGTTGCTTTTGTTAAGATATTGGTTTAACCTTATCTATTAATTAAGCAATTGTCCCTTGTCAATAAATATAAGAAAACGTTCCCTTCGATTTTCAATCTTGTTAATTGAAAGACCTTCAAATGAACCTTGATATTCATAGTGATTCTAATGAAGCATATATATCTTTATATACTGGTCAACTAACATAAGATTAATATTGCTTTAAGTAAAATTACTTCTGATTTCAAAATTGGAATAAGATGTATTCTATCATCTACAATACAAGTATCATTAGCTAGTTACAAAAAGAACAGATAAAAAAGAAACAACCATCATCAAACAGCTCCTCTAAACACACTTTAAGCACTTAATATCAAACTGCACATAATAACATAATAATCAACCACCACACCCATCAGTAATTTAACAAGACGTCGAAAAAGGTTAAACGATTGGTACATAACAATAAACCAAAAACAAGCACCAACAACCTCGTAAAAACCTGATAAAAAGTCAAAAGACTCAAATACGCCAATACAAATGATGCACACTAGTACTAACAAAATACCACTAACAACAAGCTTACATATTTACCACATAAAGTTTAAACTTACACAAATGTTGGCCAAAATAACAATCAGAAGCCTTACAAATATTTAACAACAAAGAATGGTACACAATAGTACCCGGAAACCATCATCAAACGTCTCACAAATACGACATAAGAAGATTAAACGACTTTTATAGCAATGAGCAAAACAACCACTAACAGTTTTTTATACACGCTACAAGCTCAAAGAAATAGTACACAACAGAAAGCCCACATAATCTTCGAAAAGCTAAAAAGATAAATAAAATAAAATACCGTAGCAAGTTAACACGAATAGTACAATCTAGTTAACTAAAACAACAACACTCAACAGCTTTATAAAAATGCCATAGCAATTAAAGAACGAACGAAATCATACAACAGTTAGACGGTAAATATAATTAAACACAATTTATAAACTGAGATCTGGTTTGTAAATTGATTATGTAAGGCAATAGAAACTTTTTATATAAAACAGTAAAACAAAAGTAAGGTTTAACACAATTATTTCATCAAACACTATTTAAAGCAATCGCCAATTATCATTCTGTTATCTTTAAATCAATAAGATATTCAAAAACATTAGGTTACCTTGCTTTTTTGTTCCTATTATAAAGAATCATATTCAAAAACAAAAAAGGTTATTTTTATCTCATGATGTAACACGAGGAATTTGCTTAAATGTCAACAAAATTAAGGAATAAATTTAAAAATCTATTTAAAAAAATTAATTTGTTATTCATGAAAATTTGTAATCCACGCCTACCAATTAAAATTTCGTTTTGGAAAGGATTTCAAATTCTAGTTTAAAAATGTAAAAAATTCCGATTCTAAATATTTTTTATTCCATATTTATGTCAATTACGAGTACCCGATTAGGCGATCTACATAAAACGGATTAATTGAACCGGCAAAATTGAATAAAAGATTTTTGAAAAAATGTGTTATCTTCCCTCAGAAATATTCTTATCTTTGCATCGTGGATAATCATAATATTATGACAAAAATTTTCAAGTGTTTGCTATATAAGCACAATTTTTACCAAAGTAACATGAATAAAGTCTTCTAGGCAATAAAACAAATTCTATATATATATATATATATATATATATATATATATATATATATATATATATATATATATATATATATATATATCTCAAAATTATATTAAAACTTAGTTCTGTATACATGTATTAAATCAATAATGATTAAAAAAAACAACATAGTTTTAGACAAGTCAGAGACTGGCATTGTTATTTTGCATGTTTTCATATCATAGTTAACATCATAGTAAACGATCAGCATTTATTTAAATGCGCACAATTTCTTTCAAACACTGCCATATTCTGAATGATTGAAATGCAGATAACTTTAAAAACGATAAGAAGCGAACAAAATCAACAAGAGAAACAAAAACAAAAAAATAAAAGAGTCCATAAAGATCCAAAAGACGATTCGACAGAAATACTTTTAAATTGGTAACAGTGGTAACAGTGAAATAAATAACATATACATTAAATACCCTTTGCGTAAATATACACATTTTTATTGCTTGTGCAGTTTTTTTTTACATAGTCAGGTTTTAAGCCTGGATCCTGTCTTGAAGACAACAATTGTTAATTGCAAAACATAAACTTGTCAAATAACAACGTAACATAAACAAGGGAATTATAAAACAGTCAAACAAGAGAGGACAACCCCATTAAGACCTGACTTTCCACGAACACTAAAGGTAATGTTATATATAAGTAGAAATAGAGGGGCCCGACCTCCCGACTTATGGTCCATAAATACGCACATTTAAAACTTTAT
Organism: Tegillarca granosa; assembly: GCA_029721355.1. Classification (NCBI taxonomy): domain Eukaryota; kingdom Metazoa; phylum Mollusca; class Bivalvia; order Arcoida; family Arcidae; genus Tegillarca; species Tegillarca granosa. Next base: position 37,229,768 of record CM056594.1, on the reverse strand, counting down.
AATCAGGCATTATTTTACCGAATTTTACCGATCAATACCGAAAATTAAACCTTTGCATGTATAAAACCTACATGCATTAGAAAAGACTGATTGATGGACAGGATTGTAATCTATTAAGCTATCAATTACTTACTTATAATGGTAGTAAGGCCATCATTTTAATATTATTTTAAAAAGGGTTTCAGTAGAACTGACATTTTGTCAACGATTGATTTTGAGACATAAACTATAATCGATACAATCAGGTAAGAACAGGATGAGGGAAAAGGAAACAAAAATCATCCACCCACTCCCACGCCTCAGCAATAAACTGACTCAATATTTAGTATGCCTGTCATATGCATAATTTTGAATTTTTACCAAAAGAAATATTAAGAATTACGTTTTAAATATTTTTTGCAAAATTTTAAATATTTTTTGGGTAAAAATCCTGCACATGGCACGACTATTTATACCTTTCGTTTGATCATTGTAAGGCAGTGAAATATCAATTACCTAAACTGTTTATATGCATATATTGGTGATACCAAGTATAAAAACATTGTTAAATGTTTTTAAAAAAAAACTCAAGAAAAGTTTTATGTGCTTATTTTAAAGTTTTGTTTGGCTGCTGCTACACCATGACAATTTAAAACAGTACATTTTCAATATAAGCATTGGCAACTAGTCCTTGGTTGTTGTTTTTTTTTAAATCAGATATAGAGTGTGGTAAACAAAGAGCACTGGTTGTAACATAAAACCTGACAGATTTTCCCAATGTGCAAGTAGAACTAGCTCTATTTTTGATTTATTCATTGTTTGTTACCACCATTCCAACAGTTTAAAACTACCATTTTGCAAAAAATTATTTTATTTAAAAGAAACCAATCGTATTGCAAATGTTGCTATGTATATATCTTGTTGCATTTTGGTTTACCAATATAAGATTTCAATCAATAATTATTTTTGTTTTGCTTGGAAGGCCATTTTAAACTTTTTTTTTCTTTTTTTTTTTTTAAAAAAAAATACGTTTGCAATACTTTAAAATAATTAACTGACTCATGAAAAGATAAAATATTAAAGCAAAAGCCAGCATGTTTAGGCAACGAAAATAAAGATTTATTGACACTGGAGAAATCATTTGATTTGAATATCAGTCTGTAATATAGTTTTTTCTCATACCATAAAAAGCTAATCATAGGCATAAATCACAAAGAAATGGTAAACTGATTTCATAGGAAATTGTAAATTAAGAGCCTTTGGTAATAGTATTTCCAGGAACTTTACGTGTAGTTGTATCTAAAGACCATTTAAATCCTTCCTTGTGAGACCAATTAATTTAACACGTTAGGGATAGCTCTAACTTTATGACGCCACATATTAACTAACGTGGAATTCTTGAGGTACTTAGGTTCTGAATACATTTGTCGGTCTAATATGGTTTATATGACGCTATGTGATTGTATCAAACTCCTCAGATCGTAATTTAATCTATTTGTGACAAGAATGGTTTATTCCAAAGGGCTGTTTTGTTCCAAATCTAAGGAATCGATAGTCGATCTTATCTGTATAGACATCTTAATAGAAACAACTTCCTAGAAAGATTGTGACTTTTTATCGAGGCCATTAAATGTGCTTTTGTAATAGTAAATCATTGATTCCCAGCATAATTTTCTCTGATTTTTTTGGTCACAATCTTTTTTTTTAATCTGTCAGTTTTTAAGCAGACTATGAACAACTTCAATGTATGTAAGGAGATATTGAATTGATTAGATGAGTTTCTCTACTTTATGTAGCATAATCACAACGGGATATCAAGATTTATCAAACACAAGTTTACGCAGTACATCAGTTTGATTAAGACCATCTTAATTGTATTGTTAACAACTTTTATAAGTAAAAGCAAAATGTTCTATTAAAAAAGGAATTTAAAATCACGCCTTGTTATGACGTGTTAGAAATACACTGTACAAAAATCATTTGATCCCTATTGAAACGACAAAGTAGTTTAACCAAAAGTTTTTACATGTAAGTGTAATACCAATGACAAATCGACAGGGGTCGTTTTCGAGCCAGTAGGCACTGATACTTCTAATGAACTTTGAAGCAAGCAATTACAGAATTTATTTCAAGACATTCAATTATTCAATTAGATTAATGGATTTCATCTGGTGCTAACAACGTTTCAAATAAATATGTCTGGAGGAATTTAACGGTTTGGTGTTTATATATATATATATATATATATATATATATATATATATATATATATATATATATATATATATATATACTTGTAAAAGTTAAAACTTACTTTACATAATAAACTGTGAAGGGTGTAAGGAGAGTTACATCGGTTAAACGGGAAACAGCCTATGTAAACGCGCGTATGAGTTCTTCAGCAGCAAATAAGGGACCCAAGGACGCGAAAAATACCACTCAGTGAATGCTTAGATGTCTGTGGTAACAATAATTTTAAGATTTTTCCGTTCTATAAATGTATAGACGAAGACCAAACAACAAGGTTAACTAGAGAACAGCACTTTATTGAAGTTTTTAAACCTAAATTAAATGGAACATTTTAATTAACTCCCATTGTTTTATTATTTACCCTTTTAATTATATGACGTCATAGTAACGTTGCTATGTAATGTTATTATAATAAATCATTCGCCTAAAGATTGCGACACACACGCATGAAATTATTTTTTTTTCATATATATATATCTTTTGTAAACAAAATTTGTCATACTTGTTCGTTCTTTTTCAATTCAATTAATTGCTATCATGGTAAAGTTAAAGGTAGTAATAAATTTTTCCAAACATTGGGAAAAAATTCGGTATATTTCAACGAAAACCATTGAAGATAATGTCATATGCTATTTTTGAACGTTTTGGAACAAATGTAGTACATTGCACTTAAAAGGAATTATTTACAGTTGAGACCTTGTTACAGTAACAGCCTTGTGAAACTTTTGAAACGTGTAATAATACAGATAACAAATATATCCATGAGATTAATTAAGCTTTAAAATGAGCATACATTAATGAAAACTTTCAACAAATTATACTAATGACAGATCAACAGTTCATTAGTGTTTTGCGACCAGTGTAATATAATGATATCTGTTACATTTTCAAATATAATTATGAATATTACAGGGAAAAATACTGATAATGATTGTATCATATTTTCAAAAATAATTATGAATATTACAGGGGTAAAAATACTGTAGCTAACGTCAAAGATTTCAGGTAAAGAAATAAAAAAAAAAAAAAAAGGTAAAAATCACATGACGAGTGATTACTTTTCTGCAGGCGTTGTCCGTTAATTGTAAAAACCATAAGCGTGAGTCGTTATTAAATAAAAATATTCAAAGCCAGTGTTTTGGAAAAGATTGAGGTCTCAAGAAGCAAGTAAATTTTAACTTCTTTGCATCTTTGCATTGTACCAATCAACTTATCGACGTGTGTGTGTGTGTGTGTGTGTGTGTGTGTGTGTGTGTGTGTGTGCTGAATTGGTAAACAAAAGTTCTTGCAAAAGGTGTAATTTACAAAAATGAAAAAAAGACAGCTTACTAAATTTTATATACGTTGTATAAATTTTCACTTTTCAACATGTTTCATGATAATCATCAGGAGAATGAAGTAAAGTGTGTTGCTATGTTAATAATCACGTGAGCATGTTGAGGAAATAAAGATGATTTATATAAAATTTAGTGAGCTGCCTCTCATTATTTTAATATATATATATATATATATATATATATATATGTATGTATGTATAATACCTACGCTACGAGATATCGTCAACACTAGTTGAACGTTCAATATAATAAAAACTTATTGATATACAACAAAGACCTGTATACGTTGATATCTGATTAAAAGACTAATGGGTAATTAATTAGAGCTAACAATCACATCAACAATGACATTCCAGATGATATACCAATCATATGATTTTTCAATACACTACAAGTACAAACAGATTTACGGTAGCGAGGTTAATACCGTAGAAACTCAAAATATCGAACGATCCTTCTCTTGGCATATTCTGGCATGGCCTCTTTACTGACCAAAACAATCTGTCCGATAAACACAAGTATATTTATCTAAACGAAACGATTTATGAAAAACCTTTTAAAATTGTACGTTGAGGTTGCAATATATTGTTCGGTTATAACGGATCCTTTCAGATGATTGAATAGGGATTTGCTAAAAATTATTTCTTTTAAATAATTAAACGTTCATATATTTATACCTGTAAAATTTGGACTTTTACCACACAACCCTAGGTATTGTTTCGTGATATTTTGCATGCAAAACAACCGGGTGGAACAGATTTTATCAATTTTATGACGTTATACACAAAGTACAATTTTATTGTTTAAATTAAGCGCTAACATTGCGTAAATGATACTTATTTTTGTTACAGAATTTCAGCAGACATCGTAATTGGAAACAGTCATAGCGTGTGTGTAGCTAAATTTGTATATTTACATTGTCTGTAATACACGAAAACATGCCACGCCTAATTCAATATTGAAAACAATATTGATTATTTTTGGTTTTCTAGAATAGTTGAGACAAAAATGTAAGTTCTATCTGACTTTATGTTGTTAAATAATAATAAGAAGAAGAAGAAGGAGAAGAAAAAAATAGGCTTAAAAATGGAAATCAGTAGTTGTTGTTTTCTACATAGTTGCATCACCCAATTGGCATTTGAGCGTATTCCTAACACACACACACACACTCTCTCTCTCTCTCTCTCTCTCTCTCTCTCTCTCCCTAAAATGTAAAGCCAAATCACAAACTGCCTTGTAGCAATAAATGAAGGCTTTTTTTATGGCAAGTAAAATGTCAGTTAAGTTTATATTCCAGATATATACAGTTAACACTTTTAATAAGCGACACATAAAATGACAAATTGAGTTATAACAATCCTACTGTCATAAAAAGTAGGGGAAAAATAAAACAAACATAGGACTATTTTATGACAGAAAAGAGGATACAAATAGTGTTTAAAATTTTGCTTTTTTAATTTTTTTTATTAATCTTAAAATATAACTTTATAATGTAAAAAAATAATTTTGTAATGATTTTTGAAAAACATGTCTTCAGAACTATTAATTGCAATTGGAATTTTGTAAGCCTCCACGGCAAGATGAATTTTACTCAGAAAACTGAGCATAAATTTAAAAATAGTTTTCCAACGAATTGGCAAGAAGATCATTTTGCTAAATGAGACGTTTGATTTTAGAACAAACGTGATGTGTTATAAAGATAGAACATTTTGAAGCTGGCGTGTTCTATCACTGAATTGTTCGAAAAAAAATCTAGTCAACCAAGCGTGATGCTGCATATTCTAGAGCCCCAATGATCCAAGCACTTCCTTGTACCTACATTGATTTCGAATCTTAGATGCCTATCTTTTGTCATTTAAAAATGTAAATGAATTTCGGTATAATTGCAATACAACAGCTTTGCGTTACCATTTTGTTTTAAATATTTATTGTACATTGTTTGGCATTGTTGGCACTCTGAGTATCGCGCCTATTAACGCATTATAGAAGGCAAATAGAACGAAAAGATCTTAGCTTTAACATTGTCCAAGTCTCTCCATGTGTAATAATGATTTTTGTCTTTTTTAATTAGTTAACCTTTTTATTTTTGCCCAATTTTTTATTTTTTTTTATTTTATTTATTTATTTATTTATTTTTTTTTTTTTTTTTGATACCATTTACTGATGAAAAAACCTAAAATGTATATTTAAATCCATTATTTCTTATAAGATTTACCTAGTTATGTTTTTCTATCGAAAAATATCTTACATCTTAATGGTTTTTACTTGTCTTATGAGTTAAGCATAGTTTTAAAACCTCTTTTTTTATCTTATTTTTCATTGCTTTTATAGTTTATTCTTACTGTCTCAACTTTTTCATTTTTCTAGCCGCAAATACTGTAAAATTGCTGATGCGGCTTTTATTTACATAATAACATAATAACTCACTTTTAAATTCAGGTTTCTTCATGAAACTGTAAAGGAATTTCTCTTTATTTAAATACTACTTAACCCCACCCCCCTTCCCGAACAAAAATAACATACCTGTGATTATTGATAGTCTTCTCATGGCCGGAAATGGGTGGTTACCGGAAGTGTCCAAAATATCCAGACGATAAGCTTCACCTTTTATCCGGTATATTTTACGATGAAAATCTTCAATAGTCGGTGTGTAATTTTCATCATACTTATTGTACAAAAATCGTGAGACAACAGAAGTTTTTCCAACTTTACTAGATCCTAAAATTACAAGTCTGTGACAATTCTCGGGAGGTGCGTTATCACCAAGCTCAATTAAAGCCATGGTTCCTGGCGCGTAGCCACTCGACCAACATGTGCAATTGTCCTCATGTGGCTCCCGAGTTTGAATCTGAGTAGTTGTAGGACTTTCTCGATTTTCAAAATAATTAAACTTCCATGGACGGCTGCAAAAAGGCAAAGAAATCATATTTAAATATTTTTGTAAATACATTGAAAAAAACACGGATTCTCTTTTGAAAGACAACATCAATGCTAAGTCCACTATCGCTTTTACATTTATCGTTTAAACACATATTAACAAGACAAGGAACATGCTCTAATCTTACGTTACATCCCTAACAACTCTAGAATTAAGTTTTATGGTTGTCACATTTTATGATCAGAGTATAGAAAATAAAACCAGGCTTTAGGATCAATAGTATGAAATCTAAATATATTGGACGCTCGGAAAATCATTTGATAAAAGAAAATCATTACGCTATACTACGAATCATTACTAGTAGAATATTAGGAACATTACTATTAATATAGAGAAAAAACTATAACCTAACAAACACGTTATGGGAAGACAAATGTACACAGATCACTCATAAAATCAATACAGTTCCATGCAAAATTAGGACAAGTGTCATTTAAACGCATGGTTTTCGTGATTTTTTTTAAATTCGTATAATTCAAATTTTTAAGGTTTAATTTTAATTATTTTTAAATTTCACATTTCATTAAAAAATAAATTTCACTTTTTAAAAAAATTATTTCAAAGTTCAAATGACAGTTAAAAATATGATTTAATGCTATGGTAGCTGTATATGATCAAATTGAAATAATAAACATTTATGAAATAGATGAAAATTTCTGCAAATATAAATAATTATCTGTGAACCTGAGAGTTGTTTATGAGAGTAAATATTTTTTAGATATCCGAAAATGTTAAGTTTTCAAAACAGTACATTTATACGGTAATGAAAAATTATTGGGCTCGCCTATAATGAACAATCATTGGGCTCGCTTTATGTAATATGGGTTATACTCGTTAAGTTATTTAAGTCATGAATATTCATTTTATTTGTGCTAATGAAGAAGTTTGGCTGTTGGAAAATTGTTGGATAAAATAAGAATCATTTACTATCTTAAATGTACGTGGTTTTAAAACACCGATTGTTAAAAAAATAAAGAAATTTTAAGGGTTTCTTAAAGTTTTTCATCATGATTCAAGACTCTTTCAGTGATTTTTGATTGCAAATTGCCAATGTTGTAAGAGTATTAAATGCTCTGTTTGTTGATAAAACCCTTTATATTGAATAATTAGGAATGAAAAACATTTTTAATTTTCTTTTGTAAAATAGTAAGAATTGAACATTTTATGCACATGTGACATTATTTATTTTTGCTCAGTCTTTATTTTCTCATTTTTTGTTTAGTATTGCTTTTTACATCTGCTTTTGTCATCCTTTAAAGAATTTTTGTCTAGAAAATTGTAAACTTGACAAGGATATATTGAATTACGTTCGTAAATCTGCCGAGGTATATAACTTATACGATATTTAGCGGTAAAAGGGCAGTAACTCGTACATAGCGCCCTGTACAGTTAACAAACATGACGGCATTGTTTTGGAAGTCACATAAAAATTTCAAAAAACATTACTCTCTATTGACAGGATGGCTAATATGTCATACAGGTTTTTGGCACGGCCCTTTTTACCGGCCTGTTATAAATGAATGTAACATGCCCGCGGCTCGGGGTACAGAGATCATGGCGTCTTATAACCTGCAAATAAACTATATCTATATAGCCAAGTTCACATTTTCAACTTCTACTTGTCGCTTTATTTATCTTTAAACAAGACCAATCTGAGATAAATTTCGCTTAATGTTTTTTTCATAAAAGGTTATACTAACAACAAACAAACAAAAATTAATGAGCTACTTTTTAATATTGCAGATATGAACCGTTTCCATAGTCAAATGTGATATCAACCTAATTGGTCAATGACTTTTGCTTTCATATACCATATCATTTAATATATCAATGATTCTATTTCAGATAAAAAAATGAGAACACACAAGTTATATGCGATCACCTACATCGTATAAGATGAAATGTTTTGAGTAATGTCGTTTAGCGTCTCAATAAAGAATATTTCACTAACATCGAGACGTCGCCAGCTATAGGCAAAGTGCAGGAATTTTTGCCTGTGCGTTGCGCTGATGGCATTATAAAGCAGGGTTCTTTATAGTGTCATGCCTACCGTGACAAGGGGATTGGTTTATTTTAAGTTCCCATCCGAAAAAACCGTGACTTTCATTTCGTGATGCCGAGTGCTTGGATTAAGAACAGTTACTACCAACTTTCAAGTCTTGGGTCAGACCTGGCCGGGGTGAAATTATTTTTTTGAGGAGAATCCGTAGATGCACCATATCTCTATTTTCATATTGAAAAAGAGTACCGTTAAATATTTAGATGTTAACATGATAGTTTTTTATGGCAAAAAATTGATTACAAATTTTTCTGAGTTTATTTAGAAGCAAATTTTCAGGGTAGATATGAACGTTTGTTAAACCTGCCCTTATTAGAAAAAGAGTCTCTTGTATAAGTTGTGCTAACCTTGTGACAGCCAGAACATTTTAGCAGCATTTTAAATTAACCAAATATAAAATGATTCATATTTATTCTCTGTTATTCATTACTTACAATATCGAACGCAAATATTAAGCATTATATTATTTATTCAATATATATATATATATATATATATATATATATATATATATATATATATATATATATATATATATATATATATATATATATATATATACTTTTATCACAAAATATAGATATATAATAAAACTCATGCTAAGCTTACGCATAGGAATTATGCTCTTTACAGAAATGAATATTACAGATTGTACAAACACGGAAATATGGTACAGTTTTATTTTCATGCAATAACGCTAAAATTTCTAGAATGCAGAAAAAGTCAATAAAAATGTTAAACCCATACAGATATTTTTCATGTATCTATTAAATACCTGATAACCGTTACTATAGCAACACATTATGGTTTTACGTTCCATTATTATTCCGAATTGTATAGCGGAAAACAGGAACAAATTACAAAATTAAATGCGGTATCAAAGACATATAACAACAAACATTTAAATAGATTATGTATTTATAATATAAATATGACGTATGTTTTTGTATAGATTTATCTATTTTAGCATTTTTATAGGTGTCTTCTTTATAAGTTACAGAAATATCTTGTTCATGTCGATATCTCCATTTCTATTTTAACAGCAAAACAAAAAACAGGAAAATGGTAAGAGACAATAAATACCTGTAAAATTTACTTTGTTAAATATGGCACGTAACATTAAATTTTAATTCAAAACGTTTTCATTGCTGTAGAATTTTAAACCAGTTTACTAGCGATGTAAACCCATCACAAAGCATGAATCGTGAATTCGAACCTTGACAGAATCGTAAAAAGACCTTAAAATAATTTGCATGTGAGAACATATTCTCTAGTTGTTCACTCTTTGTCAATATATTATTGCTTGGGCAGTGGTATTTTCGCCTGATTATGTTAACTAGTTAGCTCTTCCAAGTCGTCCTGAATGCGCGCTAGTACAAGGCAGGCAATTAACACACTAGCGCGCCTCAGGTATACATGAACGTGTTTTTGTATTAATTCTTACATATTTTAACCTTGGTCTTGTCACGATTAGAGGAAACAATTGCTGATGCGACGTAAAACAAGATTATCCATAAACCAATAAATTAAGGAAACGTTGACACGAGAAACGACTTAAAACTTTATCTAGAAAACTAGATATTTGCCCAACTTAAAAATATATTATTTTTGGTTCTTACCTGTCCATTATTCATCACTGTCTATTTTTCTTTTTATTTGCGAAAATGTTTAATAAGCAGTACCCGTGTTAAGGAGAGTAAAACCTTATAAATTTAATTATTGACACGTGACTTATAACGGTACTAAGAGCAGCTGCAGGAATAAATCTGAATGGTGATTAATTTCCGAGAATGAATCTATTTTATTATATTTGTGGTAATTATGCCACTTGTTTTACTATCATATTAATTTTCTAAAGCATCGACCTGTCTGATTTGTTTTATCTTGTCAAGAACATCACAAAGGTTTAAACGAGAGTTAGATAGATTTACTTGCATTTAAACATTTTATGACAGGGGAATTAATAAAGGCCTACAATGAATTTATGAAATAATTTAGATCGTAGCACGAATGTTATGGACATCTTGTTATACAATAAAAGGATGGACTATGTTTTCACTAAAGTACTCTAACCACACCACTGAATTCCATTTTACATAGTACCTGTAAATTGTAAACGTGCTAATTTTAGCGCTGTATTAATTTTAGCGATTTTCGCACAAGAACAGTAGCACTAATTTGAATACAACACTAAAATTAATATGTGTACAAGACTTACATGTTTGACTTTTAGTCCGTTTCTCAAAAGTTGTTTGCATTAATTTAAATCCACTCGAATTATTCGACATTGTAAATTGCGCTTAAATACGTTACACTAAAACTAGTATGTTTACTGTATATTTTACGTGCCTAAAAACAAAACATGATAGAATCAATAGTAAAATGCAATATTATTCTTGTTTTGCTTTAAAGAAAATCTTTAAAAAAAAGGTCATAATAATGGGCGATAAAGTGTTTTACTACACAATACACATCTTTTAAATTCGAATTAGTAACTGAAAAAAATCAGATTTTTTATATTCAAAATCTTATAGCCAAGCAACTACGCATAGTAATAAAAAGTTAGTTAATTCGCGTTTTATGCCACATGTTTATTCTTTGTCAGAAATGTTGACGAATTTAAGTAATATCACATTTTGTCAATTCATTTAATAACGGATTGAAATGGCTTTGTTTTTTGTATTGATTTGCACCATTGATCCTTGTTCCTGTTTCTTTCTTCTAATATTTTAAAAAAATGAGTGCAAGAGAAAGAATAATGGGCGGATGTTTGTAACAGTGTCCAATGTTGAAACAGCCCCTTTTCAGCTATCTTTGACGTGAGCAAAATTATTTATCATGTATTTGTAAGATATACGACTAGTAGTATTGTGCAAAAATTACCAGTTACCAGTTCTTCGAGGTCTTTACTGTAGGCTACTGCCTCTCTGACCCATTTGATAATATAAAATTAATAATGTAAAATAAACTCAACCAGAACCTTTACAATCTCTGATCTGATTAAAGAAGTTTTTTATTCAGTCATGATGATATCTTCAATATAATATAAAGTGCTTTTCATTACAAGTACCTAGACACTCCCTTGCACACTATTTTAACGAAAATAAATATAAGTAAAGTTTATTTTAACCTACTTTAGCGCTACACCATGCATCAATATGAATATATTACACATTTGAATAACAGAAGACACAGCCATAATTATGTAGCATTTACACCTTATTATCCTAATGTTGGATGTCTACGTACATACTTGATTCATCCCGACAGGTTAAGCGTTACGTTTATGTTTGTTTTGGTTATCCACAGACCATAAAGAAACGGAGCTGTTAAGGAAAGTCCTAGACTTGTATTGTAACTGTTTTTGTTCGCAATTTATTTATCTTGCTGCTTCCAATATAATTTTCTCATATAAACTGAGGGTCCCAAAAATAACCAAAATGATAAAGCCAGAAATGATTTTTACAATAATAATAATAATAATAATAATTATTATTATTATTATATGCTAGAGTTACATGTAATTTTATAATTCTATTCTATCAAAGATTTTTCAGAACCTTTACCTTATTCTGATTCATTCATTTTCTTTTGTTACTATGTAAAATTTCAATCACCATAAATATAAATATATATTTGAAATCTAATTTTTTGTCAACTCAATTCAGTATTTTCCAAAATATTGGGGACAATAATAAATACGAGTGTATGTATGTTTTTAAGTTCTAGAGTTATATACATTTTAAGTGTAAGATGCTTGTTATACATGTTGCTATGGAAAAACAGGCACATTTTCGTTTAACAGTAAGAGTTATGATTCTTTATCTATAGTCATCACTGTGTGTAATTGGAGGATTTTGAAAAAAAGCCATGCAATTATTACACCATGTGTTTCCATTGTAGTATAAACACAAACATATCAATCCACGACTAAAACACAAATCCAAAAACAAAAGTAAACTGGCTAATTCAGTTATACCCTTGAACTTCCGTAAGGAAGTGAGGCCAGGTGCTGCTGAAGGGTATGTACCTCCTGGCTAGCTAGCTACACCCGACACGCGCAAAATCAAATTTGAGATTAAAAGAAACATGAAACAATGCGAAGTCAAATATATCCAGTATGAGATTTCATACAATGACTTAATATTTATAAACAATTTTGTGTTGACGGCCGTAACACTTTTCAAGGGCTTTAATTAGCCTAGGCTTGAAATATCATTGAGTCAACAATTTAATTGTAAGTAGCTTGCTTCGTTGTAGAAAATTCTTCTAGTGGCGAAAAGCTCTACCATACCGTATTAACTGTAAAACATACACACCATACGCAGAAGAAGCGGATATATAACTGCAAAGAAACGGAAAATTGACAAAAGAAAAACTGAAGTCATCACGTTTGTCGTATAACTTCATAACTTTCGTGTGTGTCATAATTTAGGTAAAAGTCCAAATATGAAGCACAACATAAAGAATTAGTTGTATCTTTCATTTGAAGCTTACTAGGATAGATGGCATTCACATATTCTCAAAATTTGGGATTATTTGGAGACAAAACGTCATTTTTATATCTGTATGTGAAGTAGGACGATTTAGCGACATTCTCTTGTCAGATTTGACAAGCAAAAATGCTAATTTTGAATAAAGAAACAAATCAGCAAGCTAAGTTGGACAATTTGTGCTCATTGGTTAACCGATTGTTTGTTAGAAAATTATATTGCCAAACACAACAAATAAGGTTGTCTTTCAAAAATTACAAGATTTTGTTGATGGTATTTAAGGTATACTTTTGCTTGCAATCTGTATGGTGTTTTAAAAAGTTCCAGAATCCCTGTTGAGCACTAAAAACAAATATCTTGGTTTAGCTTTTTTGTGAAAGAATGACAAGTGAATGATTTGTTTAGGACGTTTTTCAATTAATAATGAGGGAAAATAGTGAAAAGTGTATAAAAATCAGTAGTTGTTATAACTTTTACCAAAGATTAAGTACACATGTATCAGAAACAAGATGTTTAAGTACTTCTTAAGAATTTTTTAGCTTAAACTTCATTATAATATAACCTAATATTGCTGACTGGCCACTAGTGTCGTTGATGAGGAATGGTTTTCTTAAATGTTCACATATGGCACATCAACATTAACTGTTATTTTTTGTAACATATTTTCTATCTATCCCTGAGCTGGTAGCGCTGCTGGTGGACTAAAACTTCTTAAGTATCCATAATCAGTAGTCAGTACTTTGTGCTGACAGAAATGGTACCATGTTGCAAAATTTCCAGTTGTCTTAATTTAGGAAGCATGTTTAAAACTAAGTTTGTTACCCCATGAAAAGCATCCCTTACCAGGATTTGGATTCAAATGATTTTAGAACTTTTGATTCATTAATTTCAAACTCTTTTATTTGCATTTATCGGCCTTTAGTGTCAGTGACAAGGAATGACTCTGAAATGTGCACAGAGGACACATCAAAATTAACTAGAAAGCTTATCAAGGAACACTTCTACAATCAGCAATTCCTATTGCATTTATGTTTCAAATAGAGGTTTATCTTTTTTAAACAAAGAATTTCAAAGTGCATGAAACAAATAAGATGTAAAACCCATACATATATTTAACAATAAAACATACTTTTTACATCGATTGCCAGTGAAACTGAAGAAACGATAAATTCTTTATCTTTTAAGTTTTAAGGAAGACAAAATTTCAGAATATTTTTATGCATAATACTTTTGATAAGTAACAAAACAACCCTTTAAAGAATTGAAAAAACGATTTAAACCAAACTATGCAGTTTCAAAAAGCTCACAGCAACATATGTTTCTGAAAATAAGAAAGTTATTATTCCCAAAACAATGTATTAACGGATATTTAAATTTATATTACTGAAAACTTAACAACTAACCTCTGATATTACCAAAGAAACACGAAATTTATATACAATGCACGCAAAGATATTCTAGGTACTAAAATATATTTTTTAACCAATTTTAAAACAATCAAAATTTAATCTTTCTATATTCTCATGTGTCAATAGGAATTGAAGGTTGAAGGGAATCATAAACCCAATATTAAACATAGAGAATATATATATATATATATATATATATATATATATATATATATATATATATATATATATATATATATATATATATATATATATATATATATATATTCACACAATTGTATATTGTTTATTTGTTCACACACACACACACACACACACACACACACTTTTATGGAAGGTCAAGATTATTTCACATATATTAAGGCGGTCAGGTTTGTGATGGTTGAAAAAGAACTGTACGATAAAGTACCAACTTTTGCCATGCAAACAAATTTTCCCACACTAGGATTTGCCCAAAACTGTGAGAAGCATTGTGATACGTTAGTACACTTTAAAGACTCGGCTACAAATGTGCACAGGTGACTAAAACAATCAATCCGCCACCTTGTATAATTGATCAATTCACCACAGAATTGCATCCATGTTTTAAAGCGGTAAATTCTATGAATAATATGCTACGCTTGACTAAATGATCAAAAGCTCACGGTTAAGCATCAAATACCTTCACCGACAATGTTGTTAGTCCACTTGAGGTGATTCCAGTGACAGAAAGCTTTGTCAGTGCGCTTGTAAATGGTCTATAGTTCTCCCTGCAAACTGTTCTCCACCACCATCACAGAACTGAAAGTATCCATACAGTTGAGGAATACTTAATGAGACGTAAAACACCTTTGCCTTACTCTGCTTCGATGATATTGGTCACCTCTCTTTATTAAGGTGTCATTTGATTTCTTATATTCTAACAAATCACACACCATTACTCCATTCCTCTCCATTTATGTAATAACGTACAATTTTACAATTTTACATGCATTAGGTAAATAATGAAAATAAAAATAACATCTTCTAATTTTGTTTTACTACGTGGTTGTGCGACTATAAAAATAATGTCGAAATGGTATAAATTTGTTTCACGACACAAGAAGCTCCTGTTTTTTTAATATTATTTGATATGAAAATAGAATAATTAGAAAGAACTTAAAACCTCTATGACATTTGATTCAAATGTATTGATTATAACAATATTATGTAATAGTCACGTATCAAACAGTCAATTTAATTTAACCTGTCTAAAGAATCTGAGAACAACTAGTCTTATAAATTGGTTTAATTAGATAAAATTTGCAATTTTTTTTTATTTTTCAAACAAACAAAGTATTGATTAACTATCATAAAATGGATTTGATGAGTTTATCGGATCAAAATAAATTGTTAGATAACATTAACTTTTTCCCGTTATGTTCATTTTTATCTTTAGCAAGAATGTTTGTAGAAAACTTAAAACTGGCACAATTAATTTTTATGTATTGAAACAAAACTTACAAAATTACGTAATATTGAAAATTTTATAACCACGTGTTTTACTGCATATCGTAATATCTTTATGATTTTAAATCATCAGACAGTGTTCCTCGACAGAGATAAATAAAACTTACATAAATTATATCAACATATCTTGTAAAGTCCACTAAAATATTTAATTTTAATTTATAGATCAAAGTGCTTACGGAATTTTTAAAAGATAAAAATTTATTGATAAACTTGTTTTTAACGTTTTCTTTTTTTAACTTGTAACATGAAAGTGTTTATTGGATTTCAGGTGTTGTTAGATCTAATTCATGAAACGAAATACAAACACACCAGTCCACATCTAAATCACAATCAAAAAAACAAAAAACAAAAAAAAAAAAAAAAAAAAAATAAAATAAAAAAATAAAAAATAAAAAACCGAAGAAAAAACTGTGAGAACTGGCAAATTCAGTTATACACGTGAACTTCCATCAAGAAAGTGAGGCCGAGTGCTTCGGAAGGGTAAGCACATCCGCTAGCCAGCCACATACGCCACGTACAAAGTCAATTTTGATAATAAAAGAAACAAACAAATATAGTTAGTCAAATATATCCAGTATATGCCTGGATACAGTGACTTCATACCATACCTTAGCTGGATTTGGATTTATATAATTTTGGAAATTTAGATTCATTAATTTCCAACCGTTTGGCTTATGTTTTTATTATCACAATTTTCGGCCTTAGTGTCATGATGAGGAATGAATTTCCGAAATGTGCACATCTGGCACATCAAAATTCAACTGGTATTTGTGTTATATATTTACCACTCCTGAGCGGGTACCGCTGGTGGTGGAGTAAAACTCCCCGAGGGTATCCATAACTCAGTAGCCAGTACTTTGTGCTGTCAGAAAATGTACCATTTAGCAAAAGTTTCTTCTGCCTTAAATTGTAGAATTTGTTTAAAACTAAGGTTTGTTCGATCATGCAAAGAATCCTTAGCTGGATTTGGATTTATATATTTTTTGAACTTTAGATTCATTAATTTCCAACTGTTTGGCTAATGTTTTTTATTATCAAAATTTTCGTTCTTAGTGTCACTGATGAGGAATGAATTTCCGAAATGTGCACATCTGGCACATCAAAATTCAACTGGTATTTGTGTTATATATTTATCAACAATATTGTGATGACGGACATGATACTTTTTAAGGGCCTTGATTAGTCTAGGGATGAAAAATCCTTGAGTCAACAATTGAATTGTAAGCAGTTTGAAACAAGAATTGAAGCCACAAATTTATTTTTTAATGTCAACGATAGTAACATCGGTCAGATATTTTAAAAAAATTTAAAAGATTTTAAAATTTTTTTGGTAAAAATGGAAAGTTTTACAAATCTATGAATTTACTTCTTTTGCATGCACAGCAGCATAGAAAGTTTAGAATCCACATCACTTGCAATACTTTTAAATCAAGTTTCACTACTTAACCCAATATTAAACGACAAGCAACTAATGTAGATATATACTTAGTTTTTTATCTCTCACACATTTCCAAGCCCAAATATTGTGCTGTTTAAATTTTGTGAAATATTTCATATGTAGCGATTGTTTATTGATGAATATTTATTTACTTTTCAAAATGTTATACCTTTATACTAAATAAACTAACACGTTTAATCTGTTTTGAGTATTGCATATACCTACGCGTTACTTATATAACACTTTTCATTGTGTATTTCAAAAGTAAAAGGTTTGTTCAACTAGAAACTCAAACGACATAAATCAAAACAAAATTCTGTTTGTAAATATATTTTATATGTGCAATTTTAAAAGATTTTTCGGCAGCCATATTATGTTTTTAAAAATTAAAAAAATTGATCTTGATACCGAGACAAGTTCATTTGATTTACATATGTCGATTTTATCTCTCTTTTGACAATATCGTGTATTAACCATAACGCTTTGATTAAAATTGGATGAAAATGCTTTTACTGTAATTAAAACTGGTACACTAAGGGACATTAAAGACCCTATTTCAGGACAATTAAGTAAATTGATAAATAGAAGAAATATGTCTTCTGTAATTATCAATTAGTCATGACTAAACAATATGACATTTTCCATTCACATTTAATATAAAAAGTATGAAACTATTGTATTGAAAACTTACATTAAGAACTAATGCAACATAAAACTCTATGGCATGGTGTTATGATGTAAGATGCCCCTCTTAAATATTCACATGATTTTCATGTGTCTGGATTCTATAGATTTTTTGTTTTTGCTTGCAGTCTGTAATAACAAGTACACAGATCTACTTTGTAGAAAAAGCAGTAACCGTTATCAATCCTACAAATTGATTAAATCATATCGATTTAATAACGTAATATTCCAAAAGTATTCATGAAAATCTTTTTCTGTAATTGTAATCAAAGCATGTCTAAATCTCATAAAACTTCATTTAGTCGGCAATAACTAAGCAACATTCGTGATTTAAAAAATACTTCCAAGTACAAATTAAAAACACCATGCATACAGGCATGCAAGGCAAGAATTATTCTGTTGAAAATTATTCCAGGTAACCCTATATATAAAGATATATGCATTTTCATCTGTAAACTTTTACAACCCTTTTTCATATCTTAATGTGTGTGTGTTAGTCCAAAAGGCAACTTGTTTTCGCGAAGAAACTTTATAGCAAATTATTAAACGCACATAACTCAAACGTGACTACTGTTTCCCTTTTTAAAAAGATGAATGATCAAAGTTTTGACAAAATGATTCATTTCTTCAGTTTATTACAAAGCTTGATAACAAAATACAAACATACCAGTCCTTCCTGAATAACTAAGTAACATTAAGTGAATGTTTACTATGTAGGCTATAATACAGTTTTCTAAGAATTGACGTATTTGTAGGTGCAAGAAATCAAGTAAAAAAAGCAACAAGTATTTAAAGTAATTACAGAAGAACTAGTGATGCGATGCAAACACAACGAAGAATAGTGAATAGATATTTGCCAAAATTAAAAAAAGGAAATCTACATCATATATTCATCGATGTTCTACATTAAAAGGGGTTAAAATGTTAATTGAGTATTACAAATAAGATTGTCATTGAAAATCAGCACATTAATTAAATAAAAGATCCGTATTTAATTAAACACTGGTTTTATTTTGGGGTTTTGACACAGGTAAGAAAATTTATTGCTTTTATATCTTCCATTAAGAACAATTTTAAAAGTTTGATCAATAAAAACAGAAAAAATTAGATGTAAATACGGTTTTGAAACGTTTGTTAACATCTAACTAAAAATATAATATAATTTAGGAATAAATTTTGAAATAAAAATGAAATAAAAACTTTTAAATGAAAATCATTGTTGTTTTTATCGAGATCACTCTTAAGAATGTATATTTATAAAAATCCACATTTACGGAAAGATGTGATTTTTGGTAAACAAAGCAATAATCACAGTTAACAAAAACACGTTTCTTTTGTCTGTTTGATAAGAATGAAGTTTACAGAACATAGTACCTATAAACAATAATATATATATCCTTTTATCAATGTCAACGTATATCATGTTAAAAAAGTATCAATTTTTCATATTATAACATCAAGCATATCGACTGACATTATCAATGAAAACCCTAGTTTTACCACCAGTTATCTCAATATATGTTTATCCTGTCTTGTTTTGATTATCTTAATTTTTTATTAATTTTGTCTTCTTCTTGGGTGTCAGTTACAAACTTCCTTCTCCTGTATATATGAATTATGAAATAGGTTTATATTTGATATAACGTAAAATATTTATCAAAATTTAGCAGATAAGTACATAGATGTGGGTACTCACACGACATAATCATCGCAACCAAATAATATATATATATATATATATATATATATATATATATATATATATATATATATATATATATATATATATATATATATATATTATTTATTTATATATATATTGAAATAAAACAAGAGGCCCAAGATGGCCCTAATTTGCTTGCCCGAGTTTATATGTAACTGGTATGTCTTGATAATACCTGGTTAAGTCATAACATGTTGCCTCAATATAAGTGGTTTCAGATGACATTACTTTTATTGTTTTGATTTTAGCTACATAGGTCACTGTGACCTACTTTTGGTAGCCAAAGCGACCAGAAAACACAAATGAGAATGGCAATGGTCTAAAGGTGCTATTGACTTATATGAATGAAATGTGACCAGTAGTGTCTGAGAAGAAGTCTTTTGATGGATGTATGGATGGATGGCAGAGTTCCTATCCATAACAAAAGCTTACATGAGCAATTTTCAGATCCGGATTAAAGACTTTACAGATTTGACACATTAATTCAAAAATTTAAAAAAATTGTAAAATTCAACTGCAAATTATTTTTAAAAAATTGTTCAATTAATTTAAATAATGTCACATAACAATGATTTTGTGAAAAAAAAATTCAAAGTTTTAGCTTAATCTACATATCAATATCACATGTATTTCAAAAATAATAATTCACTAAAGAGTAAAAATTCAAAACATCTCTTCCATGCACCATTGTAAGTCATAAAATTGAAAAATTAAAAAATAAAAAAAATAAAAAAAATAAAAAAAATTTTAAAAAAAATTAAAAAACAGTGGCCTCACTGGGATTTGAACCCAGATCAAATCAGATTTTATCTAAGTGAAGTGGTTTTGGAGAAGAAAATTTTTTTGGGTTTTCAACTATTTAGGTCAATGTAGCTATGGTAACCTAAAAAGTAAAAATTCAAAAATTTCTTCCATGCACCATTGTAAGTCATAAACATTCAGAAAATAAAAAAAAAATTAAAAAATTAAAAAAAAAAAAAAAAAAAAAAATGTGGCCTCACTTGGTTTGAACCCTCGACCCTTGGGTTGCTAGAACTGAAAAAGAATAAGGTCGAAAAAAGCGACTTGCATTTTACAGAATTTCATGGAAATTGTTAAACATATGTTTCTTCAAATAAGAAAATGATGTTTGGAAAAAGAATTCACCTAAATTTTAATATTGTAATTTTGGTAAAAAAGTACTATTTACAATGTACAATGTAAAAATAAACGCAAAAACACGTTAACTTATTTTCACAAAATTGTTGGAATTCACAAACTTGGTTTATAAGATGCTCTAAATGCCAAATATCAAATCAGATTTTATCTAAGTGAAGTGGTTTTGGAGAGGAAAATTTTTTTAGGTTTTCAACTATTTTGGTCAATGTAGCTATGGCAACCTAAAAAGTAAAAATTCAAAAAATTTCTTCCATGCACCATTGTAAGTCATAAAAATTCAGAAAAAAAAAATTAAAAAATTAAAAAAAAAAAAAAGTGGCCCCACTGGGATTTGAACCCTCGACCCTAGGGTTGCTAGAATTGAAAATGAAAAAGGCCGAAAAAAGCGACTTGTATTTTACAGAATTTCATGGAAATTGTTAAACATATGTTTCTTCACATAAGAAAATGATGTTTGGGAGAAGAGTTCACCTAAATTTATTCATTATTGTATTTTTTGTAAAAAAGTACTTTTTACAAAATACAAAAAATAAACGCAAAAACGCGTAACCTAATTTTTCACAAAAATTATTGAAATTCAAAAACTTGGTATATAAGATGCCTTAGATGCCAAATATCACATCAGATTTTATCTCAGTGAAGTGGTTTTGGAGAAGAAGATTTTTTTTTTAGGTTTTTAACTATGTAGGTCATTGTGACCCACATTTGGTAGCTATGGCAATCAAAAAAAAATCTGAAAGGCAATGTTCTATGTATGATTTTGACCAAGTTTAAACAAAATGTGACCAGAGGTTTCTGAGAAGTGGTTTGAAGCAATTGTTGACGGACGGACGGACGACGGACGACGGAGGGTCTGTCTCTACTGATACCAATAGCTCACATGAGCACTTTGTGCTCAGGTGAGCTAAAAACAAACAAAGCAAAGAAATAATGGAATTCTAAATCAACTGATAATAAAACTTCTTCTTTTTAAGGGAAATATTTTATGATCAGTCAAACTATTTTTATGTTATAATGGGCCTAATGTACCTAATAATTCCAAATGTATGGTTAGGAATCCCTGACATGTGTTTTGGTTATTTGTTTTGAAAGAATCCGATGCCATAAAAATTATATATAACGGTAATTACAGTAAAGCATTTGAAGAATTTTCATGTTAAAGAAAATGAAAAAAAAAAAAAATACAACGTTAATCCTATAGTTATTAAGTGCTAGAAATTTTTTCAACACAAATACATGTATCCATTAAAAGGATAGAAGAAAAATTTGACAAGAGAACACGAAACACAAACAAACGAAAAGATAAAACGAATTAAGACAAACACTGTGGTTTACAGTAGATTAATAACAGCACACTAAACTGTCCTAAATCATCCCATTCGTATTGCAACTATTGATTCATATGTATACACAATATCAAGCCAAACAATGCCTCAAGGATATTCAAACTTATTTGAAACGAATATCTCCTATGTGTTTAGAAATCAGAGACATCTGGGACAATCATGTATCGTCGCATAAAATGATTCAATGAATAACATTAACATTTGATTACATTTATATGAGACAGAACCTTTGTTAACATTACAACCTCTATGTCGTATTGCTGGATATCACGCGATATTATGTTTGTATTTATTACTGTTCTTTATATATTTTGGGTTTTGATTACAATAACACTTGCATTGACAACTCTCAAAGTTGCATTAAGTTTACCAAATGTTGAATTTTTTAAAATTATCAATATAAATTGGTTGTTATTACGATCACTGTTATTGGCCCATAATAAATGGAAATCTTAAAAGAAGACGAAGTGTCGACCTGGACAAACTGACACTTTGGAATTAAATCTGCCATTTCAGATGAAAATATGGCTGTAAATGAAACACTCTGACTTGGATACACACGACAACATAACCGCATTGCTGTTTTCCTTTGTTTGTTGATCTATGTTTTAAATAAGATCTTTGGTAGATCCAACTAGCAGTAGATTTCAACGTGAATTTAATAGTAAATAAAGGTTTTATCATGGAACTCAATATTGCATTTTTCACGAGAGACATAGTTGAGAAAAAATTGCACCGTTTATATTTTATGCATAGGACAACTAACTGCAGCTTTAATCAATAAAAATGAATGTCTCCAACTTCATTTCATAGCCATCTCCAATAAACATTCCCAATAAGATCGGAAGCTTTTTTTGTTTACATCATTAGCTATTGTTTGGTCCATTAAAATATCTTCAGTGTTCTCTTCTAGCTAAGTGTTTAAATCATATCAATAATATTTTACAGAGGTTATTTCAATATATAATGGACATTTGTAAATCAGTGCATGACAAAATGTAAAAAAAAATAGTCTATTAAAATGCAAGATATATCTTGTGTGGGTTAAATACTTGTGTAAAAGCATTTAATTTCATAAATGCTTTGCTGTAACTTTAAATATCCATCTATTTAATACAAGGTACTTCAATGGGCGTGTAATGAATGGATTAGCTGTTCGTAAGAACGATTTACACAACATATTTAAAGCAAAATTCTTGTGGTGTTTCTATCCTCAACTTTCCCAATCGATCTATTTTTCAAATGAAGTAAAAACACAACTGCAATTAGTTAAAATAATGAGGTATCGTGTTAGAGGCAATGACAAGGCTTAACAATGCTAGAGTAATAGTGGTGAACAACTAAATAAACGACAGGTCTAGTGGATTTTAGTGACACAGTGCATGCAGTATTTGAAAATTGTCATTTAGTATCCATTTTATGCCCCGCACCAAAGTTGTGGTGGGCATTAAGAGTTACCCTTGTCCGTCCTTCCGTCCTTCCGTCCGTCCGTCCGTACGTCACAAATTGCTTGTCCGAGACATATTTCCTGAACCGTTGAATGTATTGAGTTCAAACTTGGATGTATAACAGCATTGGGCGGCGTGTTGCGTGCAAAAATTAGGTTTGTCACCTCAAGGTCAAAGGTCAAAATGTAGGTCATGTCTCGGAGAAATGCTTGTCCGGGGCATATTTTCTGAGCTGTTGCATGTATTGAGTTCAGACTTGGTATGGATGTGAAACAGCATGGAACTGCGTGTCACATGCCATATTTGGGTATGTCACCTCAAGGTAAAAGGTCAACATGTAGGTTAACTTGGCTTGGATGTGTAATGGTGCTTAAGGAACAATAATTGACTTCATTTTTTCAAAAGAAAACAAACCTCTTGCCATCCTGATTCAATTTGATATCAAAACAGTTTCCACTCAGATTATGCTGGACAAGCACTATACACAAAGTACAGGAACAAACAGTGAATGCAATTGTTGTTTCATTTGAAGACACACTGCGTGATGGACAAGCATATGTAGATCTTTGTAGAGTTAAACTTTGGAAGGCCTTCACATACTCAAATTTGACAACACCAAAATTAAGAGTAGTAAACTTATGGAAGCGGAAATACAACGTATGCAAACTACTATGGCTATTCAAAATCCATTTGCAAATATTCAAACTGACATGAATTTTCAAATAACTCATTTAAATGCACGTTCAGTCAAACTGCATTTTCAAGACATTTTACATGATCCTGTACTGTTGAGTGCAAATATCATTTGCTTATCAGAAACTCATCTCTCGCTAGCTGAACAGAATGTGTACAATATCCCAGGCTATGATTCTGTGCTCCTGCCAACAGATCGCTCAACAAACTGTCATGGACTGGCAATCTATTTTAAACAACCATTACAAGTACTTGAAAAAAGAACAAAAACATGGTGTAGTTGTATTGAACTTTTGCATTTTTCACTTGACTGCACCATGCCTTTACAAATCATTCTACTGTATTGATCACCATCAGGGAAGATAACAACCTTCATCGAATTAATTCAATATCTAAGCTTATATCCACTGCAAAATTGCCTTATTCTTGGTGACTTCAACATTGATAAAACAAACTTTCCAACTGCATATGCAACACTTAAAACTTTCTTCAAATCCAAGAATTTGACCAGATCGTTGAGAATTCCACAACACTGTATGGAACGCAACTAGATTTAATATTTTCTAACATACCTTCACACCATGAAGTCAGACAGTTTGGAACCTACTATTCTGATCACAACATTCAGCACCTGTCAATATCCAACTAGGTATTTCTTTTCATTTTTATTAATGAAATCATTAATGTCATATTATAAAGATATTTAAAATATTCATTGTCATTTCAGTAAATTAAATAGACTCTCCTCTCTTCAATTAAATGAAAAATCAGTTGATTTGTAATTTATTTTTACAAATTACCGTATAACTGGTTATTTTTGGGGGCGCAAAGTTTTGCGTTTTCATATCAAAAGTGATGCTTTTTATTTTTGCGTTTTTAATTTTTGCGGATCAAAACTTGAATGGGTCCCTCATAATCATAACACATCTAAAAACTCTAATGAGGCATATGTTCTATTTTGCCTCTATCTGCCGGAGAAAAGTTTTTGTATTTTTTCCTCTCTCTGTCAGTGTCTTTGGGGAATTTAAACATTCCAAAACATTTTCATTGCATTTTCATTTCCAATAGTGACAAACTTTTACTTAAAGGTCCAGAAGGATCGGGAAGATCGCCGGGTTTTTTTTTTTTCACTAACTATTTCAGTAAAGCCATCATTTCTCAAATATGGCTTTAACTAAATTAAAATGTGTTATATATTCATTAATTAAAGCACAATTTACCTGGTTAAATCATGCTGATATTATTATCGGTAACAAAAAGGTGAGGGTATGTCTATAAATAGATAAGTAGGTATTTCATGTAAGTTACCGATCGATACAGAGGTACGCTATGGGGAATACTGTTACGATTAAAACATGTTTTGTAACAATAAAAATTTGCGATTTTAATTTTTGCGGAAAAATCTATCCGCAAATAAACGCAAAAATTAGCTTCCTGCAAAAAATACCAGTTATACGGTATATTTATGTGCCACTGTCAAACATGTTGTCCTTTTCAAATATTCCATCAATGTTTGATTAATATCAAGTACAATAGAATGAGTGTGAATTAATTTTGTATTCCATTTCCATCAATTTGACATAAAAACTGATCAATGTATTGAACAGTTTTTTTCTTTACCATGACCTTTGCCTTGTATATCTGACATTGCAAAGAAATATGTGCATAAAACTTGTGACATCACATAAATAAACAAATCATATGTACAAAGTTTCAATACAGCATGCATGATGAAAAATGTAACAATCTGCATTCAATCAATTTACAAATAATTGAAGGTTAAACCAGTTTTATAATCCATACAGCTTACCAATGCATGTAACACAAACTGGAATCCGTATACCCATCAGGAACATGAACTGTGGTTTACCATTAAGTGCTCATCCTGACAAACCTTACAGGAACCTCATTAGTCAAGCAGTCTAGATCACTGCATCTTACGTGATCAAAATAACTTCTCATGTCATAGATTACAAGTTCAAATCCAACTCAAACGAATTAAATTATTCCTATGAGACTTCTACATCCTAGTTTAAGACAATTGCCAGTAATTCCAGAAAGTTGGTGGTTATATCCACATATTCTAGGATTTTTCTCCATCACTAGAACTGGTATGGTTGTATATAACCTGTAATCCAACCATACATCCGTTGCCCACAAATCATAACAACAATACACAGCCTTTTTTGTGTAGTATACCCTACTGAAGTAAGTTACAACAGTGACAAAAACAGCGCGGGGGCACCATGTCAGCCTGACATATTTCTAGTTTCGAAAATGTTTTGTTAAAAAAGCTTTTTGTTAGAAACTTTCTTTCTGGATACAACACTGACTTTTACACGCCTATGACATGGAAATTAGAATCATTGGCATATAATTGAGAACACTGACTCAGTCAATGATAAGCTTCTTTTTATAAAAGAAACTTTGAGTCTTTATAATGTTTTTATTTAAAAAAAAAAGAATATTGATATTTATCGGTTTTTTTTATTGTGTTGACAGTTTATAGAATGTAAACATTATTCTAACAAAAGCAAGAAATTAAAATATTTGATTGTTAAAGTGCACTGAATTTTATTTTGTTCTTGAAAAGAAATATGTTAAGACAATACACTCTATATATTACCGCATTGGCTCTGTTATTATAAAGAAATAATATATAGTAAATTAAAAATCGAAGATGTTTGTTCTGGGTGTTGTACAACACTGTAATAACATGGTATACGATATATCATCTTTTAACAATTTTGCTCTTTTACTACTCTGTTTCTGATTTCTCATCTATCTTGATATATATAATTTTTTTTGTTTACAAACTATATCGTTTGATATACAAGTTTGTTTATTTAAAAGCAGAAGAAAAAAAAACTTGGAAAAAGTTCAAAGAATTTAAAGTTGAACATATTAGTCCGTATCGAAAAACATGGATTTTGAAATTCTAAAAGCATCTGAGACAACACTTTTAAAATGATATAAGTAAACAAATCAAGATAAACATATATTGAAATGTCTATGCAATATAAGGCCTTCTGTATTTAATGGCGAAAATAATGAAACACAGTGACATGGATTTCGAAAGTGTGGAGAGTCCTAACCGCAACACAATTAATTTGAAAATATTGTTCGTGAGTAAAACTTTTTTTATCAAATGTTGATCGAACATTCGTATTATATTAATAAAGATGTTTTTACATGTTATATTATTAATTTTTTAAATTAATAATTTTTACACTAAAAGAAAGGGTTTTTAGGTGTCATGTTTTTTTTTGTAATTTCCTGGTACAAGAACAATCGGTGAGATAAATTGACATACATAACCATTTGATCCTCGGGCACAATTTAAAGCAAGTTTAAAAGGCCTGAAATTTTCTGCTTCTTGCAATACATCGTCATCTTATATCTCAATTTAGGGTTCTCGCTGGAAAGATCAAATACAAAGCAACAAACCAAATTAATTTTTTAACGAAGTTAACCAAAGCATTTTGTAAAATAAGTAGGATCTTTGAGGGCTTTCAAATAGTAATGTAACCACACCACAAAAAATGAAGACAAGTGGCCTTCCATAGTCATGAATTTTTTTTTAACTTCTGTTTTCCTGTCTTGTTTGGTGTTGTGAAGCTGTTTTTTTTTGTTGCAATGACTTTTGCAAAGTAAATTGTTATAGTTACAGCTTTTTTTAAAAAATCCTTATTAATTTGTTTAAAAGGCGTAGTAAAAAATACATTAATTATTCATAATGTTTATAGAATGATTATAAATGCAAATGTAATCTTGCAATACCTCACAACTCAATCTAGATAACACAATTTTTGTGTATGTTGTGAAAAGGAAGTAAGTAGCCAGATACTACTCTTACCTCTCACTGACATATGGGAAATGTTTAAAAACGAATGATGTCTAGACAAGGAAGCTGACATTTCATTAATTTTTCTCAGAAACCAAAGAAAAACACTTGTTTGTAACAAGTGTCTTATGATAAAGATCAGCAAATGCCCAATTACAAATCTTAGCATGATTAATGTACCTCTCCAATAGCTGGAAGATGGAAGGGATTGAAAACCTCAAGGTAACTTTGACATCTAAAATGAAGTCCATTTAACAATTTAATTATTTGATTGTTGAATACGTATACTTGAATACCAACCATTTTTTATTATTCATCATTTATCTTGCACTACAGTATTTGAGTAAGGAGCAGTTGATCAGAAAGTGTTCACTGGCAAAGCAGCTAATATTTTCCTTGGGAAGGAAATACCAATTTAATTTTGTTTGTTAATTTCACAAGTAATTAAACTCAGTAGGCAGTACTTTGTGCTGTCAGAAAATGTTCCATTTAGCAAAATTTTAAACCGACTTTTTTTTTAAATTTATTAAAAACTAAGGTTTCTTTCCTCGTGCAAAGCATTCCTTATCTGGATTTGGATTCATATAATTTTGGAACTTTAGATCATTGATTTTCAATTGTTTGGCTTGTTTTTTTTTTTCATCTATCGAACTTTTCGGCCCCTAATGTCACTGATGAGGAATGATTTTCCGATATGTGCATATACGGCACATCAAAATTGAACAGGTCTTTTTGTTATATATGTACCAAATTAACAAAATTTTGCCTGATGTGTCTGAAGGGTCATTAGTAATATTAGTTATACTATAGATCAATTGTATTTCATGGCAAACAACAATTAAAGATATGTTGATTTGATTTTTTACCACAGGTCAGCTTATCTCGGGTTATATTTTCCCTTCTTTCAGCAAAAATGACAAGTTATATACTTTGTAACGATATTGAACTAAACTATATACATGTTTTTTTACCAAAAAAATAAGCTTTTCGGATTTTTAAAAAAAGAAAAGTACCATTTCTATTTATTTTAATAATGAAGGTGTTGTTATATCGCACTTTACTATCAGTAATTTAAAGAACAATTCCTTTAGAAACGAGATTTAAAAAAATGAAAATATCTTATTTTCGCTGTTTGCTTTGAAACATATGTGTAATGTATGTGACGAAAAATTTTGAGACCCTCAAATAAACACTTATGTATGTGGCAGGTTAGTTTGAGCCATTGTTATTTACACACTGCGTTTACGGACCAGTTTCCGCGTCAAACTGTTGTGAGTTATCGTTTAAGATGTAAAATACAGACCTAACCAGTAAAGACTCATGACAAATAGATATTTTTCTTATTAGCAAACCATATGAGATAAGTTCGCCATTTACCCAATTGGTAAAAAAATCATAGGTTTGATCAAATATTAATCATTTTCTTAAATGTAACATGAGCCAAAATTGTTTGTATGATAAAACGTAATGGGAAGATAATGCTTATGTATTTCCGGAGGTAGTGTTTTGTTTCCTGGGTTGTGATTAATTAGTTGTACAACTCATGTCTCTTTAAACATATACGAATAACGGCCTTAAAGTAATTTTTAATTGTGTTCAAGAACTGCAAGCTTTATAAATACCATCATGGGGTAAAATGATTTGTCTTCATTAATTTGTAAAGTCAGATTTTAGTATGCATTTGAAACAAATACGTTAAGGTTATCAGAGTCAAAATATGTCTATGTGCATTAAACAAAAGAGAAACGTTTTTTGATGAATTTGGTCTTGAAAATTTGATTTCACCTGCATCATTCAAAATTACGATTAGTAAAAATGTCTCTAATTAAGAGTCACCAAAAACATTAAATAAAAAAATAAATAAAAAATATTTACACTTAAGTCAAAAAACTAACAAAAATTAACTACGAGAATCAGGATAGTTCGGTTTGTAAGAAAGATGGCATTTTCTAATTTGGTTTTCGTTATATTTTGACAATCTTTAAGGTATTATGGAAAATTTCTAAGAACAGGTTTGACATTTCATACAACCAAAGTTTATTTTCTACTTACATAGGAAGCTGTGATGAACTTTTCATGAAGATTCAACTTTCAAACGATCAACAATTTTTTTAAAATTGTTTTTAACAAAAGGCAAACTATGACGCTTTAGTTAATATGGATGCTGTAATTTTATTTTAAAGCTACTTCTGTCAGTTGATATTTAGACTGTAGACTGAAATGATTAATTTTTGGCCTTTTTGTAAAACGATACCGATATAAAGGTAATGAAGACTTCAGGATCAAGCTATATTTCACTGAAAAGAAAACTGTTAAACATATAATACACATACCAGTTAAATTTTTATGTGCCAGATGTGCACATTTCGGAATTTATTTCCTCATCAGTGACACTAAGACCGAAAATTTTGATACATAAAAAATATATAAGCCAAACAGTTGAAAATAATGAATCTAAAGTTTCAAAATTATATAAATCCAAATCCAGCTAAGGAATGCTTTGCATGAGGGAACAAACCTTAGTTTTAAATTAATCTCAAATTTTAGACGACTGAAAATTTTGCTAAATGCTACATTTTCTGACAGCACAAAGTACTGCCTACTGAGTTATGGATACCCTCGGGGAGTTTTACTCCACCAGCAGCGGTACCCGCTCAGGGGTAGTAAATATATAATACACACACTAGTTAAATTTTTATGTGCCAGATGTGCACATTTCGGAAATTTATTCCTCACCAGTGACACCTAGACCGAAAAGTTTGATACATAAAAAATATATAAGCCAAACAGTTGAAAATAATGAATTTAAAGTTTCAAAATTATATAAATCATACAAATCAAATATAAATGAAAAATTGATATCTATCTGGACAAGGACTGGTATGTTTGTTTTATTTTATATTTAGTGATTTTAAGTACAAACCTTTTTAATGCAAAAGTTATTTTGAATTTTTTAATTGCAAGTGCCTGCTGAATCAATTTTGATATTTTTTAAAAATTATTCTAAATGTTAACTATTAAATCAAGCAGGATTTATGTGTATATCTTATTAAAACGTTTAAAAGTACATTGTTCATGTTTTTTTTTGTATATCACAGTAAAAGATCGTGCTGAAAAATTCTAAAGGTAATTGCGAGTAGTTGTTACGAGTATCATGAATTTTCTTTTAAACTGTATAATCCACATTGCACAGAAAATAATTATTATCGATCGTAATAATATTTTAACTTCTAAAATACGTTTGATTATGTAAAAAAGTACATCTTTAAATTTTTTAATATTTCAAAGAATAAATTCTCTTTTTATTAAAGATTATATAACATCAATTTCATAAATAAATATGTGATTAAGAACGTTATGACATAGGCACCAAGAAAAGTCAATTTTAACTAAGACATATGATTATTAGCATAAAGCAAGTAATCAGCAATTTATCATTGCTAGCATTTAAGCTTACTTTTTGTTTATCTAATGTTTAAAGACCAATTTGTTGTGTTTTTGCCAGTTACTTGTTAAAAGTATCCTTGAAAATTATTGTCATGGGCTTTTGTGAAGATTCATCAAAAAGAAGTATTATTTTTTATTGTCTGTAAAACTATAAATTTAAAATGAAACTTCGATTAGAAAATAATCGTACAGGAGTTTGATTGTCTGTATATGCGTTAACAAAACATTTGACCGATATTTGAGAATAATACAAACAGTATGTTTTCAACATATACAAAACATACAATCTAAAACAACAGCAAATCTGATGAAACAAACTTGCAAAGGAGTTCTATGAAAAAAGTTTAAAATAAATTTATCGAATTGCAAAAGTTGAAATTCATACACCGTTTTTCATTGGTTGTTTACACATTAATAATTTTTGTTAAATTTTTAGACAAGAAATAACAACACAAAACTTCATCTTTTTTAAACACAAGTTTTTACCAAAAACGTATATAAGAGCTTATTTTTTCCAAATATGTATAAAGGAGTGAACTCTAGTGAAAGAATTTGTCTCAATGTTTGGGTTTACTTCAGATACGTCATGTATGTTTTCTCATTTATCAATTCCATATGATAGTTTTTAAAAACTTTTATCATTAGTTATCGTAAATCAAGAATAATTAAATGCAACAATAAATGTCTGTCTGTATCTAAAAGAGTCGCGACAAATGTGAATATATAACACAAATGTAAGTGATATTGCAAAAAAGCACTGCATGAAACCACTTTATTATGCAAGTAAAATTTAATAAATCCCAAAAAAGTTTAAGTAAAGAAAAAGTCTAAGAAATATTGAGCTGGGCAAAACTTGCATCAAAATTACTAATATTTAACGAATATTTTAAGACCACATTTTTGTACCGTTTATTTATTTATAGTAAGAATGTACTTTGTGAACACGCACTTGACAGACCTTTGGGAAATCTATAGACACACAGACGATTAATGAGCTCCTACATCAGTTGATAAAATTATATAGTGCAAAATCGTTTTCAATTTCAGTTATTTTTTCAAATTAACGTCATTTGAATAAAATACTTGCTTGAAATCTTAATTACATTTAAACAATTTCAATTAAAACATAAAAACATATTAAACTATATATGAATTTTTATTATGTTTTGAAATGTGCTTTTTCTCACAGTTAATCCATTATTCCTTGGGAAATCATACAAATTAAAGGCTGACGTATCTGTTTAAAAAAGAAATCTTTACTGTAAATAATAATGATCCTTTAATCCACAAATATACAACATAGGAACCATTAAGCTTTCTTCCCATTGTTTATTAGTGTTATACTGAAACCCTATTAATGTTTTGTTTTACGGTTTTTATCAGAGAATGCTTATTCCTTTAAACGTATTCTATGTGATAAGAGTATTTGACATGTGCTGTCTAAAGGAATTTTCTTTGTTTATAATTTGTGTAATTGTCTTTGAAACACTAATTTCTATTTTTTGTACATGACACAAATCCAATTTAAATATATCTAAATATATTACCATTAAAACACAATACAAATAAAGAGACATTTTCGCTGTGAAACATGCCCGACATTAATTCTACGTTTTTATTTACTCTTTTAGCCTTGCTTTTATACTTGTTTAAATACGATAAATGTTTTGATCTATATTTTTATAACTCGTCCTGCTAACAAATTTTTAAGAATGTTTTCTTACTTATTAAAATGACCTTTCAGATATTTTACAATTAAAAAACGTTTTAATCATAGTTCAAATGTTTCATGTTACAGGATAACAAATTGTTAAAAAATCTATAACAATTATTCGTAAGAAAACTCTGCGGGCAGAGGTATGCTGAAGTTGCCATCGACAGGATGTTGGGGTTCTTAGTTAACAACTTATTTGTTGTGTTTGGCAATGTGGTTTCCAAGAGGCGGTTGGTGTGTCGTTGACCGCAAATTGTGCACCTATGCTTGCTGATTTGTTTCTTTGTTCTTGTGAGTGAGAGCTTTTGCGTGGCTTTGTAGGGTCTGGAGAGAGGACTGTTGCTAAATCGTTTGGCTCCGCGTGCATATGTGTGGATGACGTTCGGTCTCTGGGTGGTTACGGGTTTTGAGAGTGTGTGGGTGCCGTCTGTCCAGGATGGCTGCGGGTGTGGCACCTGTGGG
The DNA here is from genome assembly GCA_029721355.1 of Tegillarca granosa. Lineage (NCBI taxonomy): Eukaryota > Metazoa > Mollusca > Bivalvia > Arcoida > Arcidae > Tegillarca > Tegillarca granosa. The sequence continues at coordinate 37,195,855 of CM056594.1, read as the reverse complement.
GTGTTGCGTATGGAGGTATACGATAAACATGGTGACTGGTTTTTCTATTGTCAGCTTTCCTTTTCTTTGCATTGGTGTCCCTGCTTGTTCTGTGTGTGTGTGTGTGTGTGTGTGTGTGTGTGTGTGTGTGTGTGTGTGTGTTTCGCGGTTAATGGGGTTTGGTGGAGCTTGTACCCACTGCGGGGGCTTTCTACAGCGAAGCTGGCTTGCGGCTTGCGCTTGTACTTGTCGCCTCGATTTTTAAGTAGAAACAATAATATTATTTGAGAAGTATTCACTTTGTTGAATCCTTTCACGCTAATATAATATATACACGTAGTGAGGATACGTCTTTAATTCAGACGACCATGGACATCTACATTTAAAATAATAATATTATAATATCTATTTTATTTAGATTAAAGTTTGTTAACAAGAAACAAATAAATAAAAATTATAAAATACCATTAAAGTGGAGAAAACATGCGTAGTAAAATGTTTGTTCATTTTCTGTTTTCTCATTATCATAATGCTACGTTTCTAACAAACAATGACAGGCATGTCTACTAATCCACTCAATAATGATGACATTGAACGCTAATTTAATAAGTGAATCGAAAACCAACAGGAGATGTCTGAAAATTTAATGTCATACGGAGCTTTGAATAACTATATTTTTGATTTAACAAGGAAGAAAATGACAAATGCATGATTTATAATTAACAAACTAATAATAGGAGAGGTATTGTTTTTTCTTATAAACAACTTTTCTTATAACAGAATTACATGCATTTATAACACACTTTACAAAATCAGTTTTGACAAAACAAATATCGCCATAAACAATTCATTGTTAATTGTACCAAAACTAGTCCTACAACATGATATTGTACTGAAATGTTCTTTTTACTTCTAGATCGATTGCTCTAGTGGTCTTTGAATGACGCATACGACAAAAAGTAAACTTCTTAATTTTTTACATTTGTTAAAATTGTGGGTAATTTTTATTAACGAAAAAAAAATTCCCAATAAAATAACAAAAAATAAAATATTGGTCAGAAATTACAAACTTTATCTAATTCATACTTCTTTGTGTGAGTTGAAATCAAAAACATGTAAATAAGGCTATGTTATTAGATTTTAAGTTATCGCACTTCCTTTTTTGGTGCAATTAGATACCATTTCCTGTTGTGAATTATGAAAAACACTAACGAGAATTTTATTGAACGCGAGGTTAGATAATTTCGAATCTACATGATCAATAACGAGTACCTGGTTAGAGACTATATAATACACAGCGTGTCGACAGAGCCATGAAAGTAATTTCATTCAGAATTACATCTGTCATTAATAAGATTTGTAAAGATCGAGTTTTTGTTGCCTAACACTAACAGATGATCTTAATACATTGTCCTTTTTGGATCTTGTTAATTCATCATAATATATCTTACTTAAGAGTGTTTATGTGTTAACAACATGACAAATATTTTATTCTAAAATAACAATTACGAAGAATCAACGAAGGATGGAAGTACAAAAACGCCATAATCCTGAGTGGTTATATTGGAATTGTCTACAACGAAGCCAGCTGCTTACAATAAAATTGTTAGCGCAAGAATATTGCAAGCCTAGGCTAATCAAGGCCCTTAAAAAGTTTTACGGCCGTCATCACAATATTGTTGATAAGTATGTGGTCACTGTATCCATACTTATACTGAATATATTTGACTTGCCATAATTTTTTGTTCCTTTCATTCTGAAAATTGACTTGCATGTGACTGATGTAGCTAGCTAGACAGGAGATGCTTACCGTTCCGAAGCACCCTGCCTCACTTCCTTGATGGAAGTTCACGCGTATAACTAAATTTGCCAGCTTTCAAAGTTCTTACTTTGTTTTTTGGATTGTGATTTGGACAAGGACTGGTATGTTGCTTTCATAGGGATATAACTAATGCGATGTTTGTCGAGATAACATTGAAGGAAACAAACACTATATGTTTCAGTACTCAGATTAAAAACATTTCAAAAAAGAAAGAACTTTGAGATCAAAAATCAACTTTAGACAAAGGTGAGATAGTAACTTTTTAGGTTTCCTCTATTGCAAATGGAGACATGAATATTAAATGTAAACAGTCAACCAAATTAGTAGCAAAATTTGTTGATGTAAAGGTCACAGAGATTTTAATCATCAAAAGATAAATTGGTCCAAGATTTTTCTTTAAATTTCTCTCTTATTTAATAATCCAACACCAACACCCGCTACACGATATTTGTATTAAACCATTAAATCATCATGAAATGAAGCAATAATTTTGTTAAGTATCATGGCAACACGTTTTCTAAACAGGTAAATTTAAATGCATCTTAAATGTATCTTTTCTTGATCACACTGTACACAATCAAAAACGGAATATATAAGCAAAGTTAAGACTCATCTATCAATATATCAATGTACAAATAGGTTTCTTAAGAAAATGTACCATTTAGAAAAATTTTCAGCTGCCTTAAATTTTAAAATTAATCCAAAAACTAAGGTTTGTTCCCTCATACAAAGCATTCCGTAGCTGAATTTGGATTTAAAAGATTTCGAACTTTGTTCATTAATTTTCAACTGATTGGCTTATGTTTTTAACTATCAAACTTTTCGGCATTAGTGTGACTGATGAGGAATGAATCTCTAATATGTGCACATCTGGCACATCAAAATTTAACTGGTATTTGTGTTATATATTTACATAATAATAGAACTTTTTTAGAGACCAATTGAAGTTTAGGAACAAATCTACAAAATAGCAACTCTTAATAAGACAATGTAAAAATATGTAAATAAAACAAACATACCAGTCCTTGTCCATATCACAATCCCAAAAACAAAGTAAAAACTTTGCAAACTGGCAAAATAGGTGATACACGTGAACTTCCATCAAGGAAGTGAGGCCGGGTGCTCCGAAAGGGTAAGCACCTCCTGTTTAGCTAGCTACACCCGTCACGTGCAAGTCAATTTTGAGAATGAAAGGAACAAAGAACTATGGTAAGTCAAATATATCCAGTATAAGTTGGGATACAGTGACTACATACTTATCAACAATATTGTGTTGACGGCCATAAAACTTTTTAAGGGCCCTGATTAGCCTAGGCTTGCAATATCCTTGTGTCAACAATTTAATTGTAAGTAATTTGCTTCGTTGCAGAAAGTTCCCATAGTTGGAACAAGCTCTACCGTACCGTATTAACTGTGAAACATATACACCATACGCAGGAGAAGCAGGGATATTACTGCAAAGAAACGGAAAGTTGACAATAGAAAAATTGAAGTCATCACGTTTGTCGTATAGCTTCAGATGTAACCTTTCATGGGTGTCATAATTGAGGTATAAGTCCAAATATGAAGCAGAACATGGAGAATCTGTCGTGTCTTTTATTTCAAGCTCACTTGGATAGATGACATTCACATATTCTCCAAATTTGTGATTATTTAGAGAAAGAACGTCATCTATATATCTGTATGTGTAGTTGAATGATTTAGCGACAATCTTATTAACAAGGGAATCACTGTCTCCATCTTAACATATTTCCTATCTAGCATCAAATAAATAGCTGTCTCGTTCTACTGCTACATACACTTTAAAAAGACATAGACTATAAAAGGAAATAATTCGTATATATTCAATAAAGCATTAGTTTGAAATACCTCAGAAGACACTTGTCTGTAACGTAAAGGAAACTTAATTGACAGACTGACACAACAACTATTTCAGGAAGTAATAAGTTAACCAAAATAAACAATTTTCACATTATCGTTTTTCAAGTTTATCTATATGTCTATTTCCCCAGACTGCCGATAAAAAAACAATTCAGACAAATAATGTTATCTTTTAACAATGAATGACGAGAAAATTATACCCACTGAGTACTAATAAATGTGTTTAAATGTAGTTGGTAATAGATGAAACAACTTATTGTCAACTAGGTATAAATGTTATAGTTATCGATGGAATTTTATAAAACAACATGATAAATGTTTGTTTTTAGATTGTCAAAGAAACAAAAATGCGACAAATACAATTCATAACTAAAAAAAATTAACAACAGTTTATTTATTAATAACCGATATTTCACTTAAGGAGGACAAATATAATTTGGTACTACAACAGTATTTTTATCACAATCCTTGATTCTTGTGAATATATTTAAAACCAGACACTTATGTGTTAAGATATAATATGAGATCTCATATAATTTTATCGTTAGACTTATTTTGTGTTTAGTTTTTCTTTCTAAAGATTAGGATGTTCTTTGTTGCTGTGTTATTGTAACTTAAAGTGCTGAAAACAAATTATTATTAACACATTTAGTTGGCATTTTTAGTAAATAGTAAATAAAATAAAAGTATTATTATTAATGCAGAAAACTGAAATAAATAAATATAACGGAAATAAAATAACATATTGTTGCAAATTTCTGCAATAGAGCAATCTGGCATCTAGATACTTTTTCTGCATTTTTTTTATCAAATTATTCAAACAATATTTCAAATAAATGAAAACCGTTCGGGATTTCTGATACAAAAAAAGTTGTAATTGTAACTGAAAAACATTATCCAAACGTATTCAAAACACAAAACAATAAACCCTAAAGAATGAATCAGCCAAACATGACACAATCAGATTAAAACACAACCAAATCTTGTTGGAACCATTGGTTATTCATAAACATACCAGTCCTTGACGCATCACAATCCACCCCCTCCACTAAAAAAAACTTTGAAAACCCGCAAATTCGTTTACACGAGAAATCCCATTCAGCCTATGCTCGCTCGAGGTTTTATGAACCAAGAGAGAAATCGTAATTAAATATGTTATTTTTAATAAACAAACAGCCAAATAACACACACAAACACTCACGCGCGTCAACACACACACACAATAAAATAATGATAAGGAATAAAATACAATAAAATAAAGTTATAAAACTGAGAATTAAAACGATTCACTATAATAAAATAAAGAGCAAAACAAGACAAAATATAAAATAAAAAAATTAAATTAAAAAAAAAACAGTTAAGAATAATTGGTTTTAATGACGAATGTTGCTATTTGAACAGGAAGTGCTTACCCTTCGGGAGCCTTACTTCCTTAATGTAAGTTCATGTGCATAGTAAATAAGTTTTCGAAGTATTTACTTTGATGAGGTTTATATTTTTTATTTTATTTCTTTATTTTTTTTTTTGGGGGGGGGGTGGAATTTTAATTAATACTAAAAATACTCAGTTTAAAGCCAGATGGTGAAGAGTTAACCATTTTGATTTGACAATTAAATATACATATCTACAATGATAAGAACGGTCATTTTGTTTAATAATAATTAAAAAGCGATATTCAAATTTTTCATGTTTATTTAAAAGAACTGTTGACTAAGTTTCACAGTAAAATAATTATTATTCATTAGATTCACCGAAATGTTTCCTATATAACTAAGTTGCAAAAACCAAGAGAAGTAATTTTTGTTAACTAATGAATTTCGTATTCAAATAATTAGTTTTCTTGTCATCTAAAAGGCATCATAACTAAATAACGCTATTTAAATCTATTTAACAATACAAAAATAATCGTTAAACTTTTTGGGAAAGAAATTAATAATCGTAGTAAATGAGTTAGAATTATAAAGATACCAGCATGTAGTCTAACGTTACAAATTGATGATATTCATCAATCGACGTTTATACTATTAATTTCAAATGCTAAGAAAACGGAAATAGAATTTTTTATTTAACATTGTATAAAACTTTATTTGTCATATTTTCATGCTCATTGAAAAAATACGACACATGCTTGTGGAAGAAGAATGAATTGTACATTTACTTTTATAAAACATGTAGTGTAGATTAAAAGTAATAAGCAATTGAATAACCGCCTGATGCTTTAAGGCCTTGTTAAAGACATCAAAAGTTGTTACACAAAGCAACTAAATAAAACGCAATAAAATTGGCGATGCTTCATTCAAAAGATTGTATTTTGCTTGTATACATGCTTGTAACTTGTTCAAATTTAACTATCCTTTGTTTCATTATATGTTCTTAAGTACTTTTATTAGACCGATTTAATCACGACGAATAATTGTTTTTCAACTTAAAATAAGATATTGACATTTGTGGGTAAATCAATAATGATTGTAATCTTTACTGTGATATGAGAAACAAAAACAATAAAGGTTGAATATATCATTTCTAAACCTACACAAACAAGCAAAACACAGTAAACGCATGGAATATAAGCACATTAAAAGTTCCATCATAATACATGTGTATATATATTTGGCATCGATGCAACGTGTAGATATATGCACTTGGTCCTTGTAGCTGGAATGAAGACATAAAATGATGGTGATAATCGTTTGTTTGCATATCATACAACAGACAATCACATTTCTACATAAGGTCTTCAGACGATAATACGAAGATTACTTCCATCTGCTTTATCTTTTTCTGAATGAAAACAAATCCAACTTATTTCATACTTAATATTCTTGTAGTGTTTTATAAGATAATAACATTTTTTCTTGACATTTTTTAGGAAAAACTGTCCTCGGAAGGTCAATCTATCTATAATTAATCTTACATCTGTGGCCATAAGAATGCACCATTTTTGTTTTTATATTAATGACAATTATACTAAGCACAAATTTAGGATGGGGTATCAATATTTGTTGACAAAGTATCTTCTAATTTTCTAACCATCTATGCAATTTTTGTTGGTCGTTTGCATCACATGGAAAGTAAATATTTTAGGATCATTATAAGACTCATATGTGTGGATAAAAGATAGGAATATTCCGCATCAGGGATCAAATAATACATTAAAACCAGAGGCTTATCGAGTGTATTGTATAAAGAAGTCCTTGCACTCGGTCATTTTCAGGATTTTTACAACTTTCTTATATGAGCCGACGGAAAAAGAAACATCATTTTTATAAAGACCATGTTCTATAAGTTCTTATTTTTAAAATTAAACACGTTTTAATTGAAAAAATATTTCATCCCCACAAAAATATAATTTGATCTAAATATATAACACAAATACCAGTTAAATTTTGATGTTCATTTTTCAATGGAATTCATTTTTCATCAGTGACATTGAGACCGAAAGTTTGATAGATAAAAAACATAAGCCAAACAGTTGAAAATAATGAATCTAAAGTTCCAAATTTATATTAATCCAAATCCAATTAAGGAATGATTTGCATGAGGGAACAAAGCTTAGTTTTTTATTTAATTTTCAAATTTCAGACGGCTGAAAATTTTGCTAAATGGTACATTTTCTGACAGCACAAAGTACTGTGTACTGAGTTATGGAGTTTTACTCCACCAGCAGCGGTACCCGCTCAGGGGCAGTAAATATATAACACAAATACCAGTTAAATTTTGATGTGTCTAAACATTTCAAAATAAAACTTACACATTTGATGACAATATAAATCGAGAATTTTTTCAAAAATTTAATCTGCGTCACTGTAACGTTCTATTGTCATGATTCGACGAGGTTTTGGAGGAGATGGCTTTATTTAAGGGACAAAATCTATCAAAAATAGTGTTATATGACAGAGTACATTCTCCTCAAATAAAGGTATGACCATTTTTACCCTGAGTACACTAGCACACCTGTCCATAATTATCAAAGTCTTGATACTTTAAAACTGTTGACTGTTTACATAGAACGCAAAACAAATAGACCAAGGCATCTGTTTTAAAACATTGTAGTTTATTGGCTTGTACTACTATCGTAGTTAGCTTTACTGCCTTTTTAACATCTTAACTTCGACTTTTGAATAAAAAGTTACTGCATTAACATCATTGAATGAGCATTTGAGAGCCATTGAATATCCAATCTAAGATTTGCTTTAAAACGGGTATGAAATGCTTCTGAAATGCTTTTGAAAAAATGTTTGAAAAAAGTGGAAAAAAGTAACATGTTTATGTTAATCTGTCAAATCAAGAAAGTTAGGCCGGGTGTTCCAGAAAGGTAAGCACCTTTTTTATAATTGGCTTCACAAATCACGTGCAAAACCAATTTGACAATGAAAGGAACATTGATCTATGGGAGGTCACTCGTTGCAATTGATGCAAGAAGGCTTGTAATGAGAAGGATTATACTATAATAAACAATGATAAAGGAATTCTAAATAAGATAAATACAGTGCAAAAATATAAGGATATGTGTATTTTTGAAATGAGGGAAAAATGAAATTGATTGCTTTTTCAGACAGTTAAACATAGAGTATAAACCTTCAATATAAGAAAAAACAAAACACATTGAAAAATCATAAAACATTTTTTCAATATTATTCAAATCCAACAGTTGAAAAATATAAATTTTTAAGTAAAAATTATATATTTTATATAATAAAGGCGTAATTAATATTAAAAAATAAAAAAACAAAACCTCTGCCATTTCGCCTAACATACAAATATTTACCTAATTATCAAGGCTCAAAAATGGTAAATATCTTGAAATAATAGTGTTTGCAATTAAAATTTGATATCTTTTATATATTTATATAAAATATATAAATATAAAATATACCATTTAGCAATTTTCAGTCGTCTTTATTTTTGAAATTTATTTAAAACTAACGTCTGTTCCCTCATGCAAAACATTCCTTAGCTGGATTTGGATTCACATATTTTTGGAACTTTAGACTCATTAGTTTTCAACTGTTTGTCGTTTGTTTTTTAATCTATCAAACTTTTCAGCTCTAGTGTCACTGATGAGGAATGCTTTTCCGAAATGTGCACATCTGGCACATAAAAATTCAACAGATATTTGTTATATATGATACACCTTAAAGCCAAATTTATTATTACTTACGTCTTATAAGCCTTTAAATTACAATACAGAAAACTTTTGTATACAAGTATAACTGTCTTCTTTTGTCTTTGACCTTGTTTTAATGTTTATTGTTTCCTTTTTGTTACAATGGTTTTTTGCCTCGTATATGTGTTTCCGCAGCAAAACGCGTTTTTCTTGATAAATATTTTTCAAACAACAATTTTTTGAACAATTAGAATCCAATACATGTTTGAACAACTTTTATTCTATAATTTTAAAAGAAACAATTTTCTTAAAAGGTTTTTTAACGGCTGACAGAATGTTAAATTATTTAGAGTATTGAAAGTTTATAAAATCCACTAAGGTTTTATTCATTCCGCTTGCTCTTAAATAATATTATTCAAATATAGTACTGCATGTAAAACATTTAAAAGAATGATTTTGTCTCTGAAGAGTTAAGAGATACAGAAAAGTTATGATTGATATTCGTTTCGTACAATATGTAATCCAACTAAGTAAAAAATTCAATATAAATGATTTTGTTTGTTTAAGTCGTCTGTTTTATCTTTATCAGACCAAAATAACATTTCATAACACTTAACAATATTTTGTATGTGTATAGATAAATCACCTGCCTTTATAATCTTTTAGAAAAAACCATCGACTAAAGTCCGATAAGTCATCTAGAAAACTTTTGTGTTCACGATAAGACATTACATTTCCGGGGCAATTTAGATTTTAACGACATATTATAAGTTATTTTACAATTTCTTCTTTGACGTGTCCGGTGATTTTTATATTTTGTGTCATACATTTATATGTACCAATGACAAATTGACTGTGTTTTTCCATCGCCAAGTAGATCCAATACTGTATGATATCGACCCATTTTACACTTTGTCAAACATAGTGCCTATTCTCTTCATTGACAATGAAGATGTTTCGACATTTAAATAACTAATTACTGTTTTTGTGTTTCTTTATATCTACAATAAATACAACGAATCGCAGATGTCAAATGTCAAAAATATTTTCTTTGGCTTTCATAAAGGCGCAGCCACAATATGAAAAGCAATAATCTCCTTGTTCTATGATGAAACTAATAATGTCCCCTAAACGAAGTTAGAGGACATATTGGTTTTGCTGCGTTTCTTTCACCTTCTTCTTCGTCTTCTTCTTTCGCTTCAACTCGCAGTTCTACTCAGAGATGGCTTGTTCGATGGTTTTCACAATGTTAATTGATATGGCTGTTATGGCGCTGTTTGCTATTTAAGTTTAATGCCTTCACCAACAACAGTTAACAGTTATTTCTCTCTTAATACTTGACAGATGATGTTGACACTTGGAAAGTACATAATACAAATGTCCTTTTTAAATGATATAGTGATTTGAATAAACAAGAGCTATATTTGTTAAATAAATGCCCCCTCTCCCCCCAAAAAAAATTGTTTTATAAAACAGATACTTTTGAAACTTGGCAGCTAGGTAAAACGTGATTAAGGTGAACAATAATTATTTGCCAGAGTGTAATGCCCCTTCCAGAAACAAAGAATCAGTATGGTTGTTTCTTTTGCAATTTATAACTTTTTAAGTTATTTCTATTGTAATGGGATGCCTTTTTTGATGCTATCTAATAAATACTTTGACTTTCTATAATACTTGTGTCAGCTCTGTATCTCCTACAATTCAACTACAGTTTTAATAAAACTAATTACAAATGTAAACAAGCATTCAAAAATGTGTTGTAAACCATGTTTAGTTGTTATGCAGGTCAAAGGTCAAGAACACAAAAATGATGTTAAAGTTAGCTTGCTCACTTTTCCCACAAGTTGTCAATCTAAACATAATTTTGAATTAGGAATAGGAAATTGCAAGTCAAAAATATTAATGCTCCGTTTGGATTACTTGGTAATGGCATCCAATTACAATATCCACTTGTTTAGAGCAATTTAAGATAAAAAACACTTATTAATTGCTAATGCATCTTATTACACAACATGGTACAAACAGCAAAAACAAGAAAATCAGAGAGCACAAAAATACTTGCACTACTGATTATAAAATTCATGACTAAGAATCCATAAAGGGTTAACTCCCAAATGTATCGATAGGCTTTTATAGAATACAATATCGTCTCAAAAAGCTTCTTTAAGCCTAGTTTTCGTTATAACATTGAATTAAAGATCTTGCAGAAGAAAGTAAAGACTTGCTGTCAAAAGTAATCTTGTTCAAATTGCTGTTTTATTGACTCAACTTTATGTTCTTTGTACATTTTGCAAAATTAATAGACATAACAAATTTAAACCAGTTTAGATGTGTAAAGGTCATGACATTATGTGTGCTAGAATTTGTTCATTGCTTTCAAAATTGATAGGAAAATGAACACATGTATATATTCAGATACTCATCTGTGGTTTAATTCATAAAGTAAACCTTAATTTTACCTTTAGAAGGGTAGCTTTTTAATTCGTGAACTGATTCAATTACACCAAAAAGTATAATGTTCGTCAATCTTATTATGAATTAAGCTAATTTTTTAAAAGAAACCAGCAATCTGTTTTTAATTTTATTAGCTCTATGTCATTCATGTTCAATATTTTCGTATTGATAAAATAAGTCAAGAGAGATCTGAGTTCAAAGGAATCTACATTAATCTGTCATTGATGCTTGGTTGCTTAAAGATGCATAAAGTAATTAAGCAAAAAATTTCTTAAAATAGAAAATCAAATTCAGGTACTAAGAATATGTGAAAGCTTTCTTCTATGATAATGTTGTAAAGTGAGCATTTTCCTTTCGTCATGTATGATACTGATACAAAATAAACTTAACTATCTATAACAATATAATGTTGTTTTTAATTCTTACATATATGTGTATCGGGTGTAAAATGTTTCTTCAGTTTTTTCCCCAAAGTAAACATGACTAGATGACCGAGTAGATAAACAATCAAATTGGAGCTGGATGGTTGATGTTTTTATAAACCATCATTCTTTCTCATCGCATAATCAACAAAAGCTTTTATTTTATAATTTCTTGAAAATATTCTTTGCAAAAAATCAATAAAGTTACAATAATGTCTTTGAATAATGAATTGTGTTTTTGTTGTGGCGTGATTCAACTCCGGCTATTGTTGTTAACTGTATCTCAATCGCCTAGTGCGGAAGTATTGCAACCAGGTTTAAAATTTAAGCTATAAAAGCAGGAATAAATTTATGTCAATAATTGTTTCATTTAATCCAGTTTACGTAATACTTCAATCACTATTGATCTTGAAATGTCGAAAGATCCTTTATGTCTTTTTTCATAAAAAGCAAGTTTATAAAGATATATTTTAGAGATAAAGCGGAAATAATTAACATGCACTCATTCAGTTAATAAAAAAAACTGTAAAAAAGAAAATGGATACCAGGAACCATACGCGTCTGCTGGTGGAGTAAAACTCCCCGAGGGTATCCATAACTCAGTATGCAGTACTTTGTGCTGTCAGAAAATATACAATTTATCAAAAGTTTCAGTCGTCTAAAATTTAAAATTGATTTGAAACTAAGGTTTGTTCCTCATGCAAAGCATTCCTTAGCTGGATTTAGATTTTTATAATTTTGAAACTTCAGATTCATTATTTTCAACTGTTTGGCTTATATTTTTTTTGTATCAAACTTTTCGGTCTTAGTGTCACTGATGAGGAATGAATTTCCGAAATGTGCACATCTGGCACATCAAAATTTAAGTGGTATTTGCATTTTATATTCTTGACAACGATGTTTTTTAAAAAATATCTTTCGAGATTTTACGACCAGTTTGAAAAAAAAACAAATCAGTTGTCGTAGTTTTATTCTTTGTAAAAACTGTGCAACATTGAGCCGAACTAGACTTTGAGGGGAGAATCTGGAAACATTTTAAAGAGAAATAGAACTTTTTGCTGCATTGCTTAAAAGGAAATAGTTATGTCTTCCTTATTTTTGTTTAAATTTTCAAAAAACATAACATTTGAACAATACCATTATAAAACTAAGATTGTGTTTCTTTTAAGCAATTTTTGACGTGTTTATCAGTTTCAAAGATATGAAGAAATTGATAATTGGCTGGAGATAAGTACATAAGGAAATGGTAAAGTTGGTTCCAAAAATATACTTCATAAACAGAAAAGTACACAAAACAAACAAATAACATAAACGGCAAGTTAATCACAAAAAGGGACCACTGATTTTAAATTTGGCGGATATACAAAATGAATTCAAATTTGTTTTAGTCGGATAAATTTAAGAGAGAAACTTCTTAGATACGCGTTACTTTCTTATTAAAATGTCGCTGATCCTAATATACATTTGATAAATAAAATTAAAATAATCTGTAATAAAATCCCTTATATATATTACTAATTTACATTAAATAGATTCTTTTGTAGAACTTAAACATAGTTGCCCTTTACAGCAAATTGTATAAAGCTATATATATATATATAACATTATAACCATTTACCGCAAAAACAAATAATATTTCTAGATTTTAAAACCAAAATTGTTCGAATCATTAAAAACATCAATATTGATACGTGTTTATGTTTTATTATATATTATTTTTACGTGTTTATATATTTGTGTTATATATTTACTTCCCCCAGGGTATCCATAACTCAGTAGGCAGTACTTTGTGCTGTCAGAAAATATACAATTTAGCAAAATTTTAAATTGTCTTAATTTTTAAAATTTATTTCAAACTAAGGTCTGTTCCTTTATACAAAGCATTCTTTGGCTGGATTTGGATTCATACAACCTTCGAACTTTAGATTCATTATTTTTCAACTGTTTGGATTGTGTTTTTATCTATCAAACATTTCGACCTTTTGTGTCACTGATGCACATATGGCACATCAAACGTTAGCAGGTATTTGTATTACCTATTTACTACAGAAAAATGATTTTGATATTGTAACAGTTCTCGCTAAAACAGGTCGGTAAAGTTTCCCATAATTTTTTTTAAAAATAATATCTGTTTAATATGATATGCCTATGTCATATTTCGGAGAGCAATTCCTCATTAGTGATACATGCGATCGAAAAGTTTGATAGATTCAAAAAACATTATTCAAACAAATTAATCAAAAGTTCCAAAGTTATATACATTTAAATACAGCTATGGAATGCTTTGCACAGGGAACAAACGTTTATTTTTATTCATGTTTAACAATTAAAAAGGCTGATGTTTGCTAGAAAGTACATTTTTGTCAATCCAAAGTACTGACAACTAAGATAAGGATATCATCGGGAAATTTCACTCTACTAGTAGTACTAACCGCTATGCTGAAATAAAAAAAATATTTAAAATAAAAAGTACCTATGCCATCTAACAGTGATTTATAATATGGCCGAATTTGGTATGATTCTTCTAAAAATCAGACAAACATTCATCAACTAGTGACACGAATTTGTAAACCTAAAATATAATTAGTAAGCTACCTTGATCTATAGACGTACCCATGACTGCACTTAATGTCGTGTTTGGGATATGTATCGTTGATATATTATGTTTTAAATTGTTGTAGCATTGCTTGTTTCAAATTTCCTGCTTTTTAGTTACAAAGTAATTTCTTCTTATTATAAACTGAAATATTTGATATTTGATTCATTCAGGTTTTATTGTTCTGAGTACTGTAATTGTATTACATCTTCCTGAGACAATAGGAACAATGTAAACAGGTTTATTTATCAAGTGATAAAAATATCAGTAACTTTCCTTTTATACATGTAATATAAATGTTCTCAATAAGGAATCTCATAAAATGGATAACCTTTTTGATCTTAATTACAATTTGTCTACTGTGGACAGTCAATAGGGCATTAAACAACACTTAAAAAACTTTTTTCAATGACAGCCTCTGCACGTAAAATCAATGTCAACAACAAATTATTCAACACAAAATCGATTGAACGTACTTAAGAAACACATGAATGGCGATTGATGTTTGATTTTGGGGGAGAGTAAATAAAAATACGATATTTTCTTGGTAGTTTCTAAATGAAACCTAAAAAAAGAAAAAAGAACACTCATGCACCTATCTTTGTCATCACGTCTTGGTTATAGGTTATTATTATTTTTCTCACAAAGACTTCTAAAAACACATTGATTATATATATATATATATATATATATATATATATATATATATATATATATATTGAATTTAAAGAGTGCAGTTAAACCGGATTTGTGGATTGACAAACAATAGGAAATAGGACTTACCTGTAACGACAAGTACAAATACAAAGTAGTATTATCAAGTTCCTATATAGAATCTGTGTATTGATAGCAAATACAAGGTGCTCGATTTTTGATGCAATTAAACTTTCTTTTGTCGTAATTAATAAATTCAATATACATTCTGATACTATCCAAATGAAATGAATGCGTAAATGAGAAAAATGTCGCAAAATCATTTAGAAAAAACAGGAAATTTGTCACCATTAAAAGAATATGTTCCTTTGAGAATATTTGGTTTACCACTAGTAGTACATGACTGTCTTTCTATTAGGGTTTATAATGAAATGGTTGAGCGATTTATGTTCACTTTAGGTATTTAACTTATGGAATTGATTAGAATGCTATGGAAAACAAGATAACAGAATGTGACTGATTTATTAAAGACAGCTTTGTGAATAAAACGTGATATTTAAAGCATTTTCATGTACACATATAGTCTTAATTAACATGATAGGTTGTGCTTGTTTGTTATTTAAAAACAACATGGATGATATCTCACAGCATCTGATGGTTTTTATAACTAACTTAAAAAGCGCATTTGATTAATACATCTGTGATTGTTTTCTTGAAACATTTATATTGGCGATTGTTGTGTCGTAAAAAAATGATTTATTTTAACAAACAGGATTACGGAAACATTTGTTCCTTTGGAAGATAAAAATGCCATAAACCTTAGTTATTGACAAAGTAAAAATATCATTAAAGTGGTGAGATAAGCTAAGTCATTTAAGTTCAGTTCTTAATTAATTTTCTACAAATGTGTACCATGACAAACGAATTGTATACATATATCATTTTAAATGTGTTCCAAATTCCTTTTAGGCTTTCTTGATTGCATTATTTAAGTAAAATATAAAATGTTTTAAGATAGAACATATCTTTTAAAATGAATCTTTATTCAGGCTTTCTTTGAACAAAGAATTGCTTCTTTATTTACTTAAAATTACCAATAAACAACTATAATAGTCAAATAAATATAGTATTTATGAAAAAAGTAAGTTCAACAAACAAATGCAAAAAGAAAGATTATATAGAAGATTTTGATACCTCTGATTAATTAATTAATTTCTGACTTGTAATAAATACTTAAAAAGAAGGCCTTGATAATGTTTGACCAAACGCACAATTACTAACATTAACTGGAACCTTTTTAGTTCCTGTTCCATATAAGGTTTTAATGTGGTTAGTCAGTGTATGAAGCACTATTGGACAAAGAAACAGCGTTTTGCAACACTTTCTTTCAGGTGCAGATTTATATTTATTCATACAGGCATTAGTCTCCACACCAACGGGAAGTAAAATTAAATGTTCAAAATTGGGCGGTTCAAAAGTCATAATCCAAACGGCATAATTCGTTTACCAAATGCAAAATTGAGCATGGCATCATGAAGTCAATTATCGTGAAAAAAGTGTTGCCTTCTTGCATTATATTTAAAACCTTATACTTTATCTTCAAACGATAATATAATTTTTATTCTTTTGTCTATGCACATTATATCAACCCTGGTTCTGAGAGTTCCGGGAGGGCAAGTATCTCCCGTTAGCAAGCTACACCCATAAAATTGTTTAAGGATCTCTAGGCTTGCAATATCCGTGAGTCAGCAATTTATTTGTAAGCAGTTTTCTTTGTTGTGTTAAGTTCATGTAGATGAAACGTGCTTTACCATACCGTATTAAATGTGTAACACATACACAACAAGCAGCAGAAGCGCGTAGAATTTTACAATCATTTTAGTTGCAATTGGATATTACTTTGTGGTCTAGTAAATAGTTGGGGCTTCATATATATACATCTTTAAAATAAATTAATTTTCTTCCGAACAGGGAAACATAAAAAAATAACATTTGGTTCTTCTTTTTGTTTCCTTTTTTGTTTTGATAAATTGCATTTAAAATCGGAAATAATAAATTCTATATTAAAAACAGAGGAGGCATCTAAAATATTATTTAAATTTATTACACTTAAACCATAAATCATGCGTCTGCCAGTTAAAATTAGAATTGTGCTTCTGAAATATATTCGATTTGCATGTAGCTAAGTTTTAAAAACCTGTTTTGTTCGTGTTGAAATTCTTATTTCAAGACTTTGTATAAAATGATTTAGCTGGTGGAGTTAAACTCCCCGAGGGCTCCATAACTCAGTAGGCAGTACTTTGTGCTGTCAGAAAATGTACCATTTAACAAAATTTTCAGCTGCCTTAAATTCTAAAATTAGTTTAAAACTAAGGTTTGTTCCCTTATGCAAAGCATTCCTTAGCCGGATTTGGATTTATTAAATTTTGGAACTTTAGATTCATTAATTTTCAACTGTTTGGCACATGTTTTTCATTATCAAACTTTTCGGTCTAAGTGTCACTGATGAGGTATGAATTTCCGAAATGTGCACATCTGGCACATATAAATTCAACTGGTATTTGTGTTATATATTAGCTGCTGTTGCAAGTTGTTCTTAGAAAAAGGATCGACAATATTACGATATAAGTTAACTTTACACTTTTAAATAATAATACAAATATGAATCTGACAACATCTTGAAGAGGAAAATTCACATTTATTTAACTCTTAAAAAGTACATCTTTAACGATCAAATAGAATCAGTCCAGTATTGGTTTGATTTATTAGGTTATTTTTTAAAAATACATATTCCTATCTCTGATGCACTGACTGATGGCTAAGCCAAGATATTATCGGGAATTGTAGCGACTACTAGATACTTTTTTTTATATCTTAGAAATAGGAATAAGCCGCGTGGGGCTAGATCTGGAGAGTATCGTGGGTGTGGCAAGACGGTAATCTACTACGACTTCAAAAATTGCTTCACAAGCTTAGATGTATATGATGTAGCATTAGCATGAGGTAAACAAACATGCCTAAATCCTGACATAGGGCTTGTTTAAGATAATATTTCTTGAGATCTCTTTAAGAACACATCTCGGTAATACCGACCTGTAACACTTTTGCCCTTCAGTCACTTTAGAAGAGTGTGCCAAAAAAACCTCTTTGTGCTTTTGCGTTTTTAGCAACTACAGCCAACTACCGTGTTTAGTTGATCACATTTTGTTTTTAATTTTTCTTACTGGTCTAAAATAGTGAACCCAAGTTTCGTCACTAGTAGCAAA
Organism: Tegillarca granosa; assembly: GCA_029721355.1. NCBI lineage: Eukaryota > Metazoa > Mollusca > Bivalvia > Arcoida > Arcidae > Tegillarca > Tegillarca granosa. Next base: position 37,177,674 of record CM056594.1, on the reverse strand, counting down.
TTTTGCAAATTGTCTTTGAACGAATTAGGAAAACATTATGGACAATTGCTTAGAGGTTTTTACTCGTACCCATTTTTGGTTATCTATGAATGTATGCAAGATACATCTGGCAGAAGGCAGAAATCTTTTGTTCTTTCTAAATACGCCTTAAGTAAAATACACCCGCAAAGCGATTTGCGAACAGATTTGGTAATATCTTGAATCATATCTCTCATCACTTTTAATTATTTCCCAGTCGTTTGAGACATTTGCCTTGCCTGTAACAGTCACAGGTCGGTCGGATTTTGCTTCATCTTTGACGTGATCTGTGGTTATCAGAAATTGCCTATATGATATGTGATATGTTATTAGGCCCTTAAACTTTTCCAATTCAGTAAATGAATGATCTATTTTATGCGAACTGTTGTATACGTTCTAAATTCTTCAATATTCTTAACCCGTTTCTCAACCATTTTTACAACAGTGGTCGAAGACCGGCTCTATTGAAATGGCTTTTAAGCTATGTGGAGCTAAAGATACGTGGTTATACTGTTGGAAAGTATACTATATAGCTATTGAAACGTTTCATTAACGAAATCGTACTGTTATACAATACACATTTCATATTGAACAGACCTTGTACTTTCCACAAACAGTTTAACTTATTTGGCAATGTACTACGTTTAATAGCTTTTTATGTTTTTGGGCAAGAATTGTTATTTGTTATTAATTCTAGGATCGCTTGACAATTTGTTCTCCTAAAATTTTCGCTGTTAACTAAGAACAATGTAAAGTAAACAACATTGTGGCGTACAGCGCAACATCATTCCGTTTATTCAAATTTGCGTTGAAAAAAATTCTATCAAGTCATCTATGAAAGGACAATAGATATGTATATATAATGTATGAAATAACAAATAATTTTGGCTTGAGTTTAAATACAATCGAGCTTTGCACATTTACAGAATTATTACAATACATGCGTTTTAACAAAATTTACTTCAACACAATATTGAAATCCTAACCAAAATATCTTACGATACTTAATGGTTATTTTACCCTGTTTCAATACCGCTGTTCTTGTTTTTCTTGCTACAACTAATTCACAAGTGTGATATTCTGAGTTACGATCAATGTTTCTATGCACGTTCTATTTATTGGAGTAATAATTCCGATGCAAGAACTAAAGAGTTCTTGACTTTAAAACATATCGCACAAAAAACGAACTTTTGGTGTTTATTCTATGGAAACATCGCGTGCCAGCATTAGTAAAACATTAAACACACTTACAAAAGTTAATGTATACTACATAAGTCTAGGTGTAAAGCAATTGGTATACAGCTGTATTTACGAGATAAAATGACTAAATTTTGACCGTTGACTTAATCTATCATTAATTGTACTTTAATGTATTTACAGGGTAAAGTCTTTACACTGGAAAATTTTAACCTTTGTAAGTGGATATCATTTATATGACTAAATAATCAGAAAATCAATATTAACAAGACAATAATTTCATACTCAATCTTAATATTATTGTAGACAGGTAGATTTAGTAAATTCACTAAGGCTCTAACAAAACAAATAGACTACATATATTGCACATAATAAATAAATGTTCAGTCGTAGGTAAGTTTAGTTTTCGTAGGTAAAGTTGCCAATAGGGGCATAAAATCAAACTCCTTAAAAGTACATAGTTTCGTAAAGTAGCATTGCTTTAATGTCGATTTTTTATAGCTGATACCATTTAAATGAATATATATATAAATAAAAACAATAAATAAATAATTAGATAAATTTAGATAAATGAATGAATTAATAAACACACACAAACACACACACACACACACACACACACACACACACACACATATATATATATATATATATATATATATATATATATATATATATATATATATATACATGTATATATATCTGAAGGCAAATACTTTTGTAGAATTTTTTACCTTATGGACATCTCGAATGGAAATCAATTCAAAATCCAGAGTACAATATCTTACATTTCTGACTATCTATAAGTTCGAGATTTTTTATGTAAATACACAACACTATAACTTAAGTACATCATTACTGTTACAATCACTAACTACAGATGTAACAGCAAGTCAAAATTTGTCAATGATTAATTATTTTTCAGTGCATGTTGTGTAACTTGTGAGAATTTATAAACATACTTAGCATGTTGTTAATGCTTTTGGTATTTGAAACAAATAAAATTGCACGCATTCTCAAGTAAAATGTAAATTTTAATAATTGTTCCAATTAATCTTGAGAGAAATAACATGAAAATTAGAATTTTATAACGCATTGATATCAATATAACTGACAATATCGTTTATAAAATTGACTAAAATAATGCTTTATTCATTTCTAAATTAGAGCAATTGTTTTAAACTGTGTTACTTGATTTATTTAAATGATCCAAATTTAAATGATCCAAATCTGAAAACGTGAAAATAGTTTATCATTGTCATTATTTCCTTAAGAATAAGTTGTTTTTTACGGGTGAATGCTTTCGAGCTCAAAAATTAGTTTGAGTTTTAAAAAAAAGTCGAAAAAGCTTTTTTCTATTTAAAAGGTAAATGAAAATATATTAAACAAATACCAGTTAAAATTTTGATGTGCCAGATGTGCATATTTCGGAAATTCATTCCTCATCAGTGACACTAAGACCTAAAAGTTTGATAGTTAAAACACATAAGCCAAACATTTGGAAATTCATGAATCTAAAGTTTCAAAATTATTTAAATCTAAATCCAGCTAAGGAATGCTTTGCAAGAGGGAACAGACCTTGGTTTTAAATAAATTTCAAAATTGAAAACGCCTGTAAATTTTGCTAAATGGTACATTTTCTGACAGCACAAGGTACTGCCTACTGAGTTATGGATACCCTCGGGGAGTTTTACTCCACCAGCAGTGGTACCCGCTCAGGGGTAGTAAATATATTAAACAACGACCAGTTATCATTTTGAAGTGCCAGATGTGCACATTTCTTAGAAAAATGAGTTTCTTAAAACCCTCTTCAAAGTAGACCAGAATTAAAAGACATTACTAGTTTTTTTTTTGCTATGCTTCTAATCTAATTAATTATTCAAAATATATTTTTGTGCCGATTAAAATGTTTTGTTTTATAATGCTTTTCGATTACAAGGTTTACGGAAAAGTAAGGTTTTTGATCTTATTCTAAGATAAAATTCATCTTTGCGTTTTATTTCTATACTTTACGGTTTTTCCATGCGTTTATGTAATTTTTAAATTAAGTACATATTATTGTTAATAATATCAATTTCCAATATTTACTGTTTATAAAACACAGTACATGAATTAGTTTTCTTGATTTGTTGACCATATAAAATTAGGAAACGGTATTTTCAAAATGTTATTTTCTGGTGTAATGAAATCTGGTTTTCAGAAAACTAGTATATTAACAACAATGCAAATGGCTGTCTTAATGTTGGACTTATAGCTATAGGTCAAATGTAATGGCTTCAATGCTTCTTTTGTCAACTTCCCGTTTCTTTGTAGTAATATTTCTGCTTCTCCTGCATATGGTTAATATGTTTTACAGTTAATACGGTATGGTGCAGCTTGTTCCTTTATTGGAGATTTCTAAAACGAAGCACAAGCTGCTTACCATTTAATTGTTGACTCAAGGATATTGTAAGCCTAGACTAATCAAAGCCCTTAAAACATTATACAATCGTCATCACAATATTGCTATACGTATGTAGTCAATGTATCAAAACTTATTTGGCTTACCATAGTTTCTTATTCCTTGCATTCTCAGAATTGACTTTGCACGTGACTGACGTAGCTAGCTAGAAAAAAGGTGCTTACCCAACCATGTTCCTTGATGGAAGTTCACGTGTATGTTTGGGATTGTGATTTGGACATGGACTGGTATGTTTGTGATTTATTTAATGGTTTATTATGGTATAAAGTCACACCAGGGCATAGCATATGGAACTACATGGGGAAGACTAAGTACTTCAAGTCGCAAGATTTTAGCCAAGTATTTGTTTTATATCTTCAAATTTTTTTAAATAAAAAAAATAAATTCAACTGAATTATACATATAGTAGCAGCTAAACATGTGTTCAGATCGAAAGCCAAAGCTTCAATACTCGCTTTAAAAACAATAAAGCATGCGCTGTTTATAAAAGTGATTGTAATTGACACAGCTTCTATTTTTTTTTTTTTTTTGACCATTTGTTTATTCTGTTTATTCTGTGCTTTATGTTAATGTTTCTGTATGTTGTAAGCTCTGTTCATTGAATCGGCAGTTGCAAGAATAATTCCTTCAGTATCTAATTTTTTGTTTTCTTCTAAATATTCATTAAATGTTTAAAAATACTACAAGCAAAGTTGTGTATTATATCTTATTTGTCATTCATTTGTTCTGATATCTGACAAACAGTAGTGAACAGTAAAATAGTATGCAGACTCGAATCTTTTAATTAAAAGTCAAATCTTAGAAAAACAGTTATTATATTGATAAATATTAATGGTAAATTAGATAAGGCCTCGTCATAGGTGTTTCCCTTGTCTTGTGTTTTTATTTAACTAGATTGTAACGTCGTGTTCTTGTTTGCATAAGACTTTTTAAATATGGATTAAACTAAAAGAAATTTGAGAAATTGCAACAAAACTAAACAATATAAGCTCTTCTCAAAGACAACTAAAATAATTTTTATCAACTCAAACAACTTTTAATCTAAAGAGAATATTTATGTCAAAAGTCAATTTTTGAATTGCAACAGAATAATAAATTAATAAATAAAATAGATTCATAAACCAAACAAATGACAATGCATGAAAACATTAAATTTCTATCTATAAAATCAATAAGATAGTTAAAAATCAAGGAAAACTTAATTAACCGAAAATATTATTTAACAATTAAAGCTCTGATTGAATTAACAAGCACGTACTGTTTGAACATTTAAACCGTCACTTAATTGATTTAATAATAGTAGAAATACTTAATACAATGACTTGATATAGGTGATCAAACAGTTGTGTGTAATGTTATCAATATATCGAACGGAGTAACTGCGATAAATTTCAATGTTAAAAAATCTACAGTTTTAAAAATCTTACCTGATAACTGACTGACTCAATGATTTGTAATTATGGTTTAATTAACATGTTCAAATTTATTTTTGATGATAGATTTGTCACTTAATAAAATACTGCTATTACGTTACCATGTAACTATCGTTATTATTGGATCATCATGATGACAGATATATGAGGTATCGTGTACAAATAGTAACAATCTTATATCAATGCCCTATAAATATCAATCAAACCTCATTATCAACACTAGGAAAATTACTTCGAGTTCATGTTCTTTCTTCTTTTATTTGATTTTACTATATGATTTTGAAAAATAAACACGTGATGGAAATCTTTTTTACTTATTAAGAAAGTGTGCGATGATAAAATATTTTATTTCTTACAGTTTGTAGTTCGCTCAAAGTAGGATTAAAGCTGATATATATTGCTTTTATCACGAAAAAAACACTGTGTTGTTAGAGGTTAACTCTAGGCAGATTTATGCATAGCTTTATGATCACCAAACTCAATGCAATGTCAGAGATTTTTAGTAACTAATACGACATAAAATGTACATGGGTATGTCCAATTTCAAATACTGTATTAAACATATTAGATTAAATTCTCAAAAGGAATTAAATACACCACAACAGTATGAAAGCAATATCATACAACGCATTTATTGATAAGGTTAACAATTAATATCATTCTTAATTTTGATTCGCATTATTTTGTGATGATATTTTAACATATTCTGCATGTTGTAAATATTTGTTATGATAATTTTAAAAAATTCACATATGTTCCTAACTACACATAGACTTCCATAGCCATTTAAACCTTGATGACCTTTTTAAAATTGGATTTCCTGCTTTACTGTCATCATTTAAGACATTGAAAATGTAAAATTTATTCGCTAATTCTTTTGAAAAAATCAGGATAAGTTTATATTATGTTTAAATATCTAACAAAAATACTTATTTTATTTTGATGTGCCATTTGTGCATATTTCGGAAATTCATTCCACTTCAGTGACACTAGGAACCGAGAAGATTGATATATAAAAAAAGATAAGACAAACAGTTTAAATGAATAAATCTAAAGTTCCAATTTTTTATGAATTCAAATCTACAAAATCTAAAAATGCTTTGCATGAAGGAACAATATTTAGTTTTAGACATGTTTCAAAAATTAAAACGACATTTTGATGTGTTATTCACTAACTAGAGCTTGTTATGCACGAGGTGAATAAATGACGTTACTAAATTTCTATGACGTCACAATAAGGGGTAGAATATCGTAAAGCAAATATTACAAATTCAAATGTTTATGTCATATTTCAAGTTTTGGTCTTAAGTTTTAAGTAAAAATATCGCTGACACCAAGAAAGAATTTAACATTTAATATGCACACAAGTTCAACTAATTCGCGAATTTTTCGCAAAAGCTAGTCTTAACAAAATTAAAGAACCAGAAATGATATGAACGTACCGATGTTATAGTTTCTAAATGTAAATTTTTAACCTAAGATGACATTTCACCCAATTTCAAAATAATTACTTCAATTTTAAATTTTCAACAAAGCTTTGAAATAGTTTAACAGTAAAATGCAAAATATAAAAAAACAAATCAAACATTAAATATTATCATTTAAATCATGCTTGAATTCATTACAAGCACTCAATTTTTGAAAAATTTAAAAAGAGATTTGGAAACATTTAAAAAATAAGTTGACAAGGTAACCAGAATAACGTTCCTGAAACACTACAACTATAAAATAGGAAAACGTTGAAAATAAAATGATCAATTTACAGATCAGTTTAACGTAGCTGACAATAAATTTAAAAAAATGACTCTTTAATGAATAATGCTTTAAGATTTATGAAAAAAGTAACAATGAAATTACCTGATTAATCTACGATACTGGCCTCATATAAAAATAAATTTAAATATCATTTGAATAAAACAAAGGTAATAACTATAAGTTAAATGCAATTATTAAAAAATCAACCTAAAGAAAAATCTTACCTGATAAACAGTAATGCTACCGATGCTTCTAAAATAAATACCGATATTTAAGACCAGATGTAACATAACCTTATTATAGGATAATCGAAGACTTGGATGGCGCCGTGTATACACAGTTATAATTCTATGTCAATGCCTAAGAACTATCATTCAGTCCTAGTTATCTTTAGCAGAGTGAGTTTTTTGAGTAAAAGTTGTTTCTTACATTTGTTGTTCTCAAATCAATTCAAGAAGAAAGACAACAAATCTTGATCTAAAGGAAATATGACCAACCGTATGTATTTATTTTTTAACGATAATTAGTAATTTAAAGATTTAAATTTTGAATTAAAAAGAAAACGGAATAAGTAGAATCCGATAAAAGTATATTGTTCAATTCGCTGGTATGATTTCACTAACATTTAAATTTAGGGAATTGTGAAAAACACTTTTTATCTGAAGGGATAAAAAAGGTTAGATTATAAGCATCGTTCTTTAGAATAAATCCAATGACCCACCAATGATTCAATTATAAATGTTAATTTAATTTTTGTCATCCATGGAAGTATAAATTTATTGATATTAAAACTGATGAGACTTGAAGGTTGTATGTTCTTTAGAAGTATTAATTTTAAAAAGGAATTTAATATCATTTTAAAAACAAAATATAATATCAAATATTGAACTCAATTACCGTAAGCACCTTTACAGTTATTGTTATTTTCATAGATCTGCTTTTTCATAAAATAAACAAATACAGTAAAACTTCGATCGCTCGAACGTCGTTACCTCAAATACTCCGGATAACTCGAAGTTATCGGTCTGTCCTGAACAAATTCCTATAAGATCCTATATAAATAAGCCTCGATAGTTCCAACTTCTTTAACTCGTATACCCCCGCTCGCTCGAACAATAAATATTTTTCAAACGTATAAAGTATTTGAAAATTCAACTTCTTTCTCTCGAATACATTCTTTTCAGAACGACATCTGACCCGGGTGATTGTAAACAAAACACAAGTTGAAGCCATATTACAGGTGTCATCAAAAGAAATGGAGTGGAACGAAACAATTGGTCTAGAGTGTTACCTAAAATGAAGAGTGCTACTCGACATTATTCATTCATTTAATAAAACAGTGCTCGATATAAACAGTTCTTTCATCTCTTTATTCAATTACGACACGCGGAAGTGTTTGATCGCTCAAACACCTCAGACGTCCACCCTTGATGATTGCGGATAAGATTCTGTAATTTACATATCACTGACCTATGCAGAGTAATACTTGTAAGAATTATCGTTATTTCCTGTGATTAAAATGACCCGTATTAACTACGCGCTTGTATTGTTATTAAAAGTGATTTTATTTTGTATCATCACTTGTTGAAATTAAAATAAAAATGTCATGTTCTATCCCCGTAGCCATAAAACATACGACAGATCGCACGCAGGTCAACATTATATTTAAAAACATTATCGAGATATGATGAATGATGAATTTTGTTTTCTAATTGGTATGTTTCTACCGTTTCATTATCTATTATTTTTTAAAATTTTAATAATTCAAGATAAATGCTGCAATTTTAATCTGGACATTTTATTATTTGACCTTTAAAAACATTCATTTGTACAAACATATTACAAATTTTAAGATTCTTTGCCCGTCGATAATCATGAGAACCTGCAGAACCTCCGATCGTATCTCGATGTTCGATCGCTCGAACCCCCGATGGCTCAAACCCCCGTTGGCTCGAATATCTGGCCGAAGTCCCTTGGACTTCTAACCATCGAAGTTCTACAGTATGTATCATTATCATATATAAAAACACATACTATCGGTTTAAAAAAATTGAAACAATGTTACCACTTATTCACAGTTAAGAGTTATATAACAAATAGTTCCCTTGAATCTGCGTTTTTTTTTCCGTATTCATGTTTTTTTGTGTTCTTTGCTTAAAAGTAATTGCCATCTACATTTTGGTTAAAACGTACTCAAGTTAATCTTAATTTATATTAAGGACAAAATTTACAGAGAAATTTTTTTAAATAATTAAAAGCTGTATCAATAAAGACTATTAAGAATGTCGAATATCTTGTTAAAGTTAGTGAACACAAGCATGAATATGACGTAATAAAAAGAATGTAATAAAACTGAAAATGTTAACGCTATATGTATCACAACCAAGATCATGATTCAAAAATTTGAAAAGATAAAGGAAAGACATTGATTTAAAATAAAAGACAAAAATTATTACTGGAAAGTATTTGATAAAAAAGAAAATTACAATAATGAAAAATGTTTAACAGGCAACGAACGCACAAGGACATTTCAAACACAGACAAATAATTACAATATACAACATAAGTATGTTTCAATGTGGGGGGTTTTGGATAGTAAATTATGCAAATAAATTCAAGAAACACATCGTCATAATAATGTTGAAATTTTTTCAATAACAATTTGTCATAACATTTAACACTGATGACATTTAACATACGAATAGTTATTTAAGAAATTGAAAACGGACAACTGGTCATTACCATGTCGTTCAAAAGATTCAACAGTGATTCCAACAAAATGTAAAATGTAAATTTAACTTGGTCAATATTAATGGACCATTTAGCAAAATTTTTAGCCGACTTAATTTTTAAAATTTATTTAAAATTAAGGTTTGTTCCCAAATGAAAAGCATTCCTTAGATGGATTTGGATTCATATAATTTTGGAACTTTGAATTCATTAATTTTCAAATGTTTGGCTTGTTTTTTATCTATCAAAAGTTTCGACCCCTAGCGTCACTGATGAGTGATTTTTCCGAAATGTGCATATATGGCACATTAAAATTGAACAAGTATTTTTGTTATTTAAAAATAACTCAATAAATCAAGATTCAAATAATTTCAAGACTTTCAATTTATAATTTTCAACTGTTTGGCTTATGTTTTTATCAACCTTTTCGGCCCCTAGTGTCACTGATGAGGAATGATTTTTCGAAATTAGCACATATGGTACATAAAACACAGGTATTTTTGTTATAAAGTTTCAAATAAGCCTCGATAATAATCTAACAGTGTTCAGAAACTTCCGACTTTATTATGATCAATTCAATTGACACATTAAATAAAGTAAAGCTTTTCGAAATTTTTATCAAAAAGTTTCAAACAGAAAGTAGGAAAGTGGTTATATATATAAACATTTTAAACTGTAACGAAAAACACTTTTGGTATTTAAAACAAAGTCTTGGGAAATTAATTAAATCGCAGGGATTAATAAAGGCAAATTAAACTATAAACTCTTAATCTAATTTTAGTTTGCAACATTTGTGTTTTATTTCTAATAGGAATTAGACAGGGCCTTTTAAAATAATTAAATTTCACAATTTTTTCGATCTCATTGATTAAAAGGATTACAAACACTTTTAAGCACGCCTGAAATCGTGTCAAATGATTCACATCATTACGTAATCAAGGTCGATGTTGTTATTCTAACGTTAGCTATAATGGACTAAACAATAATTGTATCATGACGCATTTCTTTTTATTTAACTGTCTGAAAAATAATGTTTCAAGTTTTTATAATATTAAATGGGTTTGTGACTATATACGCATACTGTAATATATATTTAGATCTAATTCCCAAGACAATGGCATTCCCGTGTAAAATATTAAAAATAATTTTCGAAATGAAAAAGTAACTTTGTCGATCCATTAAAGTAATTTTATAGTTTATATTCTGAATGTTAGTATTTCCGTATTCTATTAATGAATAAACAGGTTATTTCTGGAGTTCTTTGCTATATGTGGTAAACAATCTTTGCAAGTGTGGGTGCAATTCTATTTTTATAATAACAAATACTGTAGTATTTATTATACATGGCCATATGACGACTAGGTACATCTGATAGAAATTACAGACAAAAATCGTTTGTCGTGTTTCTATTTTGATATGTTTTGAATGTAGAATGAGAGAAAAAATACCGTCTTACTTTTGAAAAGTTTCGACCGTGAAACGTAGATTGTTAACATTAATTGAGGTCTATCTCGTAACGGTTGTCGAGGTGTTTTATTGATGGAAATTTTTTACTGCTCCTGAATTAGTTGACTTTTAGTAAAGATGCATAACTACTTCATATATATGGACGAATATCGAAAATAAAATTCTATTACTATAACATTTCAAAACTAAATTTATTAAATGATTTTATTGATGTAAATAGAAAACGTATATAAAACAATGAACATAAAATATCAATATCCTTATGTGTAAAAATAAAATTATGTTTCGATACTTGTACTTGACACATGGCATGGACAGTCGGAGTCACACTGTTTTTCGACAGAAAGTAAGATTTTCGTAGAACATGATAAGACTGTGTGGATAAAATGTTAAGCCAAATGCGTGCACTGCAATACTGAACAGGTTCGGCTCAAATGTTCTCCATAGAGAAACTTATAACGTTGTATTCGTTTTCACTACTGAGGGCAGTGGCAAAATTCTGTTTACAAAATATTCAAAATATTCAATGGAAAAAAAGATTTTTATTGGCAGTATGGATTTTACTTGTACATAAAATTGAATTCAATTTTTACCATTTTTAAAGAAAATCAATAATTACAATTTATTTTAACTAACACATATGAGGAATATTTTATTCAGTTTTCTACTGATTATTAACAATCTAATGATGTTCATTTAGGAAAAGTCATTTTTCAGTTTGACATAAAATAACAAACGTAAACATCTCAAACAGTATTTGCAGTAAATCAAAGGGTGCTTTTATCTGCAACAGCTTACTCGGCTTTTATATTCATTCGTTGCAAAAATACATATTTTGCATTTTAAAAAATAAATTGTAGATATTTTTACGTGTCAATTATTTAATAAATAATATACACGTGTCAATTAAAAAAGAAATTTCATTTAGTATATCAATCCATATATAAAATTAAAAGTAATTCTAGGTGGTATTTAAATATTGTGAGTTTTCCATCATACAAAATCTAAGACGACTAATGATATATTAATAATAATTCCTGATTCTATGTCGCTAAAAGGTTTGTCAGTTCTTTTACAAATTTACCTATTTGACAATCTCGCAGACATTAATATATCTCCACGCCTATGGATTTTGCGTTTTTGCTGAATCACAAAAATGTATCTTGAATACCAGATCGAATGCCATGTTGATTATGAATCGTGATTAAACAGCGAGCCGATGAATACAAGTGAGATATTTTGTACAGTGCATTTTATTTTACTTTGGATTGAAAAATGCATATATTCAATGTTGTTAACGATTTCTTTGTTTTAAGCAAAATAAAATTTAAAATATTTTACCATTTCCGGTTATTTTGCTTAACTGTTAAAAACTGGGTCTTATGAAGCAGGGATAATAAAATGTAAAAAATTAAATGACGATTATTGAGAGAACAATTTCTTATAAGCCTGACTTTATAAGATGCGATATCACATTTATTTTTAACGTTTTCACTTGAGTACTTTAATTTTTTTATCGTCAACTTACCGTGTCTTTGTAGCAATAATTCTGCTTCTCCTGTGTATGGTGTATATGTTTCACAAATAAAACGGTATGGAAGAACCTGTTCCCATGACCGGGACATTATACAACAAAGCAAGCTGCTAACATTTAAACTGTTTACTCAAATATAGTACAAGCCTTATCTAATTAAGGTCTTTAAAAGTTTTATGGCCGCCATCACAATATTGTTGATAAATACGAAGTCGCTGTATCTAAACTGATACTTGATATATTTCACCTCTCATAGTTTAATGTTCCTTTCATTCTCAAATTTGATTTTGAATATGATAGATGCAGCTGGCTATTTTACTTTTTTTTGGGGGGGTGGAATTAGGGCATGGTATGTTTGTGTTTTTATATCCTCGGAAGTTAAAGGTAAACCAAATCCAATTTTATAATAACATATAAATTTATTGTCATGATTTACTTTAAACTTGATTGCATATTAAATGTCTTTTACTCAGGTTGAAACCGTGTGAAGTGCGTGTTTGGTGATATTAAAACAATCATCTTGTTAAAAATGTTAAATCAACATGAGACTGAAAAAAATTTGAAAAGTATACATAGCTGAATGGGTCTCAAATATTTATTTTGATAGTGTTTTACGTCACAGTTAAGAATATTTTACTTATATCGAGAAGTCACCAGCTAAAGGTGAAGTGGCAGAAATTTTTATCTTTACAATGTGCTTAGGGAAATAGACAGGGATGGTTCTTTCGCTGCCATTACATGGGGCATCGGTTTTTAATGTCTCTTCCGAAGGACCATTTGTTTTATATCTTCCGATTTTTTAAACTAATAAAAAACTACATAATTTGCAAGAGTGTCTTTTAAGTTATTTTAATTTCAAACTTCTTTCCTATATAGAATTTTTATCTTTTCTTTTTTTTAGGTCTCTTGTGATTAGCCTTTTCATGAGGCAACCAAAGATAGATTTTTTTCTGTTAAATATATAAGATAAAATATTTCAATTTTACTATTTACTTATCATGTTTATAAACGAAAACAGTAAACAGGTAATAAACAATACTAATATTATTGTCAAATTCGATATTTTTGCATCCTTCGAAGCATCATCATACATCTGTACCGTTGTTGAATATTACCCCGACAGCAAAATACGCTTTCAAATCATTATTAGTAGTCCATATAGACAAATAATTTAAATAATGACCTTTGTTGAAGTGATTTTTGAGGAATACCTCTCAGAATGTACAAAATGTATTGGGTCGTTGAGCATGAGTATACCATTTACAATTTAGAACAGAATATCAATAACATTATGTTAAAACAATATGTCTAAAAATTATGCAAACATCTATTTTCCTTGCAAAATTAAAATCAATCAGACTTAACATTTATGATAAATTAAACAATGTGTAAAAGAGTGTTTGTTGTCAAAGAATCTTCAGTTTATACCAACGAATTTATTTGTAACGACTGGAACCTTCTAGTCACTACAATTGTTCACAACCCTAGTCTGTGTTTCTTTTTAAAATTCTGTTGTTGTTGTTCAGCTTTTTCAGCTTTTACTCGTGTTGTATCCTCATCTCTGTCACAGTTTTTATTTCTTCTATATAACTAAAGAGGAAGTTAAAGTGTACTAATCACCAATCTTCCACAAACATTTTACCCTAAGTGTCGCAAAGTTGTATTCATAATTCAAAGCATTGGGGTCACTAATTTAACAATGAGTTGGGTATAATAAACTTATTGTAGGACGCTGAGATACATTAAAATGTTGCAAAAGAATTTTGTTGTAAAGCAAACTTACCTTAAAAATCAGCACTTCTGAAGATTCACGAACAAGTTTAAGTACGGCTAAAGGGTGGACTAGACATTAATTCCCCCAGTTATACTTTTACCAGATAATCTTCTAAAAGTAACGTTTTATATATACAGTTGTACAACAAACAAATCCTTTTTATATGTTTTTGTTTTCCCTGTTGTTTACTTTAAGAAGGTGGTTAAAATCTGCAAGACATATATCACAAAACGACCAATGAGAGCCTTTTTTCACGTGAAAGACAACAGATTTCCTTTTGTTCAAAATCACACTGCAACAATCGTGACGTAGTAAAACAGCTTACTTGAAACACGTGACGCAAAGTCGCTATTAGCAACATATTAGTTTATCAGATATACAGAACCAAGTCATTCTATGAAAAAGAACTTATTGAATTTTTCTAAATAAAAACTTTTGGTTGACAACAATTATGTAAAACGAAGAATTAAGGTATTAAGATTGCAAGCTTCATTGGAAGTTACAAATGGATGATTTATCTTTGAGAGTCGTCGTACAACTCATTACTCAATAACAAATGCCTGCCACTAAAAATTATCTTAATGGTAGAATTTTATATTTATTTTTTAATGCAAAACAATCAGTTTCTGAAAAACATGTGTTTGACATGTGCCAATTCAATAAGGATGGGAAACTAGACAAATTTATCCAAAGACACAACAAACAAGACACGACAAAGACAAACAGATTTAGAATTTTAACAGTTGACTTCTAATTAAAAATTATCCAAATACAATTTTAAATAAATGAGTAATTTGTAATTGAAAAGGAATTGATGGCATTTGCCGTTGCAATTAAAATGAGGAACTATGGGTGTTATAAAAAATTAAAATTTAAAAAGGTAACTCGATTGAAACATATTAACTATTATCCGATTTCGTAATAGTTCATGTTTTCTAACATAAAGTCAAAACGTTAATATCCGATACTTGTTTTTTTTTTTACTTTAACATAAAATGTAGATACAAAAACCAGATACTTAAAAAAGCATATCCGGTTTCACATAAACGACATAATCAAAAAATAAAAATCAAATCTAAAGTAAACACATATTTAAACTTAAAAACTGAGAGATTTTTAATATCAATTCTTAAAAAGTGTTTCTTAAACAACATTCTCTGACCTATAGATCTCAAAGATTTTGATCAAAGCATTCTAATAAACCATACTAAATGGTGGTTTTTTATTATATCTTGCAATTCCTTACATAGTACAATTACTTAATATTATATAATCTATGATTATCTTCAAATACAAATGAATACTGAGTGTGTTTTATAAACTTGAATTTGTATTTGTTAAGCCTTTTGTTCATGAAACAGACGTTTCCAGATTATCTTATAAACATATATAACAAAATGACCAGAAATTAATTTTACAGGTTAAAGACACCAGTTTCGTATTTGTTCAATAGCACAATGAAACTATTGTGACGTAATAAAAGCGTTTGTTTTTACACGTGATTAGTAAACCAAGGATCATATAACTTCAAAAGTCGTCCTACACCTTATTACTTTCAATAACGACTGACTTTTACTTATAATTTATCTGAATGGCAGTATATTTTTTTTCATTTTGTTAAATAGAAAGCAGCCAGTAACTACAAAACATGTTTTTGACATGTGCCAAATTCAATTAAGATAAGTAGAAACTAAAAACGCTTTACAAAGAAACAAACGAAAAAGACAATACAAAAAACAATTGAACTTTATGGATGTATCACTATAATGATGTGTCTAGTTCATCAATTGTTCTTTTTAACCTTTAGTCATACAGTCAAAAATGTTATAATGATTTTTTAAATGAGTATATAATATGTAAATTCAATCACATATCATAACTATTAATACATGAACGACATAGAAAATAAATTAAATTAGCAAAAAGGGAAAAACTAATTTAAATCCACCATTACCGAAAAAGATACTGGTATTAATTTTTCAATTTCAAAAGAATCTTCTCTGTCTGACCTCTATATTTGCAGGATTTCAGATCACAGCATTATTTTAATATTATCATAATATTTTTAATTTGTATCATTGGTATCATCATGTCTTATTTTCATAATTACTTATCTCTGATTATAATGAACTCATTGGGTTCTAGGAATAAATGGTTACAGAGATTTACTTAAGCAGTAAAACCTAAACCATTTTTACTGTTACAACTGCTGGTTGCTAAAAAGTTCCAAAACGTTCTTTAGCCAGGTTTGGATTCACATAATTTTCTAACTTCGTATTTATTCATTTTTATCTATCCCCTAGTGTCACTGGTAAGAAATGAATTTTCGAAATGTGCACATATGGCACATCAAAACTAAACAGGTATTCATGTTAAATATTTGTTATATTCTACTGTCATCTTCGATCTTAGGTCATTGAAAATCCCCTATATCTAATTTTAGTTCCACATACACCCTGTTGGAATGTTAAATCATTCTCTTTTGACTTTACATGCGGTGATTATTATGTTTCTAAGAGTGATTTCATATAATATGCAGTTCTATCATAACGAAGTAAAGGCAATCTCAGCCAATCAGAATGAAGAAAATTTATAGTCATATAATAAAACATACTAATATAAAAAGAAATAAATCTTTGATAATAATGAGTAACCTCAGTTCCTACTAAAGGTTAAGTAACAAAATCATCAAAATCTCTTTGATAATGCCGATTCCTTTCTTTATATACTACTGTTTCGGTATATCTTTATAACGATAACAAAAACATTTCAACTAGAAAGGGTATAGGAAGTTCGATTTTATCAAAAACTGAAAAAATATCACTAGTATTAATAAATAGTCCGTATCAAAAACATCTTATGTACAAAACTCAATTGACTGCATAATGCTTGTTAAAATTGAATACAAAATAACGTTAGAGTATCGCAGATTGGAATAAAATATATTCCAATATACAATATTGTTTTATTACTGCATATTACCTTTCCCTACCTTTAGCATTATAAACATCAAAAGGTATTTAATACAGTAATACAATTTTTCAAAATATAAAACATTTAAAAATTTAAAGTCGCTTTTTAATCTCAATTCATGTTGACTTTGTAAGCAAAGTGGGTAAATAGTGAACTTGGTCAGTTTGAGGGTGTTGGACATTGTGTACCTACTGATATTTTAGTTGAACCGAAATTGAAAGAGGCGTTCTTGGACAATATTTATAATTAATTGCATTTAATTGTGTTTACGCTCAATTAAGGAAACACTTAATCTTCTACATACACAGTAAGAAAATGAAAATAAACTAGCATTAAGCATTAGCATTATATTTAATTTTATAAATACAGCACTGTATTAAGTTACAAAAGGGATAATTGCAAACACTATGCATGTAGTAACAGTCATGATGTCGTTTCCACGTCTTTAGTTACGATGAAATTTTGTTTATCATACCCGCAGGACTAAAACACCTGATTAATCAAATAAATTAAAAACAAGATTGGTTACTTTGTTTTATACAGGTTTTTGTGAATCTAAAAGGATTAAGAGGGATGAAAACAAACTACAATAAAATTAAAGATATTAGTTTCTCATCATTAATGTATGAAAAATTAAATTTATTATTTATTTATTTATTTTTTTTATATATTTGTTTATTTTTTTATTAAAACATAGGCCATATATCATTTATAGCAGAAAACATATCATGATAAACTCTATTCTTTCACTGTTATTGAAATGAAAATAAAACACTCAAATCGCATTAAATAATAAATGTCTACAATGACAAACATATTAAACTCTGTAGTAATACATACATTTTTTATTAATCTCTACAACATGTGAATGTATATATGGTTCAATACTGATAGCGCCTTAAGATATAGTTCTTTAATACAACATGTATAGTTTTAACATCAGCTGTAAACTCACAGCTTATAAATTGTTTCATACCAGTATTTCTGGTGCCTTTTTACGATTGTAAACTAATTTGTTCTTCAGGTTTGAATTAGCGATACAAATTGCAATGTCATTGTAAGAAAGAATTATTCATTATTCGTAATATAACTTAAATTTAATGCATTGTATTGGAGAGCTTGTTGATTGCATGTATTGTATCGAGTCAATATATAAGGGAGAGAGAAATCATTAATTTTATTTGAAAATGAACCAATCATTGTGTTATGCATTTAATCATTGAAAATGAAAAACAAATGGTTGTTATTTTGCTCAGTATAGCAGTGGATTAAAATACATGTGTTTTTCTCAAACTA
Organism: Tegillarca granosa; assembly: GCA_029721355.1. Lineage (NCBI taxonomy): Eukaryota > Metazoa > Mollusca > Bivalvia > Arcoida > Arcidae > Tegillarca > Tegillarca granosa. Next base: position 37,159,036 of record CM056594.1, on the reverse strand, counting down.
TATTCTTTAGTTCTTTACACTGACCCGAAGTATAATTCTTTGTGAGATGGTCCAATGGGATGCTTCAAGTTTGTCTGTCAGTTTTGATTGTCTTTAATTTTGTGTTGCTTTCCACTAATGATTCTTCATGGTCTGTTTTGTATTTGGACTTATACCTCAATAATGACATATACGAAGGATTATATCTGAAGCTATACGCAAACATCATGACTTCAATTTTTTTATTGTCGAATTTCCGTTTCTTTGCAGTAATATTTCTGTCTCTCCTGCGTATGGTGTATGTGTTTCTCAGTTAATACAGGTAGATTTTGTTCCAACCAAGGAGATTTCCACAATGAAACAAACTGATGTTGACTCAAAATTGTTGGCCGCCATCTAAATATTGTTGATAAGTATGAAGGTACTGTATCCTAACTTATACTGGATATATTTGACTTACCATAATTCCATGTTCCGTTTCATTCTCGAATTTCTCTATATAACATATAACTATTATATGTTTGACGCCCTATAGTTCTATCTTTTTTAATTATCAAATATGATTCACACATGACGGGTGTAGCTAGGTAGACAAAAGGTGCTGAGCCTTCCAGAGCACACGGCCTCACTTCTTAATGGAAGTTCACGTGTATAACTAAATTGCCTAGTTTTCAAAGTTTTTGTTTTTTGAGATTGTGTTTTGGACGTGGACTTGTATGTTTGTGTTTTATTTCCAGAGTGAGTCAATTTTTGGTTTTTGATGTGACACTTTTGTTAAATTGTATTCTAATGATTCTCAAGATAATTCTGTGCATTTTTGGTTGAATTTTTTTTCTTGTTTATTTGGTTTGTATAGGTTTCATAATGTACATTTTAATTTTAGTTAAGCTGTTAAAGAGTTTTTTGGTGTTTTTGTTGCGTAAGACTTGACTATTCACTATTTCAAAACTCTATTGAAAAAATAAATACATTGTTAAGTTTTTCTATCATAGTTCGAAATAACTAGTATCATATCAGTTGAAAACACTTTAACTATTAGGAATAATTTTTTTAAAATCTATCTAATACTGAAATCTGTAAAGATCGCACTATCTGAGATATATAAATGGCAGTTCCTTCTCAGATACTTACAAATGCAAATACGATGAGGATGAAGCAATTGGAAAGCACTCTTTTTCAAAAGAATTCCGAAAATTGTGATTGGTGACATAGCATAGCTTTTACACGCAGATCTTTAATCTTAGTAAAAATACACAATATATTTGACATAAAAGTGGTTATAGTTCTTATATGCTTTGTTTAAAATCTTTGTACCGAAGTTCAAAAAAATAATCCCTTTCACTGAATAAAGAAAACAAACACCAACAACAGGTCGATAACGCTATCCAAAAATATGGAGTTAAGGCCCCTGATCCGCTACCTGGCAAGTACTTCCGGGAGTTAACGGTTATAAAATTTGGTTGCTGATTTTTTTTCTCTCTATCCAGAAATCGTAAAATCCAATAACATGACTTTAACTACAGAGTCGACTTTTAATTAATTGTAACCTGATATGAATGTGATAAAACGACTTGTTGATAAAATTAAACAAGTCCATAATGCCACTGAACTAATCTGTTTCGCTAATTGTTTTTATGATATTAAAACATAAAATGAATAATGAATATGGTTTCATTATATAGAGAATCTAAAAATTGCCTGTAATTTCAATAATCCCTGAATTGTTCAGATTTCAATAAAAATCAGCAATTTTAATGTAAAGATATATAAATAAATAATAGTCCTTTTTAAGTTACAAATTGATTGTTAAAAATAACATATATACGGCCTATTTTAAATGTAATTCATATAATAAATATAACGTGATTGAGATGGGGAAATTTTGATCGAGCGGTCAGATTTTTTATCTTATACGAGGCTTAGTCGAGTCTTAGATGAAGAAAAATCTGAACACGAGGTCAGAAGTTTCACATCTCGACCTCAGTCAAGAAAATGATTATTTTTTTCGCATATAATTTACAAAAAAATCCGGAATCACTACTATCACGATGCTAGATTTTGCTGGCGGATGAACACAAGACATACTACAATAACAAGTAACGTTATACACACAGCAGAATGTCAACCTACGCGACAAACAAAACAACTATTTTCCTCTTTATATATATACATCTTTTAGTAAATAAAATATTATAATTCATCAGAAAAATCTTTTTGTCATTTTCATATAATTTTATTCCACTAAATTATGACACTTGTCAATTAAAAAATGTAGTCTCTGTTCAATTGAGATAGGCTCCACGTGCGCACGTGCGATGCAATATGGAAAAAATATCGTACCACTAATTCAGTGAGATAAATCTATCGCACATGCGAAAATACGTTTACTATAACGTTTTCAAGTAGTACAGAGAGTTGTTTTACTAAAAAAACCAAGTGCAAATTATTACAATTTATTTGACCAAAAGGTATCACATTTCATTGTTTTAATAACAAATGAATTTAAAATGATTAGTATTTTGAATGAAAAAGAACAGTTTAAAAAATTGAGTTCAAAAGAACGGGTAACAAAAATATGGATAAAATAACATCAGATTTATTATTAGTGTTGATTTAGTAAGTGATGTTGAAGTCTTCAATATATAAAAAACTTCACCACAAGCCACTAGACACTATCTAGCACTTTAATCCAGGAAGTGTTGTAAAAGAGGAAAGTTTGCTTGTTTTAAATGTTCTCTAAATATCATATAATAAACTGTTGTTATGACGGAATCCATTAAAGAAGAATCACTTATATTATATTTAGAATATATATATTATCTGATGAAAAGTGGGCCTGTTCAAATTATCAATCATTTTACTTCTGAAAGATTTATCTATTATCTTCCTTTTAAAAATTATCGATCAAGCGTTAAAAGTAATCATTCATGCGTGTTATCAGTGATTTTTAGACTTGTCTCCTAAACATTTCTATGTTGGCTTTTTGTCCAGAAAAAAAAACTGTCAAATTTGAACCACTGATGTAGATCAAAGTTTATTGTCAAATAAAAATTTTTAATTATAAAAAGGAGAAAAGTTTGATTGACCAGAACAATCAGTAATAATGTAGACAAAATAGCCTATTAACAGAGATTGTATTTGAAATGCCCGACTAGTGAGTAACTATATCCGAGATAATGACAATAAAGTGTAATATAGAAAATCAGCTAAAATGTCTACTTTGTGTAGTAATTAATTCATGTAACAAAATCAGTGTAGTGTTATTGGGAATGTTTTATCATTATTATTATTTCTTTAGTAGGTAATAACAAATCTTTTAATGCGATATTTATCTATACGACTAATAACACGAAAACATATTTTTATTCGTAACTTTTTCAACATTTTTGCGAGACCAGAACTAAAGGACACCATCCACTCACCCAAGCACTCAGACTTCTTCTCTTTATGGAATAAAATTACATTGTAAAGTCTACTGTTTGAGTTACTGTGTTTGTTACAATAAGTTATGTTTAGTTTTGATAGAAATCCAATAAACTTGAACTGAGTATGAACCGAGTTCGTTATTTTTCACTAACCTGTGCATCTTGTCGTAACGAGAAGTTGATATGCACATCCAGAATTACCATGAAATATTTCTGCACACAGTAAAAGTTGCCGCTATGGTAATTTCATATGTTGAAAAACAAGGCAAATTGTGGATTCATTGCGCATACGACGTAATGCGTCACTAAAACATCACTTCTGGTGTAAATATCGCCTATAAAATACACATAACAGCAACATTTTTCTTTCTACAGAAATATTCTATGGTAATTGGGGATGCTGATGCGGAAAGCGATTTCTGTCACGACTAGTCTCGAGTAATTGATATATACCAAACTTACTTCAAATTAATTAGATTTTCTAGGAACGTTTTACATAAATCATTGCCAAAAAAAAAAAAACAGTGACTTCAATGGTAGAAAACTTTCTGTAATATGCTTAATAAAAGTAAACACTTTCTATTTCAATACATTACAAACACCAGATTTCGGTATCATTCTAAATCCTTGTTTGTGAAAAACCCCCAAAAAAGACACCTAAAGGTATAGTGGAGTGAGGTCAGTTAAAGTTCTTTCACTTGTGCCGTTGTTGTCGGTTCCAGAATTGTGGAGTATTTTAAGAGAGGAAAAAAACCTTTCGGTGGGTAAAAAAAAATTTCTCAGACGTAAACTTGCCTAAAATAGGATTCGATTCTAGATCATCAGTGGCGACGTGGTCCGAAAGTGTGCGCTTTGGCTCACTCATTTAGACATCAAAGATCGAAAGTTTCTTTAGACAAAACACTCACTATACAAAACCATCAAGACAACATAACGTTATAATACAAATATCCTTAATATAGGTTTTACAAAGATCAATACGATAATATCAGTCATATCTGATAAATGATAGAGTTATGTAACCGTTATATAGACTTATACTTAAGGCTTCTTTATAAGATTATCAAATAAAAAGAAAGCTGTAAGCATTGCTATCCATTCGACAAATATTAATGCCAATTTCTAAAATTTTTATAACAGTAAGGTTACTGCTTCATACAGATGATCAATTTTAAAATAAATAAATAAAAAATTGTGAAATATGAATAGAAGAACATGCATAAAAATATTGATTAGGCCACAGTTTCGTTCACACAAATGAGCGTACACTCAACACAAATATTCCCAATTTTCACAAATCAATATGAGACAATCTTTTGTTTTGTTCTACAAGTCTACACTAAACAATTTAAATATAATACTGGATATTTAATTTTAAATGTACCATGTTTTAAAAATTAACATAGAAATATTCTCAAATTTGATTTGTGTGAATGATTGTGAAACCGGGGCCAAATGCTTTATTATATCAGGTTTAATTGTTGATGTTCATCTAGTCTATTGTTATGAAGACAAAAGTATTACAAAAGGTTACCTTCTTCATAACTACATAAGAACCTAGACGCCCTCTTGCACTGTAGTTTAATCGATATAATAAATCAAAAGTTAATGTTTCCAGAAAAAAAAAAAGATTGTAAACGGGCTACTTGAAAACTTGTAAAAGGTAACATAAATAATGCATATAAAACTTCAAATAAAAGGCCGTGTGTTTGGATCTTAAAATAATATTTATCAAAAAATTCCTGTTTAATTTTGATTTGCCATTTGTGCAAATTTTGCAAATTAATAATTTAGAAGACTTAAGTGCCAGTGCTAATGGTTCAGCATTTTGAAATAAACTCATGCGTTAAGAAATTTTACCTACGGTACCTTGCATACAAAAGTAAAAAAATGTAAGGGTTTTAAAAAACGAGATTAGCCGCACGTATCACTAAAAATAACAATCAAACCCGTTATCATTTCCTAATTTGATTGGGAATGCTTCTCTTGTATTTGGGATTAAGTGTCCTTTTAATAGTTGTGACTAGACGTCACCTAGCACTGAAGCTGAAATGGCGTTGAAATGACCAAGGTATAATAATCCTGTATGATAACACCAGTCACCTTTACCTTCACCTTTACCAAAATAAACAGTGATTTCAATGTCTTACCAAACAATCCAATATACAGAAAGGTATAATTCTTATTTAAGATAAATATCATTATTTCAGATTTAAGACAAAATAGTATAGTAAAAATTCAAACTTACCATGTAAATCAGTTCCGGAGTAACTTCAGGTTACCGCTTATATAGATGATAAATAACAATGATTTAGAAACATCGAACTATATACCTCTTATACTCGTAATGAAGATCACATGTAACAAAGGATTATCATTAGATGCTGAGCAGTTGTCGTGTACACAGAGTTACAATCCTACAGATATCAATCAATCATTGCTCTAATTATCAATACCAAAGTGATTGCCCGAGGCATACGTACTTTTTATTTCTATATCCTGTTTGAAGATCAATTCCATGGGAGGAAATCCTTGAGGTAGATCATTTATTTAATGAGAACTTGTTCTTTAGTATTTCAGTATTCCATTTATAACAATTAACAGTGTTTGTGATTTAGTTGCTCCGCTTAATACGTGTACAAATTGATGGTTAGCAGTATATCAAAGAAATACATGTAAATGTAACCAAACTAAAAATAAACAACATTTGTGGAAAAAATAAAGTTCGTTGCTTGTGGACAATACAAAATATTATAAATATTTATAAAATTTAGATGCTGAATTACGTACAATATCGCTCGATAATTGGCGATAAACAATATGTATATATATATAACTGTATATACACTGGAATGAACTGAATCTATGAATATTATACTACTGGTTACTTGTTTTTTGTGAATCAATGATAAATTTTCTATTTTATCAACGATAATTATAATAAAATATAAATAGCAACCGAAAAACATGAAATAGAAACAACTAATGCAACAGAGAAGATTAAACAACAAATTGAATCAGATAGCCAGTAGTGTTACCAAAGACATCAAAATATCGAGTTATAAATGTGTTGGAAGCTCGTCTTACAATGCAAGGGTGTGTTGTCGCTTGATAGCTTATCTTACAAGACAAGGGGCGTCTTATCGCCAGCTAGTGCGTCTAGCAAGACAATGAACATTTTGTCATCAGCTAGTGCATCAAATAAGAGAGTGGGCTTTTGTCGTCTGCTTGCTCGTCTGGACCACTTTTAACCTGCAAAACTCAGTTTTCAGAGCTAGGAAGCTTTTGTTGCCTGCCAGCTCGTCTAACAAGACAATAGCGTCTTGTCGTCTGCAATCTCATATTACAGGGTTAGGGACATTTTGTTGTCTGTTAACTCGTCTAATATCTTTCCCCTTTTTTATGTTTATATTACTTACTGGTTTAACATATTTTAACAGTTTTGATGTTAAATATATTATTTGTTAAACATATTTCACAAGTTTTATGTTAAAATCTATCACTAATTTAACATATTTCACAAGTTTTATGTTAAAATTTATCTAAATTTTAAAAGTAATGGAGGGAGCACCTAGTATAAATAAATATTGATGATTGTTTTTTAAAAAATAGTTATCATTTAGCTTACCTTAACCTCACTTAAGCTACATTGTGAATCTAAAGTTTATGTGTTCTCAACTCCAAATTAAAACAGTTTGGCACGAACATAAACTTAGAATTTTAAATCAAAATGTTGTTATCGCTATTCGACATCGTGATTGCAAATCACATTTATATGAATATTATAGGTTTAAACAGCTTGGTGTTGATTCCACTTAATAAAAACCCACTTAATCTTATATTAAATCTCCGAAGATGAATTAAGACATTTTGCATTATAAGTTTTATTAATTTTTGAATGAATACTTGTGCGCTTGCATACGAAGGAGGGAAGTGGTTATTAAAAAAATGCCGTTTTAAACAATAAGCGAGATTATAGGTTTAAAATGTATGAATATAATTGGAATCCATGTAGAAAAGCAACAATCCTAGACAAAAAGCTGACAAATTATCACACACTAGGTAGGAATTGAACCAAGTTGTTGATGGATATTGTTGTCCGCATGCCAGTACATTCTTCTGCATATCATCATCATCATCATCATCATCAAACCACCCCAATAATCTTGGATAGAAACGGTTTATTTTTCTACCAAAAACTTTCGAAATTAGATTTATTCCTCGCTAAAAAATCAGAAATTCGATTTTTACAATGTGGTCTTGGCAATCGAAAATACCTACAGATACTTCTTTAACATGTGACCAATGAAGGCATTGTGTATATTGAAGAGACGTGTGGGGCCGTTAACATTGATTATCCTCTGTAAGACAATATCCAGTACTCTAAATAGTAATGAGATATGTGATTAAGGGTGTGTGAACATTATTAGCTATAAAACATAAATCACATAGCTTATTAGCTAATCATACAATCTTTCTAGGTTAAAAAGGTATGGTACCTCATATGGCTTCGTCAACTTTGTAAAGCGTATGGCATCAATACAGTAAAATCTGGAAAAATGTTATATAAAGAAATGTAAAAAAAAAAAAAAAAATAGATACAAAATATGTGCTTGGCAATACCAAAAGCAACCAAGAACACAATACGAAATACGAATGCACTCGGAAACAAGATAAACATATTGTAAAACTACCATCATTAAAAAAGACATAATCCAGTTACAGGTTTTAATGAAGTTTACATATTATGTGTGCGTCTTGTGTTTTACTTCTTAATGATCGTTTGAATAATAAATAAATAAATAAATAAATGAAAAACAACAGCCGCATAGTGGTTAGACAATTATTTAATGCATTTTTTTTTCAAATTTTGAACTGTGTATTGTTTTTTTATATAGATATACAATTTGCAAGTCTGATGTTATCATATAAATACAATGTCACAGCTAACAAGTGTGAATCCATTAATCTGAATAAGTGCTAACAGTCAATAAAATGCGTTTCCAGCAGTATAGTACTCCGGAAAAGGGACAATCACAAATGTCAAAACACGGCGTGAAAGTAACACTTCTATTCTTGGTCCTCATTGCTATCAATATGTATATCGACTTTTAAATGAAAACTGGCATGGAAAACGCAAAGAGGTTCTACAGTACATGATATTAAAGTTAAACCATCGAATACCTTTCGGTTGTGGTCAATAACTTACTTGTTATGTTGTGGTTTAATTTCATTTTGGAGAAAATCATAAACCTAACAATAATATATATACAACTAAAACTGTATCATTTCTGTTAATATCAGCTAAAATATACCATTTAGCAAAATTTTCAGCCGTCTTAATTTTTGAAATTTATTTAAAACTAAGGTCTGTTCCCTCATGCAAAGCTTTCTTTAGCTGGATTTGGATTCGGAACTTTAGATTCATTAATTTTCAACTGTTTGGCATATGTTTTTTAATCTTTCAAACTTTTCGGCTCCTAGTGTCACTGATGAGGAAATGTGCATATCGGGAATATAAAAATTTAGCAGGTATTTGTTATATATATACATTCTTTGGAGGCAAAGTTGGTTGGATGGAAAACCTAATCTTTCCGGGTCAACTTTTCTCACTTCTTCTTTTTTTTTTTTTTTTTTTTTTTTACACTTGGAATACCTTGGCTTTGTTTTTGTGTTTTTGGTGCTGTTTCTGGTATTGTACTGTACAAGTTGCCGATTTTTTTAAACATAAACACTCTTGACTTCCCGTAGCAACCTCCCCGTTCCAAGTACCACTCTTTTCAGATTTTTTCGAATATTTAGTTCTTTTTTAACTTATCATGAATAAATGCGTAAAAAATAAACGATACATTTTTTTATAAATAAATGTGGAATATTATTTTTTATATATAATATACAATGTGCAATTAAAAATATGTCGTAACTTAAACTTAACCACACCTATTAAGTAAAACAGATACGATAAAAATCTAATGAAATTTAAAGGGGACTTTTGGTGGTTGAGTGATCGAAAGCACGCGCTTACGTTGCCTCTCATTTCCAAGGTTTGAATCCCGCTCGGGCCGATTCTAGTGTGAGGAAGTTTGTTAGTTCACTTGCCGAAGGTTGGTGGTTTTCTCAGGGCACTCCGGTTTTCTCCACTATCCCAGAACTGGCTGCCTCAATAAAAGTGAAAGAATTGACTTGGGCGTAAAATACCATTAAACAATCCAAATAATTTTTAACAAATTTGTTTATCATTCACCTCTCTCTCTCTCTCTCTCTCTCTCTCTCTCTCTCTCTCTCTCTCTCTCTCTCTCTCTCTCTCTCTCTCGTATACAAAGATACGTTGTCTCAAGACCACCTCGTTATTTGTTTGTTTGGAATGTGTAATTATTCCTGCGATGTTACAAATAATACTGAATCAATAAATAAAATCTATGGTTTTAATTTGTGATTTTCATGTTTTTAAATCTTGTTTTCTGAAGTGTGAAATAGTATCGATTTGCAGGATAGGGTTTAAGAAATTGCTTTATCTTTCCAATGATTTATCATCAGTGATATGAATTAAAGATAAGATCCATTATAAATAATATATAGCCAGACAGCACTTTGTTCATTTCATATTTTTTTTATTCTCGATCCGACATTAAAGCCGGATATGGTTCCTTGAAGTAATTAACAGTGATTCATAGCCCGCTATTTTACAACAAACCTTTTATCGATATTGTCATCTTCAACCATCACTGATTGTTAATCAAAGAAAACTAGACAAATTTGATTTTATGAATCTGCTTGAAGAGTTATTATTTTCTTAAATGGTGAACGGCTAGACGAACATCTCCAATTAAGCGAGAAACGGTAACCTTTTCGTCCTTATTTTGAGCTGCAGTATTGGTTTAGCAAGCATTTTTTTAGAAGTTAAAATGTAAAAGCTGGCGATGTCAAGGAGTGAAATTAAGTTTTGCGCCCGCCAAGAGAAGAAGAAATCGGAGTGCCATGCAAAAAAATAAATGAATAAATAAAAACCAATAACTTTGGCAAGTGACACCATTTACTTCTTTCTCAATTTCACACACTGGGATCCCCCCAACCGAGAGTTATCAAATTTGATAGTTAGAGCGCATTTAACATTGCTCGGCCGACAAGACTCCAGCAGGCCCCACCAAGACACCCCGTTATGAAAGGCGACTTGACTTGAACATCGCAGAACACTCGGTCCATTAACTAGTACCGAGCCAATCAGTGGGGACCTACGACAAGGAAAAGCCTTTTTGACTCGCGGACTACGGTGGTAAAACCCACAGCGTGGTACGACTTGAGTTTAAAAGTTAATACCTTTACCTCTCGACAAACGCGGCACCCTGTTGTAACTTAAGTGTATTGTTGATAGATACCACCCTTGCTCCATTAAACCAAGCGGGAAGAGGTTTCCATGCCACAGTTTCACAATCATTTACACAGCTGAGTGAACATTCAACTCAAATTAAAGAATATTTCAATGTCAATTTTTTAAGACATTACACAGTTAAAATTAAATATCTTATATTATAAATGCAGTGTAGATTTGTTAAACAAAACAAAATATTGTCTCAAAAAACTTAAAAATTATAAAATATTCATGAGAGAAATATGGGAACGTTTGAGTTGAGCGAACACTTAGTTGAGTGAATGATTGTGAAACTGGGACCAGGTTGTAAACTCCCTGGTTGACTAGGTACCAGCAAAAGGACAAAATGTTTGCGATGTTCATGCACGACGAAACGGGTTGATGTACCGATATTGTAAAGGCCGCAATGAGTGATGACTATTGTAAAGCAGATTAGAAACGCTTGCATAAAGCTTACGCACGGAATGCATTAACGTTAAGCGTGAAAATTGACTTGAGATAAATTTTTAAGATAAATAAGTGAAATTGCTTTTTTTGTGAAAAAGCTTAAATTGCTCAGATACGACAAGTATTGTATTTTCTTTTGTTGTTACCAATTCTGTTTTTAACTATTTTGACAAATTAGTAAACATTTCAACAACGACATAAAATAAAATTGTATCTTTTCATAATGTTCGCAATTTGTAACTTAAGAACGTGTAATTGTATATTAAAACCAGACAAGAATTGACAAATATATATATTAGAACCACTGTAATTTGATATGTATTAATAAATCAAACAATACAATACATTCAAATCGATCAAAAATTCTGAAATTTACATCATTAAAATAATAATGTTGATATTTTTTGTAACAAATAATCTTATAATAAATATATTATTTCTAAATTGCAATTAAACTGCCATATTGAAGATCTAATAGAGTAGGATTGATAAGACACAAGTGCCAAGGGGTAATAGATAAACGCTTTACCGGCATCATTAAATACTTAATAAATAAAAAAAAAGATAGAAATAAAATAATTTGGCTCCTTTCTCATGTTAATTTAGGTCACGTATAAAATATGTGATAAAGTAAACAAAAGTTTAGATAACCCGTAACCGCTTAACTGGTAAACACAGTCTAGTGCAAATTATAGGTTAGCTGGGTTGTCGATGGAACATTGTTCATTTGAGATGAAAGGGAGCTAACTCGTATTATGAGATTACGACAATGGCATTTATTATGATTGTATATTGAAATTGATGTCTTTGACATATAAAATCTTGATCACATTTATGAAACCTTCAAGACAGTAAATCACGCCAGTACAAAATAATAATAATAATAATAAATAAATAAATAAAAACCGACCCTATTTTGGACTGATAATAAGAGGTTATTATTTAATATAGTAATTTTAAACTAGCAAGCTTCTTTAAGCAAAGATTTTAAAAAAATCAGCTTTACCTTCTTCCATCAGTTTCTAAAAAAATGATTTAAAAGATTATTGAGCCACTGACCTAGATATGTTTTATATCAAGTAATATTGCTAATATAATAAAATAGTGTTAACACGGATGCTATCATAAACACATAATGTGCTTATCCATAAGCTCACTTGAACTTTGGTTAAATGTACTTAAAATAAAAATATAAAACTTGTTTTTCACTATAAACCAACACTCTTTATTATATGATAAAGTCATACGAGTTGACTCATAACATTCTTCAGTCTTGTTAAGTACATGTACATGTAAAACGATGCAATTAAACAATAAATTGCTGGTATTATATTTGAATTTGTTTTCATAGTCAGTGTTCATATGTAAGGGAAAACAATTTGCAACTAGTAACATGAATTTTACTGACCGAACAGCATTTCTACTTCTTGCTCACCACAAGAGAGCATCGAACTACTTAATATGCAAAGTTACATGGGTGAAAAAATAAAAATAAAGGACAGCAATTTATTTATAAATTTTTCTATTATGTAAAACTTAGGTTCTTATTATGTTGCAAGAGAAAGTCTAGCTACTCGAGTTGAAAATGTTACGTTAGTGAATGACTTAAAATAAAACGTGAATCTTATTGACATAAAAACGTCTATATTACTAAAGTTAAAACCATCATTATGTAGCAGGAGAGCGTTAAGCTACTTTTCTGTGTTGAAAAGTAATGTTACTAAACCATTTGAAATGGACTTAAATGGAATTAAAAAAAACAGCTTATAATGTACTATAGTAAATACAAACCGAGTACACAAAACTAGACACTGCAAGACCAAGCAAACTAACAACACCAAAATAAGCAATGAATAAATAAATAAATAAATAAATAAATAAATAAAGATTAACATGATATTGTATTCAGTTTAAATATTGAAGAACCGTATCAATGTCAAACATCAAGATAAATATACCAATATGTTTTTATCCTTGAGTTGATGCGTTGGATGCAGTCACTGAATTGTTTTCTCTACAGAAGTATAGAAAAAATCATGTTATTTGAGCATTACAAAACACTTGCTGTTTTATTACTGCAAAGGATAATTTTATTTTAAATCCTTAAATTAAAACAAATTTATCCTTAAAAATAACTTAATCAATAGGTTGATAGCGACCCCTTACGGCAATAACCGTGTCAAATAAAATACAGAAACGAAAAGGCTATAGAATTAAAACACGTCAGATTTCTTAAGCTAAAAAAAAAACAACTGCTCTAATAAAACAAAAGAAATATTTAATACGTCTTGTAGATGTCATTCTGTATTGTGTTAAAATGTTAATTGCCTGCTATCTAATCTATAGCAAGTCAAAGGAATTAACTCCTTTGTGTGAACTGCATTGATATAATGTGTTAATTCGAATAAAGAGATTCTCTGTCACGAGACGCAATAATTTTCCAAGTACGTTTTTCGTCTCAACTTTTATAAAATTATTTGGAGTATATTTCTATTTTCAATTTCAACAATAATAGCTGACGTAATTAACGTCGATGTAATACCATAAACAATTCGAGCAATTGTTCCGTGTTTTTATATGTATATTTTAATTTTTCCATATTTTAATGCTATTAACACCTAGGACAATAATCCCGTGCTTTAATATGCATATTTTATTTTTGCATATGAAATATCTTTCACAAATAGATTTTTTTAAAGATTTTTCATAGCTTCACAGAGTCGTCTATTTATGCATCGAAGCACAGAACACATTGGTTTCGAGAGTCATGGAAAACTACAAATTCTTGCTTTTTTATTTTCAGTATTGCATAGAGATCCGATAGTGTTTGAAATACAAATAGAAAGACTCTGAAAGGACTCCAAATAGTCGTCTTACGTGTAATAATCATGAAGCGCAAAAGAATGGTTACAAGTGTCGTATGAGTTGTTATAAATCTTCAGAGAACTTACGTGACAGGTAATCAGACAGAGTTCAATACTCCATTTTGTTTTTGTAAAAATGCATTAAAATAGATTGTAAACACCGTTGTTATTCAAGCTATAAAATTTTAGCATCTATGTTGTGCGTATTCGTTTAAATTAGAGATTACAACTAGATAAACTATTTTGAAATACATTATTGGCTGTAAGTAACTTGGCCATCAGACATTTTAGAAGTTTCTCTTTAAATATCAATATCTATGTAACCAGTAAATATTGAATATGATTTAATGGATCATTTGTTGAGACTACAATGGTAGCAACATTGATTAAAACGATAAAATGTGGTCTTTTTGCGAAGCATCCAAGGATAATTCGCTTATATCGAGACATTGTCATCTAAATGCTCAGTGCAGAAATTTTTATCTTTGCATTGCAATCAAGCAATGCGTACCACCCGTGTGCAAACCGTATAATATGGCATTGATTTTAAAAGTCATCTGATGTATTCGCGACGTTCATTTCTAAATGTCGAGTATTTATGCTGAATCCAAATAGGTCCATTATGTTTTATCTACAGAAATATAAAAATATTAAATAATAAAACAACTCTAATTGTTCCGTCACTGGAAAGAATTCAAGAAATAAGTCTGGTTTTTCCGATAGAATAAAGGGCGATCCCTAACTTTGTTTAATAACAAAGCAACGAGAAAACACAAGAATAGAATCATGTCAGATTTCAAAAGCTGAAAAAAAATTGCTCTAATAAAGGAAGAAATATTTGATAAGTTCTAATTTAAAGTTTTTAAGGTCGTCTATTATGCATCGGAACATTTAGCACATTGGTTCATTAAGACTAATATTAATATGTAAGGAATAGCTTTTATTATTTCAGTAATGCCTGGAGGTCAAAAAACGATAAAAAATCCGGATAGAAAGACCGCAAAAAAAAAGCATCTAATTCCAAAACTTTGATTCAAAGAGTTCATAGGTTGATAATCACCACCATTGTGTTTGAAAAATATAAAGCGTAAGTGTCTATGGTAATACGGTTGGTTGGTTGGTTATAATGCTGTTTTACGTCGAAACGCGAATCATGCAGCTTCTCGCGAGCTTCTTTTAAGAAACTTTTTTATTATCAATATTTATGTTTCCAGTAAACATTGAACATGGTCTGTTAGATACTTTTTACAAAGAGTACTTCCGTACGCGTATAGCGGGTTAATTTAGCGGTGCCAGATTTTGTCGTTTTTGACATGACAAGTCAACTTAAATTTTAACTAATTTATTGGCGATCCTGAGCATGCTAACATGTTATTTAGGGCCATTTCCAGCACAGTTTTTACCGATTGCCCCACAATCTTCAAGTAAATATTAGTTAAATAATTTCCACATTAAATGGATCCAGAAATTAACCCAGGAAATGAATTGCTGGTACCACTTTCCACGTCTTTTCTGATATTTGCATTTGCTTCTCGTTAGAGCAGCTGGCTTATGAATTTTGAAAATGTAACTTTTGTACGTGTCGTAAAACTTGTTTTGCTTTCAAGATTTTTTTAATTACGCATTGTTTAAAAGAAAAATAAAAGTAAATTCTTAATACTAAACTCAAAATAATAAACGATCGTATCACTGTTCACGGATATGGATTTACGAGTGGATACACACTTTGTTCATAATAGCATACAAACATTTTTTTACGATTTATATTTTGGCGATTTCAATACTACCGCCAAAAAAGGCACAACCTGAAAATAGCCCGTTTTACGATAATGCCCATGATTAAACCCTTTAATGCGAAGCAATATAACTGACATCAGCAGCTAAAGGTCAATTGGCAGAATTTTTACCTGTGCAGTTGCGATGAAAGCAATTTTTTTTTTTTTTTTTTTTTTTTTTTTTTTTTTTTTTTTTTGGCGTACCACGCCTACCGTATTATGTAACACTTATTTTAAAGGTTACACGATGGAGTCTAGTCTTTCATTTCTGAATGTCAAGTACTTGACATTTATATCTGTGCTCATTTGCCCCGAAGTAAATCAGACTTGAATTGATATCATGCAACAAAATCAAAAGAGAATATATTAAATTTCAATCTAAAGCGGATTGATAGCTAATGCATCTAATTTATAAAATATCAATATAGGAAATTATACATTGCATGCACAGAAAATATTGGTGGACACTTGTATCGATGTTGATTATTTTGCTAATGTTTTTTCTGGTTCAGATGAAATCAACCGGTGTTCACATTCCATTCTTTCTGTGCATGTCTGATAAAAGAGTGATGTAATTTATGTTTTCTCTACAGAAACTCACAATATCTGATTATCTCAGAAAATTATACAGCATTCGTGCTGTTACTTTTCTGAAAGGGATTATTTTATGTTGATATACAATAGATAGTTCTTTCAAATTTACGGTTTTCACATAAATTGACAGCATCTATTTTTTTTCTTTGGAAAAAATTTCTTTTATATAAAATGATAGGGTATTTCATCTTCTGTTGGAATCTAGAAAGCTGATAAAATCAATGGCTCTAATAAATGTATTTTATTGTCCTCGTAAACACCAAACCATCTTATGTCTTCTGGTCTTTAGGTGTAAAATAATTAATAACTAATGTAAAAATAAATAAATAAATAAATAAATAAATAAATAAATAAATAAATAATTTAATTAATTAATTAATTAATTAATTAATTAATTAATTAATAAACAAATAAAGATAAAATAACTAAAATAATTTTTGTGCTAGAAATTCAATTTTATTTATTTTTTCTGATGAGTCAACCTCGTTTTTACGGTGTCAAAAAAATCTATGGGCGTCGTAAATACCTTTAAACTCTTCACGTCTACGTTTTTTCGAGGATTGTTTAAACATGTACATTATAAATGCATATTTTATATATTTTTTTTAATTTATGCATCTGTCACAACGTTATACAAAAAAATATTTAGTTGGATTTTGACAGATATTAGAAGAAATTAACGCGCGTTATTCCGTTTGCTTGCAAAGTTGTTGCCTTCATACTGACAATGAACACCATTTTAAAACAGTTCAATTGTTATATTTTCGTTTAATATTTTTTTAAAAAATTATTCATTTATTTTAAGAAAAAAAATTCCCATCTATAACACATGCACATCGGGGGAGTCCAGTAGACGCAACAGCTAAATTTAAGACCGAGAACGACACATTATTAATCCGCAATATTTTTAATGTGGGGTAACAACGGGGAGTTTTGGTTTGAAAAATTATAGTGTTATCAGGTATTTTGATGGTATTTTCTCTATTTTTCATTAACATAATGATTTTTTTAGAATATTGGATATAAATAATACTAGTATATAAAAATTGAATATCAACGATAAATGTGTTGTTATTTGTGGACTATTTTTCAGTCGAAAATCAGGTGCACCTGTGTGGCCCCATTTCAATTTGCAAAGAAGTTTGGAGTAAAAGATTGCTGGCTAAATGTCGGAAGTGAAATTTGTGAATCTGAAATGGGATGGGGGGAACTGTAGCTGAGGGATAATTTTTAATGGCCAAGCATGTGGGATTCGAATCTGTGATATGTGAGTAGAAAGGAATTTACCGGGAATGTCGACATTGTTAGGTTGAGATTCACTCTAACATAATGTGCCGAGCTTCATACTCGGTATCATTCAAATGTAGACAGCAAAGCAGTGAGAAGTATACTTATTCTTTACGCCTGGTGTGATGCAAATATCTCTCAAAGTTTAGAAAAGTATCGTTTTAAGGTTAGCAAGGAGTTGTGTAGTACTTATACCATGTATTGTACTTTTGAGGAGTTCCTATTGTATCTCTTGTAAATTGATTAAAAGCATGTAGATGATTTTTCAGTTTTTCCGATTAACAAACACAGCATGTGAAACGGACAATTTACACTGGATGTGGCATACATGCGTGAATCTTATTCCAATTGAAATTTACATCACTTGAAATTTACATCCCGCGAGACACAAAATTGATTGACAAGTTGTACTGTCATATACCATTTTTTGAATTTAATCATAAAATACATTCAAAAAATGGTATCATTTTTTGAATGTATTTTATGATTAAATTCAAAAAATGGTATATGACAGTACCATTACACGTTGTCTCAAAATAATAGGGTATATACGTATAGCAGCTTTGTCAAGGTAGGAAGAATTTTTTAAAGATCCGATTGTTCAAAATTTTTAGTGGTTTGATGGTTTTGACTGATCTGTTGTTGTCTGTTCTTTCAACAGGCCATCAAAAACACCACTCTGTCTCTCACAATGTCAATATTACGGTGAATATCAGCCAGGTGCCTATATATGTTATCAAAATATTATTTTATTAATTTCTTTGATTTTACTTTGTAATATATCGTAAATGTGTTTTTCAGTCTCGTCTTGAATGTAAACAAATGTGACGTGACAGTCATGTTTGTTTACCTACGATAATGTAGTTCCGGATTGTGTATTGCATTTTATATGTATTCATACACGGAGTGACAAAATTTTTTGGCATTCATTGTCAGTAATAATTACAACGGCTCTCAAGCTTGCAGCTATGGGAATTTCACAGGGCAAATGAAAATATTAATAAAATAAAGCATTGTATATCAAAAAACACATTTCTTTACAACAGAAAATTCAACTTATAGCACAAAACAATAAATTAACGAGAAAGAAGAAGGAAAAACGCAAGATGTATGCATAGGGAAAAATACATTCGGGCAGGTCTTAATATGTGTATACAATTTACAATAAGTATCCCTGATGAAGTAAGAATTCGTACTCCGGTCGTTAAGTAACAAATACATTACTAAAGGGTAGTAAATTAGGTAAAAATGACTTTGTGACGAGTAAATAACTAAACGTGTCGTGCGAAATCAATCAAAATATTTTTGTTCTAAGAAAATATTTTTCTACGCGATTCCTGATAATTTGTTCAGATAAAAAGTTTAGCACAGTTATGGTAAAGGATTTTTTATTACTTCCGATAATAATTTACTCGGTGCAGAATAGAAATTTGAAGTCGCTTTAATTGGCATTTTTACTTCATTTATTTTGCGTTTTCACATTTTCATTTTGTTTTTCCTTTAAAAAAAAAGAAACCTTTGGTTACCTAAAAATTTATCATATTCGGCAACATTACGTCATCATAACATCTAATTCATACAGATAAAGGTAATTTTAATGTCTTCCATCTCGTACAAAGGAGTTTCAAAAATTTGGATAAATCATCTTTCGACATTGAGACCGAGGTATAATTTTTCAATAAGAAAATGTTGTGTATCAAACAACAAAAGTTGTTACGAACCATCGTTTTACTCGAGATTTGATGGTTGTAAATGCCCAGGATAGATACCGCCAGCCATATTTTCAGAATGTTCGATCAATACTGTGTTGACGCAAATTACAAGATGTGTTCTTTCTTTACGACATACAGCGTATAAGTCCTGTACTATTGTTGGTTTCAAACAAACTTGGCAACAATAAAATAATAAATTCTGACACTGAGTGAGAGTCATTCAAACCAAGAATAAAGCAAATGTTGATAAGATTTATACGAAATACCTCGAATATTTAGAAGAAGAAAAAAAACAATTTCAGTTACGATCTACCTAATGATATATAGAGAACAAATCTTAAAGGGTACCTGTAACCAAAATTTTTTTATCATAATTGTTTTATATATTATTTCAATATCACAATATTGAAAACCGCGTCAAAATTGGTGACAAAATAAAAAAGTTATAGCGGTTTGAAATCCACATTTTTAACTTCTCCTTGATCGCAAAGTGAAACACCTCGTTTTGAGTTATAAATGTGTGACGTCATTGCTGTATTAGAAGTAGTATCTAACATAATTTATTTATTTATTAGGTCCTTAGATTCAACTGAATCTGTGACCACAAAACAATTATATACATATACAAACATAAAACAGTATTGTTATAAACTTTCATAACTGTGATATTTTTTAAAATAAAATACAAGTCAAAACTAAGAGTCCTCTGTCCTCAATTCTAATGACTGTTTTATAAAGGAACTTCCAGTTTTAACTTGGTTGGGTGTTGATGGGTTTAGTAGAGTAATGATTTTGTTTATATCAGAGTAATGTATAAATTCAGCATTTTCTATAATGAAAGATTCAATTAATTTGTTTCTTGGTATAATATTAAGTTTAATAGACAGTAGTAACAATGATGGTATATTGACGTATGTAGAAGAAAGTAACGACTATGACATGTACCTATTTATGTCAAATAGTTCGTCATTATTTGGAAATGATGTAGACAATCTTATAAGTGATGAATTCGGAGTAATAGCCGTTATTTATTTGAACAAGAAACAGACGAATCTGATAAACATATTGAGTCGAGTCCCGACCTACTCAAGACTGCAGTTGGTTGCATAGCTGTTGAAAAATACGTGACGAGTGTTAACTTGTCTATAACACGAAAATTGATTATATCTTTGACTTTTTTAAAAAAATAAATTATTATATAAAGTCGGACTGGACAGACTGAAGAATTGCGATTGGTTGCAATAGCTATAACAAAAATATGCGATTAGTTTTAACTTGTCTAATACACGAAAATTTAATTTTATCGTCGACATTTTAAAATGAATTAAATATCAAGTCGGACTGGACAGACTACCAGATGAATATTATGGGTTTTACTGTGGTGTCATGTGCTGATTTTGAATTTCTATTAAAAATACCTTGTAACCTAAATGGAATACAGAAAGGCTAAAAGAAAAAGTATTTCAGTCTATTCGGAGCCGAGACCATTTCCCCATAGTAACTGACAAAATAGCCCATTACTTTTAAAGCATACGGATATGTTTAGCTTTTTGTATTTTTGTTCGAATGCGTTGAATGTATAGAACGTCTGCTTTAAAATATTTATTATCTAATTTTTCTGACAAATTTATAAAATTATTTCGGTTTTCAATATCATGGTCAATAGTTTCACAAAATGACTACTCAATTGGATCACGTTGGCTTTAAAGAAACAAGCTGTATTATATAAAACAACCGGAACAGGAAACCACAAAATAAAACCCAAAATGGTTCAAGAAAACTCGATACTAGATAAACAAAGACGGAATCCACTTATAATAATAAAAATTATTTTTTGAACATTTAAAAAATTCATGATTTTTTGTGCAATGACGCACTGGATTGGAGTGGAACAATGGGGTTGCGAACCAGTCAAGATTATTTTACTTTATACCAACACTTTCACCAAAAATAAAAGACCTCCGACTTGACGCAACGAAGTAACAGAAATTTATACAATCAATTTATTCTTATATCGAACTGGTTATTTCAAGGATGGTGCGAAACACCGGAGTGCCCGGGGAAAATTATCTATCTTCAGCAAGCAAATTGACAAAAGTTCTCGCGCTAGGAGCTGCGTCGAGTGTGACTCGGTTCTAGGAGTGAATAAGGCATGGTGATATAGAGGCCAGTGCTTAAAGGTACTTGTCAACTAAGGTCCTTATCACGCCATTGTACCCAGTGGTATGGACTTTTGTAGAAGCTTTACCATACCACTAAGCATTGTCTTTGTTAAAGACGTATAGTTTTATAAGTAATACAAAGTGACATGTTATATCGATATTAACTAAGATTGAGCTTACACACGCTGCTTAACCACTTATATTGACCAATGTTTGCCACTTAATTTTTTTTTCATCATGTACTTAAAACCATCTTCATGAAAAGATCACAGGCTGTTAATTCCCAAAATTAAATTACATTCATAAATTGTAGTTCATTGTAAAGCTGAGATTGATGGTTCTTGTCAGACGTCAATTCCATCCAATTTAGAAGTTATTTTTTTTCTTTTGAACAAAAACCTACATCTTCATAGCAACCTTTATCCATGCAAGATAAGTTGCACACCAGACAATTTAGTTTGGAGTGAAACGATTGGCAAGAAAATGGAAGTGTCAATTCCGGTAAATTTTAAAGCAGCAATGTCAATAATACCTATAATAAATAACAACCCATTACCTTTATCGAACATGTAACTTTATTTTCTAAAACTCAATTCATACTAAAATACAATAAATAAATAAAACAATATGTTATCCTAAAATGTGACCAATTAATCGTTTTAAGCCATTTTCTTGTACAAAAAAATTGATTTTTAAATTGAAATGTTATTAAGTAAAATTTGAAATATAAGAAGATTCTTAAAAATATTATAAATATTTAAAACAGATTCAAGTATATATAAATTAATAATTGTGATACAAAGGTACCAACATGGTGGACGTATTGTTTGCTGCAAATATCATGTGCAAATTTTGGTGTCGTAGATATTTTTTTTTCAAGTTCAAAATTCTTTTAGTCCCTTTGCAAATAAGCACTTGCAATAGGCTTTCGATATTTTAATTGTATAAAACTTGAATTACATGTGCATAATTATAAGTTAAATAATAATTCCAATTATTGTCAAGACGATTGTTTTGTCTTCAATAATATATTTAAGGTCCATTTTATATGAATGCATCCGCCCTGTTCCTTCTATATATAGAGAATTCTGGTACAATTTTCCAATGGCATATCCATTTTTACCTGGCGGAATTTCAATAATCCCTGGCATAGTAATGTGTAAAATCCCGGCTGGATCCGTCGCACTTCCACTATCATGGTCATGTCCGGCAATATAGCACAAAACACAATTCCCATATCTGTTAAAAACGTCCATGACTTCGTCATAATTCCAACACAGGCACACTGGGCTGGTACTCGGCTTATACATCGGATTGTGTCCTAACAATAGTAAAAAAAATAATTTTTGAGATTTTAAAATTTTATTGAAGTAATTAAAGGAAACTTGAAACAAGTTTAACTTATGTTGCATGACGCTTTTCTAAAAAGTTTTTGTGAGGTTGATGTCTTAAATAAATAGACGTTTACTACTATTATTATTCTGCTACTAGCATCGCAGGTTCAAAAAAACATTTATTAATTCAAATTTGACATATAAAAGTAAAAGTACATATTCCTTTGGGACAGTGGCTATGTGGCTAAAGTTCGTGAGAGAGAGAGAGAGAGAGAGAGAGAGAGAGAGAGAGAGAGAGAGAGAGAGAGAGAGAGAGAGAGAGAGAGATGGCTATCATGACCAACACATACCCATAATAATTACATTTTCCTTATTTTTTACTGATTCTGATAATATGCTTTCTAACCAATTCAACTGTGTAGAACTAACAGCACCATTAAATTTGACAAATCTCATATCATAATCGTCAAGGCCATCAGGATTATTTTTATCTTCGTTTGGGTTGTTAGATAAGTACGCCCACGCTTTACTGTGTTCTGGACTATCCTCCTCAGTTCCAAGCAAACTTATCTCGTAACAGTCAAGAACAATGATTCGAAACTGCGGAAAAGGTACAATTGTGTAAAATGCTCTTCCTGATACACCAGAACAGCCTTTCGATGTTGCCGATAAAAGTTTTGAATTTAAAAGGCTCTGCTTCGTTTAAAATTATACAGTTCATGGTTGCCCCACATATGATATACAGGTGCATCAAATTTGTCCAAAATATCTAATGTTGACTGAAGCGCCCCCTGGCAACCATTTAGGTCCCTGTCTGCTGAATCCGTCAATCAAGTCTCCGAGTTGGAAAGCACAGTCACATTTACCCTGTTTCCATACGTTCACTGCCTGTTGTAAAAGTGTTAACGAATTTCGATAATACCTCTTCTTTGTTTTTGAGAAATTGTACCCATCTGGAATATCGGCATGTTGCACATCGGCTATTAGTCCAAATCTGTACAAACATTCGGTAGATGGCGCTTTTCTTGTACTGTCTAATAAGTTGTTCATCAAATATTTGGCCGTGCTAGCCATCAAGCTGAAAAGGAACAAGATAAAAAAGTATTCATAAAATGTAACAAATACATGTAAGAGCTTTTAGTATGCGTCGACAAATCCAGCGGAAAATGTTAAGATTAGATTTCATAAATGTGATCTCAACAACGAAAAATACAGCCTCAGTAGTAGAGCGTCCGTCTCGAGTGCAGCGTAAGTGGTCGCAAACCGCGACCGGATCATACAATAAACTTTAAACTTTGAGATATAGTTTTCTCGTCTGGTGCTCGGCATTGGGAGAAATGAGTATCGACTGGATCACTCGGTGCCAGGAAATGGTCTAGAGAGTAGCATGATTGTCTGCGACATACTATCTTGGTGAGCTAGCACCTTAACAAAAAGTCGTCCTGAGTGCGCGCTAGTAGGCGACATTCAAAAACTTGTTCTTAGATTATTCCAAAGAGATTCATTGCTTTGTTCCTGTCGCAAAAAGTTGAAAAATGCTGAAGCGACGTTAAACTACATTACAATTAAGAAACAAATCAATCGAGAACGAAAGTCTAAGCGTGTCGCTTAAAACACAAAAACATTGGTTTGTGCCCTCGTGATGGTTTTGAGCGTACAGGACAACTTCTCCACTGAAATTACCAACCTAATACCGAGCGAAGCGCGCAAAGCCACGTGAAGCTTTAATTTACGGAACATATATAACCTTATGCGAAAGAGAGATTTGTTACCGCATAAAAATTGTTCGACTTTTTGCATAAAACTGTCGAAATAAAGTCCGATAACAACGGTAATTAAAACTTTACTCTTCTGCACAAAATGAAAATACAAAGCAAAACAACAATGTCTTGCAACTTTTCTACAATAAATGCATGTACCGAAATAACGAAAAAGGACATTACAGTTCATTATGGAACGTCATAGCTGTCTTATATCAAGTACAAAATGATATAATGACGAAAGCTAATAATATAATGGTAAAACCAAATCATATAAAAATAAAACCAAATCATATAATGATCAGACCAAATAATAAACCACATCATATAATGATGAAGTGAAAACATATAATGGCGAAACTCAATTATATAATGATCAGACCAAATAATATAACGGTAAAACCATATAATATAATGATAAAACAAAAATATATAATGGTAAAACCAAAACATATAACGATGAAAGCAAATAATATCATGATAAAATTAATTTATATACCATTTTTGTACAATATAAGACAGCTATGGCGTTCCATAACATTAGCTAAGTACTGCATTATGTTTACCGGTTTTGTTCCTGGATTAGATTCCAGTCAGAAAATAGAAAGTTCATATCTTAGAACGTGTGTTAAGACTGCATGTCTGCCAGTTACAACCTCTCTCTCTCTCTCTCTCTCTCTCTCTCTCTCTCTCTCTCTCTATATATATATATATATAAATTCGGGGTGCCCGTCCGGTCGATAAACTGAGATATAGCCCGCACCCCATGAAATATTTGTTAAATATATATATTCCCCTACATTTATCAGTTTATCCTATTAAAACTTTGTGTTTAAATTGTGTCATCATCAGGCCGAGGTGGTGGTTGTTGTCATGTGCTTATTTTGTGTTTTTCATGATAAACTTTTAGAGACATTCAAAATTAGAACATGCGATTTTGACAATCCCATTCTATATAGGAATTATGTCAAGGTCTCAAAAACAAATGAAGGAAAATAGCATATAAGTATATAATCGCTCGTCGTGAAATTCAACTCATACAATCAGAAATTTTAAAGGAAGTAATTTGAGGGAACTTCTATATAATACAATATTGATATTATATCTCACTTTTTAATTTTTTATAACAGTTTTAAAGTTTATAAAGTTCTTTGTGTGTCTTACCTTATGTTCATTACCAAACTTTGCATTATCGGAAGTCTATTATTATTCTGTCATTATCCATCACTGAATTGGAGTTGTCGTCCTTACCACTTATTTATAAATCATATGTAATGCGGTAATTTCAAGAATATTTCCTAGACTTTCTATTTTATTATATAAGTCCTTATGTATACCAAATGCACCCAGTTTAATTCCATTGTCGGTGTGACAAAGATTAAAACAAAAAGAAGAAAATGTTGAACCGAATGACAACAAATTATTACAGATTGTTGTGAAATATAATACGGTGGTAAATCGCCACTATCACCGGTGATTGTTACTTGTGTAACGACGAGCACCTTCACCTTATTAAAAATAATAATAATACACAACGACATCGTTTTGTAACAGAATCTATTTACACAATTCTACAAACCTTATTTTGAATGTGCTCAGGGTAAATTACTGATCCTGGTCGATTCCTTTAAGCCTGCGGATGTGTCAAACATGCCGTTCCATTCCCATGCATGTTATAATTTCGCAACTAAAGCGCGATAACTCTTCTGTGTATATTAAGAATTCACTCCTTGAAAAAAAAGATTTAAAGATGTATATATCTTATATATCTCCGACCGGGTCTGGCCCAAGACTATATGAAAGTGGGTAGTGACTGTTTTTTCGCCAAGCACTTGGCATTACAAAGTGAAAGTCACGGTTCTTTCGGATGGTAATTTAAAATAAACGAGGCACGTTAAAGAACCCTGCTGTACAATGCCATCAGCGCAACGCGCAGGTAAAATTTTGCCTATAGTTTGCGACGTAATATAAGTGAAATATTCTTATCAAACCGGAGATGAAGTTTTTGACCAACTGTTTTGTAACACGTTTTGCTAGGCTTCTACTTTTCATGCTTTCACCTTTTTTAATATCGAACAAAGACAAATATGTTAATTTAGGTCGTTAATGATCTAATGGATTGTTGTTGTTGTTGTTGTTGTTGTTGTTGTTGTTGTTGTTATGGTGAACATCGCATCAGCAATTTTGGCTTTTTGCTATGAGAACAATGATTTTGTGTTGATTAATATGTGACACAATAATAAACTATTTTATTATTATTATTATTATTAATGTAATTAATCTGTATGTAGTATTAACTGCCTTGTACAACCGCACACTTAAGACCACTTTTGGTTAAGGTGCTAGTTTGCCGAGTCAGTATGCCGCAGACAAGTATACCACTCAACTAGTCCGTTATCCTGGCACCGGGTGAACCAGTCGATACTCTATCCTTCTAGTTTCGAGCGCCATGCAAGGAAACAACATCCTAAATTTTAAATACTTATGTATGATGCAGCCTGGGGTTTTAACGCACATCCTCCCGCTATAGAGGAGAGCAAGCTTCCGCTGAGCCACCAAGGCGGTTGCATGTTATGGAGGAGACTTTTTAAGCATCGATGAGTCTAAACTAAATGGACAAGACATAACAGCGTGAAGACACGTGTTTATACTTAATGTAAGCTACCACCCTAATGTTTATTAGAATTGCTTGTGTTAAAACTGACATCGACTTCACAAGTTGATGGATTTATAAAGTCAATGAAATAAACATAATGATGATGTATCATTAACAACCTTGGTCGATTATACATATCAACATGATAAAAAATAGTCTAAAAATAAATCATAAATATGTTGTTTGAATTTAAAATTTACAGCTTCAACAATAAATCAATCATTTGAAGATTTAATGGTAAACAAATATTGCTGATATCATTTAGGCAACAGTCTGAATTGTCATACTATCAAATTATGTTGCAATATGTAAACTGGTATGAATATCAATTTCGTCTGGTTATATCGACTGCACTTTTAAGTCGAAATTTATTGTACATACAAGTTAATCTGTTAATTAACTTATATGTTCCAATACACTAATTCCCTTTTTCCTGATTTTTTTCTTTGTGCGTTTCTGATCTTTCTTGCTTTTATCATACGTTGACTTTCAGCTATAAAGAAGCTTTAATTCCGTCATATTTTTATAAATTGTGCTTTTCCACATTTTTAATTAGTATTATTTTACATTTAATATTTAATAGTGTCCAACAAGATAAAAAAAATCTCCAATAAAACAAAGTTTTTGCAAGTATTATATATATATATATATATATATATATATATATATATATATATATATATATATATATATATATATATATATATATATATATATATATAGTGTGTAGTTAGGTCTTATAACAAATATTTAAAACAGCTTTTGTGCAAATACCTAAATTCCTGAAAATGCTTAATATTGTTCTTTAGTCACATAAACGTTACTTATGGTTTACGTGTATCAATTATTTTTAGCCATCTCTTATACTTACTGTACATAATATATAAAAAATTACTTTACTAAGTCATTTTCGACATAATTTTTTTATTTAATAACCAATATCCGTTTGCAAATTGGATGTAAGAGTTTCGAAATAAGTGGTCTAAATTTGCATTAGTTTTGTTACTTCCGCAATTGCTATAATTGTGGTTTGTTCTTCGTTGAATGGTGCCTAGTGAGAAAGTTTGTCACTTCTGTTGCTGGGGTCGATTGGTTTCTACGGTTATTAAAAACCCTTCCTAGATTTGTATTTATTACGGAATATTTCTATTAGAATAATTTTGTTTGGTCTTCCTGGGATTTTAAGTCAACATGATATACATTCATTTAAATACATTTATTTGGCCTTAACTGTCCCATTTAACATAAATTGTGCAACTTTATCACCAATTAGACAAAACATCCAACTCAAACTTGAATAAAAATAAATTGAATTTTTAATTAGATTTGACATTTTAGTAAATTACTTTTTATTTCCGCTTATTTGTGGATTGTTGTTGATGGTGACAGAATTTTACACGGATAATTAAACACGTGACTTATGCGTATAAAATCGAATACGGATGTTGAAAAGTCAGGTTTGGTGTGGAATATCGGAAGGATACTACGGTTGGTATTCTCTCTCTCTCTCTCTCTCTCTCTCTCTCTCTCTCTCTCTCTCTCTCTCTCTCTCTCTCTCTATATATATATATATATATATATAAACTAGTATAAATCACAGTTAAAGTAAGACTAAAGATGTAATCTTCGCATTGGAAACTACTTTGCCGAATTAGTTAGTAGGGTCTTTATTGGGTGTGGAGTTAAAATTTGAGACCGATTATTTTTTTAAATATTATTTTGTAAAACATTTGTAAAGCCATTTAAATTTGTTTTTATCTTGATTTTACATAGTGCAATTTGGGTTTTAAAATCATTTAAAAGTCATCCTTTAAGGTTAATCATGATTGTTATTATAGATAAGTACAAATTTGGCAATATTATTTGTCCGAATTTCGTCTGACCCCAACACAGATTATGCCTGACGGCAGAATGTAGGGTAAAATCATTTCTATATTATTGATATATTCTATTTAAAACCCGGAATTTCCCGATACCAACTTGTGTCGGAGGGAATGCCACATCAATTTGCCTCAGATTGAAAATATTAGAAGAGCGATAGGGAAAATACCAACCTTGATCGACATAGAAATTGTTCTTACCCTACACACAGCCGTCAGGCATATTTTGTTAGGGTCAGAGGAAATCCGGGCTACAATATCATATGTCCCATTTTAGAATTTAACGTTCATTTATCCCACGTTAGGTTCTCAGATATTAAAATCTTATTTTTATTATAATTATTTACAGATGTTTGGATCAAAGTTAGTTATATTGCTACTCTTCATTGCTGGACAAACTGAAGGTAATTACTTTTTGTTTTTTGTATGACACAAACGTGTTTATTGTCCCATGGTTCCACGGTATCGATTTTAACTGTTCCGTCTAAAAACAATTTGTAGAGACATGTTTAAAATAAATGATCATGATCTCTCTCTCTCTCTCTCTCTCTCTCTCTCTCTCTCTCTCTCTCTCTCTCTCTCTCTCTCTCTCTTCCTCTTTCTCTCTCTCTCTCTCTGTGTGTGTGTGTGTGTGTTATGCAGAAGTTGATCACAGGACAAAAGGTGATAAAAACTTGTATTTGTTCCCCAAAAATCTATGAAGGTAGACAAACCAAAGATATTTTTTAACAGAAAGTAGAGAAATTACAACCGCCCTACAAAAGTTCCTAAACTACATCACTGGATGTTAAATAATTGAGAGTACCGGTATAAGGGCCGCCTTGCGAAAGTCTGAAACAATGTCGCTTGTTAGCTTTTATAAAATTATACAATTAGGTCCAAATTACAATAGTTTCTGAACAAAGATACTGGTCGACAAAAATTAAGATAATTAGGAGCGCTCTCGGATAATTATTGAACACCCTTTTTACGTTTTGTCATTGAAGGTTTGTGCCAAATTAGGCCATGGTATAGAGGAAGATTTAACATTGTTGGCAATGAGAACACACAGCTTATAGTTCGTAGAAATACCATGGTAGCTGTCCAAAATGGCGTTGAGACTGTGTACAAGTGTTTAGACAGTGACTATAGTACATACTTAATGGAGTAAGTATTTATAAACATAATAAGTATTAATTTATCGTGTTGAATGTCCCAAGTCGGACTTCACGTGAAATACACAGACACTGATTCTAACTCTGTTTCTTGGTCATCATCAGAATAGTGTTAAAAAGTTCGAAGGACAATGGCTCTAACTCTGTTAGTGTCTGTTTCTTTACCATCATCACAATATTTTGATAAGTTCGAAGGACAATGTTTTTGAGCCATCATCATAATATTGTTGATAAGTTCGAACGACAATGGCTCTAACTCTGTTTCTTAGCCATCATCATAATATTGTTGATAAGTTCGAAGGACAATGCCTCTGACTCTGTTTCTGGCCATCATCACAATACTGTTGATAAGTTGGAAGGACAATGGCTCTAACTCTGTTTTTGTGCCATCATCATAATATTGTTGATAAGTTCGAAGGACAATGGCTCTAACTCTGTTACTTGGCCATCATCATAATATTGTTGAAAAGTTCGAAGGACAATGGCTCTAACTCTGTTTTTGTGCCATCATCATAATATTGTTGATAAGTTCGAAGGACAATGGCTCTAACTCTGTTACTTGGCCATCATCATAATATTGTTGATAAGTTCGAAGGACAATGGCTCTAACTCTGTTTCTTGGCCATCATCACAATACTGTTGATAAGTTCGAAGGACAATGGCTCTAACTCTGTTTCTGTGCCATCATCATAATATTGTTGATAAGTTCGAAGGACAATGGTTCTGACTCTGTTTCTGTGCCATCATCGTAATATTGTTGATAAGTTCGAAGGACAATAGCTCTGACTCTGTTTCTGGCCATCATCACAATACTGTTGATAAGTTCGAAGGACAATGGCTCTAACTCTGTTTCTGTGCCATCATCATAATATTGTTGATAAGTTCGAAGGACAATGGCTCCAACTCTGTTTCTGTGCCATCATCATAATATTTTTGATAAGATCGAAGGACAATGGCTCTGACTCTGTTTCTTGGCCATCATCATAATATTGTTGATAAGTTCGAAGGACAATGGCTCTAACTCTGTTTCTTAGCTATCATCATAAAATTGTTGATAAGTTCGAAGGACAATGGCTCTAACTCTGTTTCTGGCCATCATCACAATACTGTTGATAAGTTCGAAGGACAATGGCTCTAACTCTGTTTCTGTGCCATCATCATAATATTGTTGAAAAGTTCGAATGACAATGGCTCTAACTCTGTTTCTTAGCCATCATCATAATATTGTTGATAAGTTCAAAGTACAATGGCTCTAACTCTGTTTCTTGGCCATCATCATAATATTGTTGATAAGTTCGAAGGACAATGGCTCTAACTCTGTTTCTTAGCTATCATCATAAAATTGTTGATAAGTTCGAAGGACAATGGCTCTGACTCTGTTTCTGGCCATCATCACAATAC
Source organism: Tegillarca granosa (assembly GCA_029721355.1). Taxonomy (NCBI): domain Eukaryota; kingdom Metazoa; phylum Mollusca; class Bivalvia; order Arcoida; family Arcidae; genus Tegillarca; species Tegillarca granosa. The sequence continues at coordinate 37,127,237 of CM056594.1, read as the reverse complement.
TGTTGATAAGTTGGAAGGACAATGGCTCTAACTCTGTTACTTGGCCATCATCATAATATTGTTGAAAAGTTCGAAGGACAAAGGCTTTAACTCTGTTTCTTAGCCATCATCATAATATTGTTGATAAGTTCAAAGGACAATGGCTCTAACTCTGTTTCTTGGCCATCATCACAATACTGTTGATAAGTTCGAAGGACAATGGCTCTAACTCTGTTTCCTGGCCATCATCATAATATTGTTGAAAAGTTCGAAGGACAATGGCTCTAACTCTGTTTCTTAGCCATCATCAAAATATTGTTGATAAGTTCGAAGGACAATGCCTCTGACTCTGTTTCTGGCCATCATCACAATACTGTTGATAAGTTGAAGGACAATGGCTCTAACTCTGTTTCTGTGCCATCATCATAATATTGTTGATAAGTTCGAAGGACAATGGCTCCAACTCTGTTTCTGTGCCATCATCATAATATTTTTGATAAGTTCGAAGGACAATGGCTCTGACTCTGTTTCTTGGCCATCATCATAATATTGTTGATAAGTTCGAAGGACAATGGCTCTAACTCTGTTTCTTAGCTATCATCATAAAATTGTTGATAAGTTCGAAGGACAATGGCTCTGACTCTGTTTCTGGCCAACATCACAATACTGTTGATAAGTTCGAAGGACAATGGCTCTAACTCTGTTTCTGTGCCATCATCATAATATTGTTGAAAAGTTCGAAGGACAATGGCTCTAACTCTGTTTCTTAGCCATCATCATAATATTGTTGATAAGTTCAAAGGACAATGGCTCTAACTCTGTTTCTTGGCCATCATCACAATACTGTTGATAAGTTCGAAGGACAATGGCTCTAACTCTGTTTCTTAGCCATCATCAAAATATTGTTGATAAGTTCGAAGGACAATGCCTCTGACTCTGTTTCTGGCCATCATCACAATACTGTTGATAAGTTGGAAGGACAATGGCTCTAACTCTGTTTCTGTGCCATCATCATAATATTGTTGATAAGTTCGAAGGACAATGGCTCTAAATCTGTTTCTTAGCTATCATCATAAAATTGTTGATAAGTTCGAAGGACAATGGCTCTGACTCTGTTTCTGGCCATCATCACAATACTGTTCATAAGTTCGAAGGACAATGGCTCTAACTCTGTTTTTGTGCCATCATCATAATATTGTTGATAAGTTCGAAGGACAATGGCTCTAACTCTGTTACTTGGCCATCATCATAATATTGTTGATAAGTTCGAAGGACAATGGCTCTAACTCTGTTTCTTGGCCATAATCACAATACTGTTGATAAGTTCGAAGGACAATGGCTCTAACTCTGTTTCTGTGCCATCATCATAATATTGTTGATAAGTTGGAAGGACAATGGTTCTAACTCTGTTTCTGTGCCATCATCTTAATATTGTTGATAAGTTCGAAGGACAATAGCTCTGACTCTGTTTCTGGCCATCATCACAATACTGTTGATAAGTTCGAAGGACAATGGCTCTAACTCTGTTTCTGTGCCATCATCATAATATTGTTGATAAGTTCGAAGGACAATGGCTCCAACTCTGTTTCTGTGCCATCATCACAATACTGTTGATAAGTTCGAAGGACAATGGCTCTAACTCTGTTTTTGTGCCATCATCATAATATTGTTGATAAGTTCGAAGGACAATGGCTCTAACTCTGTTACTTGGCCATCATCATAATATTGTTGATAAGTTCGAAAGACAATGGCTCTAACTCTGTTTCTTGGCCATCATCACAATACTGTTGATAAGTTCGAAGGACAATGGCTCTAACTCTGTTTCTGTGCCATCATCATAATATTGTTGATAAGTTCGAAGGACAATAGCTCTGACTCTGTTTCTGGCCATCATCACAATACTGTTGATAAGTTCGAAGGACAATGGCTCTAACTCTGTTTCTGTGCCATCATCATAATATTGTTGATAAGTTCGAAGGACAATGGCTCTAACTCTGTTTCTTGGCCATCATCACAATAATGTTGATAAGTTCGAAGGACAATGGCTCTAACTCTGTTTCTGTGCCATCATCATAATATTGTTGATAAGTTCGAAGGACAATGGTTCTGACTCTGTTTCTGTGCCATCATCGTAATATTGTTGATAAGTTCGAAGGACAATAGCTCTGACTCTGTTTCTGGCCATCATCACAATACTGTTGATAAGTTCGAAGGACAAGGCTCTAACTCTGTTTGTGTGCCATCATCATAATATTGTTGATAAGTTCGAAGGACAATGGCTCCAACTCTGTTTCTGTGCCATCATCATAATATTTTTGATAAGTTCGAAGGACAATGGCTCTGACTCTGTTTCTTGGCCATCATCATAATATTGTTGATAAGTTCGAAGGACAATCGCTCTAACTCTGTTTCTTAGCTATCATCATAAAATTGTTGATAAGTTCGAAGGACAATGGCTCTAACTCTGTTTCTGGCCATCATCACAATACTGTTGATAAGTTCGAAGGACAATGGCTCTAACTCTGTTTCTGTGCCATCATCATAATATTGTTGAAAAGTTCGAATGACAATGGCTCTAACTCTGTTTCTTAGCCATCATCATAATATTGTTGATAAGTTCAAAGTACAATGGCTCTAACTCTGTTTCTTGGCCATCATCATAATATTGTTGATAAGTTCGAAGGACAATGGCTCTAACTCTGTTTCTTAGCTATCATCATAAAATTGTTGATAAGTTCGAAGGACAATGGCTCTGACTCTGTTTCTGGCCATCATCACAATACTGTTGATAAGTTGGAAGGACAATGGCTCTAACTCTGTTACTTGGCCATCATCATAATATTGTTGAAAAGTTCGAAGGACAATGGCTCTAACTCTGTTTCTTAGCCATCATCATAATATTGTTGATAAGTTCAAAGGACAATGGCTCTAACTCTGTTTCTTGGCCATCATCACAATACTGTTGATAAGTTCGAAGGACAATGGCTCTAACTCTGTTTCCTGGCCATCATCATAATATTGTTGAAAAGTTCGAAGGACAATGGCTCTAACTCTGTTTCTTAGCTATCATCATAAAATTGTTGATAAGTTCGAAGGACAATGGCTCTGACTCTGTTTCTTAGCCATCATCAAAATATTGTTGATAAGTTCGAAGGACAATGCCTCTGACTCTGTTTCTGGCCATCATCACAATACTGTTGATAAGTTGAAGGACAATGGCTCTAACTCTGTTTCTGTGCCATCATCATAATATTGTTGATAAGTTCGAAGGACAATGGCTCCAACTCTGTTTCTGTGCCATCATCATAATATTTTTGATAAGTTCGAAGGACAATGGCTCTGACTCTGTTTCTTGGCCATCATCATAATATTGTTGATAAGTTCGAAGGACAATGGCTCTAACTCTGTTTCTTAGCTATCATCATAAAATTGTTGATAAGTTCGAAGGACAATGGCTCTGACTCTGTTTCTGGCCAACATCACAATACTGTTGATAAGTTCGAAGGACAATGGCTCTAACTCTGTTTCTGTTCCATCATCATAATATTGTTGAAAAGTTCGAAGGACAATGGCTCTAACTCTGTTTCTTAGCCATCATCATAATATTGTTGATAAGTTCAAAGGACAATGGCTCTAACTCTTTTTCTTGGCCATCATCACAATACTGTTGATAAGTTCGAAGGACAATGGCTCTAACTCTGTTTCTTAGCCATCATCAAAATATTGTTGATAAGTTCGAAGGACAATGCCTCTGACTCTGTTTCTGGCCATCATCACAATACTGTTGATAAGTTGGAAGGACAATGGCTCTAACTCTGTTTCTGTGCCATCATCATAATATTGTTGATAAGTTCGAAGGACAATGGCTCTCAATCTGTTTCTTAGCTATCATCATAAAATTGTTGATAAGTTCGAAGGACAATGGCTCTGACTCTGTTTCTGGCCATCATCACAATACTGTTCATAAGTTCGAAGGACAATGGCTCTAACTCTGTTTTTGTGCCATCATCATAATCTTGTTGATAAGTTCGAAGGACAATGGTTCTAACTCTGTTACTTGGCCATCATCATAATATTGTTGATAAGTTCGAAGGACAATGGCTCTAACTCTGTTTCTTGGCCATCATCACAATACTGTTGATAAGTTCGAAGGACAATGGCTCTAACTCTGTTTCTGTGCCATCATCATAATATTGTTGATAAGTTCGAAGGACAATGGTTCTAACTCTGTTTCTGTGCCATCATCGTAATATTGTTGATAAGTTCGAAGGACAATAGCTCTGACTCTGTTTCTGGCCATCATCACAATACTGTTGATAAGTTCGAAGGACAATGGCTCTAACTCTGTTTCAGTGCCATCATCATAATATTGTTGATAAGTTCGAAGGACAATGGCTCCAACTCTGTTTCTGTGCCATCATCATAATATTTTTGATAAGTTCGAAGGACAATGGCTCTGACTCTGTTTCTTGGCCATCATCATAATATTGTTGATAAGTTCGAAGGACAATGGCTCTAACTCTGTTTCTTAGCTATCATCATAAAATTGTTGATAAGTTCGAAGGACAATGGCTCTGACTCTGTTTCTGGCCATCATCACAATACTGTTGATAAGTTCGAAGGACAATGGCTCTAACTCTGTTTCTGTGCCATCATCATAATATTGTTGAAAAGTTCGAATGACAATGGCTCTAACTCTGTTTCTTAGCCATCATCATAATATTGTTGATAAGTTCAAAGAACAATGGCTCTAACTCTGTTTCTTGGCCATCATCATAATATTGTTGATAAGTTCGAAGGACAATGGCTCTAACTCTGTTTCTTAGCTATCATCATAATATTGTTGATAAGTTCGAAGGACAATGGCTCTGACTCTGTTTCTGGCCATCATCACAATACTGTTGATAAGTTGGAAGGACAATGGCTCTAACTCTGTTTCTGTGCCATCATCATAATATTGTTGAAAAGTTCGAAGGACAATGGCTCTAACTCTGTTTCTTAGCCATCATCATAATATTGTTGATAAGTTCAAAGGACAATGGCTCTTACTCTGTTTCTTGGCCATCATCACAATACTGTTGATAAGTTCGAAGGACAATGGCTCTAACTCTGTTTCCTGGCCATCATCATAATATTGTTGAAAAGTTCGAAGGACAATGGCTCTAACTCTGTTTCTTAGCCATCATCAAAATATTGTTGATAAGTTCGAAGGACAATGCCTCTGACTCTGTTTCTGGCCATCATCACAATACTGTTGATAAGTTGAAGGACAATGGCTCTAACTCTGTTTCTGTGCCATCATCATAATATTGTTGATAAGTTCGAAGGACAATGGCTCCAACTCTGTTTCTAGGCCATCATCATAATATTTTTGATAAGTTCGAAGGACAATGGTTCTGACTCTGTTTCTGGCCATCATCACAATACTGTTGATAAGTTCGAAGGACAATGGCTCTGACTCTGTTTCTTGGCCATCATCATATTATTGTTGATAAGTTCGAAGGACAATGGCTCTAACTCTGTTTCTTAGCTATCATCATAATATTGTTGATAAGTTCGAAGGACAATGGCTCTGACACTGTTTCTAGCCATCATCACAATACTGTTGATAATTCGAAGGACAATGGCTCTAACTCTGTTTCTGTGCCATCATCATAATATTGTTGATAAGTTCGAAGGACAATGGCTCTAACTCTGTTTCTTAGCCATCATCATAATATTGTTGATAAGTTCGAAGGACAATGCCTCTGACTCTGTTTCTGGCCCTCATCACAATACTGTTGATAAGTTCGAAGGACAATGGCTCTAACTCTGTTTGTGTGCCATCATCATAATATTGTTGATAAGTTCGAAGGACAATGGCTCTAACTCTGTTACTTGGCCATCATCATAATATTGTTGATAAGTTCGAAGGACAATGGCTCTGACTCTGTTTCTTGGCCATCATCACAATACTGTTGATAAGTTCGAAGGACAATGGCTCTAACTCTGTTTCTGTGCCATCATCATAATATTGTTGATAAGTTCGAAGGACAATGGCTCTAACTCTGTTTCTTAGCCATCATCATAATATTGTTGATAAGTTCGAAGGACAATGGCTCCAACTCTGTTTCTGTGCCATCATCATAATGTTTTTGATAAGTTCGAAGGACAATGGCTCTGACTCTGTTTCTTGGCCATCATCATAATATTGTTGATAAGTTCGAAGGACAATGGCTCTAACTCTGTTTCTTAGCTATCATCATAAAATTGTTGATAAGTTCGAAGGACAATGGCTCTGACTCTGTTTCTGGCCATCATCACAATACTGTTGATAAGTTCGAAGGACAATGGCTCTAACTCTGTTTCTGTGCCATCATCATAATATTGTTGATAAGTTCGAAGGACAATGGCTCCAACTCTGTTTCTTAGCTATCATCATAAAATTGTTGATAAGTTCGAAGGACAATAGCTCTGACTCTGTTTCTGGCCATCATCACAATACTGTTGATAAGTTCGAAGGACAATGGCTCTAACTCTGTTTCCTGGCCATCATCATAATATTGTTGAAAAGTTCGAAGGACAATGGCTCTAACTCTGTTTCTTAGCCATCATCAAAATATTGTTGATAAGTTCGAAGGACAATGGCTCTAACTCTGTTTCTGTGCCATCATCATAATATTGTTGATAAGTTCGAAGGACAATGGCTCCAACTCTGTTTCTTAGCTATCATCATAAAATTGTTGATAAGTTCGAAGGACAATAGCTCTGACTCTGTTTCTGGCCATCATCACAATACTGTTGATAAGTTCGAAGGACAATGGCTCTAACTCTGTTTCTGTGCCATCATCATAATATTGTTGATAAGTTCGAAGGACAATGGCTCCTACTCTGTTTCTGTGCCATCATCATAATATTTTTGATAAGTTCGAAGGACAATGGCTCTAACTCTGTTTCTTAGCTATCATCATAAAATTGTTGATAAGTTCGAAGGACAATGGCTCTGACTCTGTTTCTGGCCATCATCACAATACTGTTGATAAGTTCGAAGGACAATGGCTCTAACTCTGTTTCTGTGCCATCATCATAATATTGTTGAAAAGTTCGAAGGACAATGGCTCTAACTCTGTTTCTTAGCCATCATCATAATATTGTTGATAAGTTCAAAGGACAATGGCTCTAACTCTGTTTCTTGGCCATCATCACAATACTGTTGATAAGTTCGAAGGACAATGGCTCTAACTCTGTTTCCTGGCCATCATCATAATATTGTTGAAAAGTTCGAAGGACAATGGCTCTAACTCTGTTTCTTAGCCATCATCAAAATATTGTTGATAAGTTCGAAGGACAATGCCTCTGACTCTGTTTCTGGCCATCATCACAATACTGTTGATAAGTTGAAGGACAATGGCTCTAACTCTGTTTCTGTGCCATCATCATAATATTGTTGATCAGTTCAAAGGACAATGGCTCCAACTCTGTTTCTAGGCCATCATCATAATATTTTTGATAAGTTCGAAGGACAATGGTTCTGACTCTGTTTCTGGCCATCATCACAATACTGTTGATAAGTTCGAAGGACAATGGCTCTTACTCTGTTTCTTGGCCATCATCATAATATTGTTGATAAGTTCGAAGGACAATGGCTCTAACTCTGTTTCTTAGCTATCATCATAATATTGTTGATAAGTTCGAAGGACAATGGCTCTGACACTGTTTCTGGCCATCATCACAATACTGTTGATAAGTTCGAAGGACAATGGCTCTAACTCTGTTTCTGTGCCATCATCATAATATTGTTGATAAGTTCGAAGGACAATGGCTCTAACTCTGTTTCTTAGCCATCATCATAATATTGTTGATAAGTTCGAAGGACAATGGCTCTTACTCTGTTTCTGTTTCATGATCACAATATTGTTGATAAGTTCGAAGGACAATGGCTCTAACTCTGTTTCTTGGCCATCATTACAATACTGTTGATAAGTTCGAAGTTGCTGTATTCATACTTGTACTTGATATATTTGACGTCCCATAGTTCCTTTTATTCTCAAATTTGATTTTGCATGTAATAGGGGAAGCTAGCTAGGCAGGAGATGCTTACCTTTCCGAAACACCCGGACTCGCTTCTTTACTGGAAGTTTTCGTGTGTAACTGAATTGACCAGTTTTAAATTATTACTTTGTTTTGGAGAGTGAGATCTAAACATGGACAGATCTGTTTTTTTTTTTTTTTTTTTTTTTTCAACATTTTTCGTTCAAAAATACGACCATTGTTAAGACTTCACCTTAATTTGGTTTATCTAAAATAATTAATAAACTGATAATGCATTCGAAATTCGAAGCATTAACATTAGAATTGCTTCATTCTAGATGTTCGGTACTATTTTCTAGCATGATGAAAATTTTCTTGCACCATGATATCATTTCCTTCCATATTTCTCAATTCGATAAGATATATTAATTTGTTAATTTATATAAAAAGGAACATATAAAAGAGGTTCTTGAAGCAAAGTTCTTGTTATATATTAATATTTCTTATTGATATCAAACATTCGGTTACTCTTTATATTATGGTTGGTCATGGACAAAATATTATGGATATATATATATATATATATCTGAACTGTACTTGAAAATTGGAAGTTCTTTCGCAAAGCTCTCGGAATTAAGAAAAGAAAGTCACAGAGACCTTTAGTGAAATGACGGGCGGGACACGCTTAGCGCACTACAGAGGTTTAAACTTCTACCACTTCAAATAGAGTTGGTTACGTCTCAGTATAAGTAAAATATTCTTGACTGGGACGCAAAATCCATTAAATCACTCTATTTATCTTGATCAAACGTCTGAATAGCACAAGTTGAAATATATAACTTAAAAGCTTGAATGATTACTGCAAAAGACAATATCAAAATAACACGTTTAGAGTTCACAATTTTTTTAATTACTGTGGAGGACAATGAAGGAGTGATGTTAGTTGCAAGTCAAGACAACTGTTCTTATGTCAAGACGAGTTTTTATGATAAAAGAGGGAACCTGTTTAAAACCCAGTTAAAGAAAAACGGTCCATTTTGGACTGCTTAAGATTATTTAAACGTCTTTGAAATTACAGATTAAAAATCTGATTTCAAACTGCAAACGCTTGATTATTTGTCATTTTGACGGTATTGAAGATATTTAAAGTTGAGTATCTTAAATTGAATAAAAAACACCTTCATGATAAATTCAAAATCAAGGAGACTTATCCCCTAACAACTTGTTTCTACGAGATACGTTTTCAATATTTCAATTTCAATTTTTAAAATGTAATTTCAGGACACAGGATGGTAACAGAGTAATCTGTTTAAGTATTGGTCAGATGATGGATACTTACTATGAATTTACTGTTCGTCGAATAAGTAGTATGTTATTTATTTTCTTGTTTTATTTGGTTGATCACAATGACAATGGAGTTGGGTAAAAGTATGGCTTTAAATGAAAAAGGTTAAAATGAACATATAGATTTTCAAGCACCCTTTGAAATTTTAAAGCTTAAACAATATAATGATATACACACATTATTATTTTATTGGTCCGTATTTCGTTTGCAGCTTATTTAAAATGTCTCAGTTATTTATACTATTGCCTTCTTTAACATTTTTATTTTCACACGGCATTTGTCAAAAAAAAAAAAAAAAAAAAAAAAAAAAAAAAAAAAAAAAATTGGATTTTACTGTTTCCTTTTTATGAGTATGTTATGTTCACTACATTTTTCCATTTACAATCTAGATTCTGACGCCGAGAATGTCAGATTTTTCGATACGGAAAGAAAACAACCAGGAGCTACAGTAGAAAACAGCTGTACCAATTATAACGGACCAACTATTGCCTTGGATCGAACTCGTAAGTACTTTTATAAACTTCTTAAAAGTCTTTTTGTTTGTTTCTATAGTCACTGAAATCATTGACCTATTAGAATCCAAAGCAAAGCATCGGAATAAAGACATTATTTACAAGGTTTATGATAAGAAGGTACTCATTAATGTGTCACAAACATCTAATCTTAAGCTAACTTGCATTTTTAGCTAAAAACTAAGGTTGTTCCCTCATTTAAAGCAATCTTTAGCTGATCTTGATTCATATCAATTTGGAACTTTGGATTCATTAATTTTCTAATATTTGGTTTATCTTTTTTCGGCCCCTAATGTTACTGATGAGGAATGAATTGCCGAAATGTGCATATATGGCACATAAAAATTAAACAGGTATTTTTGTTAAATATTTAGTTTGTATAAATTGAAGTTTAAAAGATGCTGCTATGGCAACCATATTTGTTATTGCATTGCCTAATAAATATAATTCTACTAATATCATAAAATGTTTACATTATTTTAATTAAAGGCTCTGGATGCCAGTTTCCACCTATTCTGAGAAGGGCTTGGCAATTTGAAGGAGATTTCGTAAAATCTGTCACATTTACAACGAACAAAATGTCTTTGACATACAAGGATGGAAAAATCTTGGAATTTTCCTGTGAAAGGATGGATAAAGATGGGGACAGTTATGACATTGCAATGATGTAATTTCTTTGGTATTTCTTATATATTGTAATATAATTTTTTTTATTGTAAACATTTACTTCCGCGACAGCTGATGCAACCGAGAACACAAAACAAGGCAAGCGTCTGTACAGTGATGTGGTTATGGTACTATTAGACGACCCCTAAACGAAAACTTATCGTACAATCCGAGGCGTGTTCAAGTTACTGGTTGCTTTCCACTGCGCTCGAGCATACAATTTTTGTCTCTTGAGCGGAAGCGAGCAATCACATTGCATTCAAAATGGCGACCATTGGTGAAGAAGAGACTAATGTTGTAAAATAAATTGTAATTGGCCAGCCAAGTACTGATTTATCCTTGACTTCCACATCATATTTAGACGAAGAAAAACAAGTCGTTTCGTTTTTATTGATAATACAGAGTATGTTAAATAGTTCCATCGTTTTTTTTAAAAATGGTCATTAAATTTTTGGTTCTGATGTACCCGTGGTCAGACACCGATAAAATCCCCAAAAAAAACTTATAAACACACTCATATCACGCATCTACACAAATGTCTGAAATAATTCAAACGTTAATACTTCGATTTGAACGATTTAACACACCTTCACTGACATAAAAACAATACTGCATGTTGTCAGAATTCACTAAGATCATTTCCTTTAATGTTAGACTCTGCGACGCCATCTTGAATCTATGGCGAACAATCTTACAAATGTGATAGCGGTTGCTCGCGTGCGCTTGCGCAAACAACCATTCCTGAACAGGTTGAAGTCAATGCAACAGCGTATATACACAATCTTGAACGGGCCTCAGTAGACCATAAACACGCAAATACCGGCCTTAGTTTATGAAACAGATAACATAAAAAAGCTGTCTATGAAATACCGACAACGTTAAGAGTATTATTATAATTCTTAGGGCAGATGTTGTAGTCCTTTTAATAAAACACAAACATACCAGTCCATGTCAAAATCACCATCCCTCCCAAAACAAAGTAAAAACTTCGAAAAGTGGCCCATTTAGTTATACACGTGAACTTCCATCTAGGAAGTAAGGCCAGATGCTCTGGAAGGGTAAGCACCTGTCTTGCTAACTTCACCCGTCACCCAGATTAAGAATGAAAGGAATATGGAATTTAGTAAATCAAATATATCCAGTAAAAGTTTGGATACAGTGACTTCATGCTTATCAACAGTATTAAGATGACGGCTATAAAACTTTTAAGAGCCTTGAATAGCTTAGGCTTGCAATTTCTTTTGAGGCAATAATTTAATTCTAAGCAGTCTGCTTCGTTGTAGAAAGTCTTCTTAACGGTTCAATTCAATTTCGTTCGTGTCATAATTTTGGTATAAATCCAAATATAGGTAGAAAATGAAGAATCAGTCGTATCTTTTATTTCAAGCTCAAATGGATAGATGACATTCACATATTCTCCAAATTTAGGATTACAAAGAGACAGAATGTTATCTATATATCTGTATGTTGAGTGAATGAAATAGCGAGTTTTCTCTCCAGATTTGACATATTTCTGTAAAAATTATGATTCATATGAATTCAGAAACAAATCAGCAAGCAAAGGTGCACAATTTGTGCCCATTGGTATACCGTTTGTTTGTTGGAAAATTATATTGCCAAACACAACAAATACATTGGCTATTAAAAACTCTAACATTTTGTTGATGGCATCTTAGGTATATTTTTGTTTGCAGTCTGTATGGTGTTTTACAAAATAACCAGAATCCCTGTTGTACTAGCTGTTTATATCTTGGTATACCGTTTTTGTAAAAGAATGACAAGTGAATGATTCGTTTAAGACATTCTTTTAATTTAGAATGGCGGTGTAATTTGTAGACAAATCAAAAGTTTTTAAATGTTTTTAAAAGATAAAGATGTTTAACTAGTTCTTTAGAAATTTTGAAAATCCATATTTGGTTAATGCCAAATGTAGAATAGACTTTTTCTGAACAAGTCTGAACGCCATTTTTGACTACTGTCAAAAATTTGTGTTAGAATTACTGATAATGATTTAGTAGTGCATTCAGAGGAGTCTGCTATATATCCTAAAAAAGAATGAAATTTGGTCATTATTGAAACAATCTTATCAGAACCCGACCACATTCGTAGAACGCATTGTCCTTTTTGTTTGTTTCATTCACTTGTATTGTTTCGTGTTCTTGGTTACGTTTACCCGCAATGCCATGTTTTTTATCTCATCTTAGCTACTACTATAAAAAAATTTAATAAATTTTTATTATTTTTCTAATGTATTAGAAGTATCCCATATAAATCAAGTACAGTGATAAAAAACTACTTTTCAGGAAACAAAAAATATTGTCTTATTATTGTCTTGTCATTCTTATATTGTCTCAATATGTCTTATTGTCAATTTGATTAAGTTTAGTTTTAGCAAAAGCAATCGAATTTCTTCTTTTCGTCTCAGAATCATTTGCTTAAATATAAATATCAAAAGTAAGTTTACGAGCTTCCAGCATAAGCATTTAAAATAAACACATGTCTGGGTTTTTTCTTATAGAAAACCATCTATGGCTCCCAGGAAAGACGGATTGTTGTGTTTGAATATTACACCTGATGGTTCACAGATGTTAGTAAAGCGCATGAATTGTAAGTAGCAATTAAATATGGGTAGACAAAAACTCACTTTACAACGAATTAATTTTTTTTACTGTATAGCAGATAATACATCACAAATCAGAATTTCAACGGGCAAAGGCTATCAAATATAAAAAGATTTTTAAAGTTGTAGAAAACGTACTTGTAATTAGTCAATAGTGAAAGTGAGTACACGAGCTAATTTTAAAAGAAGCTAGGACTTATGTCGAGAATTAGAACATATGTTCGAAGCTAAAACATAGTTTTTTCGAATTACCAAAAACAAAGACGAACAAGGCAAAATATCATTCAAACGATCGTATCCCGATTTTGTTTCAGACATAATCCTAGCATTTGAGCCAGTTGCTTGTTGTTTTCTCAAGTTTTTCATGTTTTCTTTTCAATTCCGCTGGTAATTAATTCATTTTTTATCTGTATATTTTTTTTAAAATATTACTATTATGTATTTGATGCGTAACTTTATTTTATATTTCAGCCGCTAATTTTGAGGCATACAAGTTGATAAAATTGATGTACCGTCATCCGATATATCTTCACTCTCAGTGTGACCTTATAGATGCACCCGTGTACGCCGGACGTCTTATCTAGGTGATCAATTGAGGGAAAAAAGAGATCTTCTTAAATTTTAAAAATTAAGTAGATATATATAGTAACAAAAAGTAATTAAAAGAATTTATTCTCCTGGAAGAGTTGATTTTTTGTGTAGATTCTTGAATTCAAATAAATGCAAATGTTTTATGTTGTTATTTTTGTTTGTAGTCGAACGTCGGTATTCTCTATGTATTGAAGCGTTAGAGGTTTATGCTCATTCTTCTGAAAGTGCTAGCTTGTCAGCACTGTTATTTAAAACCCCTAGATTAGGTTTATTAGGTTTCAAAAGCTCAACCACTTGATCTTATTTGCATTTACACAGTACCTGTAGTTTTCTGGCAGCAATACCTTTAGTGAGTTTTCTGGCACCTGTAGTGAGTTTTCTGGCAGCAATACCTTTAGTGAGTTTTCTGGCAGCAATACCTGTAGTGAGTTTTCTAGCAGCAATACCTGCAGTGAGTTTTCTGGCAGCAATACCTGCAGTGAGTTTTCTGGCAGCAATACCTAAGCGAGTTTTCTAGCAGCAATACCTTAGTGAGTTTTCTGGCAGCAATACCTGTAGTGAGTTTTCTGGCAGCAATACCTGCTAGTGAGTTTTCTGGCAGCAATACCTGTAGTGAGTTTTCTGGCAGCAATACCTGCAGTGAGTTTTCTGGCAGCAATACCTTTAGTGAGTTTTCTGACAGCAATACCTTCAGTGAGTTTTCTGGCAGCAATACCTGCAGTGAGTTTTCTGGCAGCAATACCTGCAGTGAGTTTTTTTGTAAAAATTCGGAAGAAAGTTTAACACACCTGTTTTGGGAATGTACAGTCACAAATGATTTATGGATAAATTTAGAAGATTGGCTAACTGTTACGTTTGGAGAATTCTTTGATATTAACGTAAAAACAGCAATATTTTGGAAAATTAATAGCAAATGAAAAAAATTGACCGTTTAATTTTACTGTCTTACTTACAAGATACTATATTTATCAGTGTCGCATATATAATAAACCCATAAATTTTACAGCATTAAAACACTTTTTGAAAGAGGTATTTTAACTGAAAAGCTTGTCCTACTAAAAGCAGGGAAAATATATGAACAATTTTGGAATAATTCGATAGATGTGTTAATTAACATATAATCTCAGGTTAATATTATTAATATTATATATATAGTAGAATAATATATCATGGTATTGTTTATGGCGATTACTCTCTCTCTCTCTCTCTCTGTCTCTTCCAAAATCAACATACATAATAACACGTAATTTATGATGCTCATAGATGTAATTTTTTTCTTTTTTGTGTTTGTTTATATACCATTGTCATTTATATTTTTTGGAATGTATGTTGAATAGAAAATAAAATAAATATAAAAAAAATACCTGCAGTGAGTTTTCTGGCAGCAATTTTTCGGCTGCAGGTAATATAAAACCTGTGACTGCGTATTATTTCTTCATTAACAGTTTCTGTCTTGGCATCAGTTTATTATAGAGTTGTCATATACCACTTTTTGAATTCAATCATAAAAATACATTCAAAAAGTCATATACCAATTTTTGAATGTATTTTTTGATAAAATTCAAAAAGTGGTACCGGTATATGACAGAGTGGATTTTAAAGAAAAATCATAGATACCTGATAAAATATTTCATTTTATTTTATCTTTTATAATTCCACTTTATCTGTAGTGCTATAAGATGTCTAGTTACCTCTGTTGATGAAATTAAACTATTATATTGAAAACTTTTTGCTGGCTAGATGTGCAAACAAATCGCTAAAACTCGGCTTGTTTTTATTGGTAAAATCCCATGTTCTGGGATTAAAAAAATAAAGCTTAAAGTAACAGGTACTGAATTTTGGTACTAATAAGTTTACTACCCATTACATAACATAAGCTTTATAAATATTAGTAACTATTTTACTACTGTAGGGCTGTAAATAATCTAACCTTGGTTTAAACAAGTATTTTAGGAATAAAAGGGAACTGGTCAAACAATTTGATTAAATAAAGAGTTTTAAAGAAAAGAAAAAAAGAAATGTCACTACCATTGACCCGGCCTGGTCATACGAGATGCAATGATCCCTACTGAACACTTTATGGTTAATTTCGGCAATAAATTTAAGTTTAGACTTTTGGGTTATTTTGGGAAAGTCATATAACTTATATATATATATATATATATATATATATATATATATATATATATATATATATATATATATATATATGTATATTATAGGTTTCAATATTCCATTTGTATTTCCAATGTTTAATACTAAAGTAAAGTTGAGTCACAAAAGTAATACATACGGCATTCACTCCTTGAAAAAAAGAAAACCTGTTCATGTATGTTTATTATAATAATAATAATAATAATAATAATAATAATAATAATAATAATAATAAGAATAATAATAATAATGATGATGATGATGATGATGATGATGATGATGATGATGATGATGATGATAATGGTGATTATTATTAATATTAATATTAATATTATTATTATTATTATTATTATTATTATAAATTCATTTTTTTACAACCTTGCAATGCACAATGACAGTGTAAGGGGAGTAACTCTAACAGAGAAAAGTTTGTTTACTTCCTGTAAGCGATCTAACTAGTGTAAACAAACAGGTGACAGGTTAATGGGAAATCATCACAGTGGAGTCTCCGACAAAAATATTAAGAATCCGTCTAAATATTTGGCTAAAATGTAAGATTTTTTGTAAACTTCCTATTTATCATTGATTCATTTATTTATAATTTATTTTAGAATATCTGTGAGTTATATGTCTACTGATGACTAAATGGTTAATAGTTTGTCCAGTTAATAGATGACCAATGGCTAAAATTAGTAAGTCGAGATTGTTTTCAGTTTTTTTCCTCAAAATTTCGTTATAGTGAATAAGTTTAATTGTAAGATAAAATACCAATACTAACAGCGCGTATAGTCGGTCTTTCTATGAAGACCATAAAAGGATCCAGTAAAAGTGGCTTCAAATACATGCAGCAGGTAATTTTGTATGCTACTTTGTAACAGAAAAAGAGAAAAGCAGCGACTGAGGGACTCAAAACCCGGGATCTTCACAATACTTGAAAACAGTTTTGAAAATTGACATCTGTTTGGTCATGCTCGTCACATTCTTTCATTTCCCCCCTCTTTTTTCAAAATCGCTGAGTTTCATTCTCCTAGTTCACACAAGTCCAGAAAAGTAACTATGGAAACAGGAAAATAAAAATTATACTGGGATTCGAACTCAAATCTTACACTATTTAGCAGGATGCTCTATTGATTGAGCTAACTGACCACATATATAACCTGCCAAACCTGGCTTAATAATAATAATAATAACAAAAACAACAATAATAATAATGAGTTGAGTAATGGTGTTTAATGTCCCAGTCAAGAATATTTCACTTGTATTGAGATGTCGTCAGCTATAGGCAAAAGTGCAGAAGTTTTGCCTGTGCGTTGCGCTGATGGCATTATACAGCAGGGTTCTTTATCATTCCAGCCATACCGTGACATGGGACCTCGTTTATTTTAAGTTCCCATCCGAAAGAACTGTGACCTTCATTTCGTAATGCTGAGTGCTTGGCGAAAGAACAGCCACTACCCACCTTCAAGTCTTGGGTCAGACCCGGTCAGGGTTCTAACCCATGACCTCCCACTTACAGAGCAAGCACTCTACCAACTGAGCTACCGCAGTGGTTCAATAATAATAATGATAATGAAATTAGTTTATTGTAAATAGTGGGCAGCTAATAATTCATAGAAATATTCAAAATTTTTAGCTTATGAGACACTTTTTAAATGTACACAGAGGTTTAAATAACTAGCATGGAGAACAAATGGATTAAAATTCCTTTTTGAATGAAGCTAGGTAATTTTTTTCCACAAATAGACTTGAAAGTTAGTTTAGATTGTAATTACTGTTTCCTTTAACTCAACATTATTTTTTGTAAAATATTTGCATGTATTCTATATAAAGTTTTATTTTCCCAGTATGGCAGAAGGTGGTTTGTCAGAGAAAGACTTGCAATGTGATGTCAAACTATGGGTTTCCAGAGTTACAAGATTTTCATCCCAATATAATTCCACAACGTAAGTAGAGTTAAGTTGAGTAATGATGTTTTATGTCCCAGTCAAAATTCTCTGATATTAAGGCGGTCAGTTCTGGGATGGTGGAGGAAACTGGAGTACCCAGAGAAAACCACTAACCTTCAGCAAGTGAACTGACTCGCACTAGGATCTGCCCAATTTGGATTTAAACCTAGGCAGAGAGGCACGTTGTTCAGTAAGCACACAAACCACTGGGCCATCGAGGTTTTATGTAAGTAAATAATGACCACAGCATTGTTAAATAATAAGACCATATATCATCACCACATACTTGTTTAGAATAAAGTACCACCACATACTTGTTTAGACACAAAGTAAAGGTTATGTTAGTTATTTTGGCCAGTTTTGGAATGAAGGAGGGTAAAATTTCATAAAATTTGTAATAAATACATTGTACTTTTATTTTTAGATGGTCTGCTAATTGTTTAGTGGGTAAACCAAGAGTATATCCAAAATATGGAGACATCCATGGTGCCTGGGCACAAGGTACTATAGATTCTAACCAATTTGTTGAGGTATGTACTAGTTTTACTATATGACAGCAATGATTTGTCATCTCATTGAAACTGTGACTGAAATTCAAGTTATGTGAAATTGCTTATCATTAAGTTGTTAAATAACTGGACTTTTTGAACACAGCTATTGCTTTCCAATTGTTACTCAAGCTCCAGTTTCACAATCATTCCTTAACTAAGATTTTCCTTAACTAAAATCTTGCAAATTTTAATATTAATAATTTGGTTAATTGTTAAGATTTTAAAGAATTTAAGGTGTCATTGTAAAGATCACTTCAAGCTAATAACATCTGTATTTAGTTTTATGACAAATGCTGATTTGTAATTTTAAAAGAGATCACCAAAATCTGCTGGAAAACCTTAAAACAATTAAGGAATGATTGTGAAACTAGGGCAGTACTTAAAATCCAAATTTCTTCATGACTTTGACCTTTGCTACATGAATTTTTTTCAAAGTAATGACACACTACTGAACCATCAATATCATATTTGTTAAGTTTCTTGTAATTCTTGCACACGTTTAGGAGTTCTTGCCAAGCTAAAATTTTCAAATATGTACTTATAATGACCATTATCTTCATGAGATTGAAATGATGTAATTCTTTTGATGTCTTTAAGATATAACCTCGTATGAAGGTCATAACACAGCACTGGACCACATATTTCACAATTTGACCTTTGGATGAAGGTCATGGCATACCATTGGTCCTAATATCAAATCATTAGTTCAGAAATAATGAAATTCCTACAGAAAAGTTATTTTGACTAGAACACAACAGTGCAAAGACAGATAAAAAGATTGACAGACATATGGACACAAAGAAATAGTCAGACTGACATAATTCCTGTATACATTTCTAAACTATGGGAAGGAGGAGTATACAAAAAGTTACTGTCTATCTATATTCCTCAAAATAATTTTTGAGTTAGTAATTTCATACTGCAATACAAATTAACGTAAACCCACACACTTATTTTTCACATTATACTTCAAAAAGCTACACAACCATAGCAACACTAATCATAAAGGGCATGGCTAATATCTTGTTCCATTTCATTGGCTAAAATTGTTTGTTAATGACATTTGAACGTGAAAAAAAAAATGTTCTGTTTAAGTGTTTAAAATTAAATATAAGAAATATCTTGTGTTTTTAGCGAGTTTATTGAGGCATAACATGAAAAACGGTGTTATGAATTGTGCACACTTTATTTTTCATGTCATGACTCAATAAACTTGTTAAAAACACAGGATATTCCTGAAGTATAATAAAGTACAGTTTTAAAAAACATAAAAAAATGTATAATTGGATAAATGAAAGAAACGAAAATTATTTGAACAAAATAGACATGATATCAGAACAACAATTTAGGTTACAGACATCTATATACATAAATATAAAATGTGTACACCAGAATGAAAATCAATTCTTTACTGGTTTTATTTCAGTTGAAATTTGAAGAGAAAATATATATTGAAAAGATAAACGTATATGAAACATTCCATGGTGGTGCTGTGTCCTGTATTAAGGTTAAAACACCTGAGGAAAAATGGGAGGCGATATGGACCGCTGAAGAAGAAGATTTTGATGACATCACACAAAGCCGCATATTTTCCCCGACTATAAATGTAAGTAGAATTTTGAAGTGTAAGATAAATTTTGTAGTAATACATTTTTTGTCAAATATAAACTTTATCATAATTTTTTTTACACATCTGTTTTGGAGGTCAGAACTTTGTGTTGAACTGGCATCCCCATTTAACTCTGCTACTGAAACTAGGAGTCAGATGATGCCTGATGAACCTATAGGCTAGGGGTGCTGACTTATTTTTTAAATGTTGTGATTTCAGTTCCTGGTATACATGCATGAATGGTTCTAAAATTTCTTGATTCTAGTTTGACTTTGTTCTGACATATTGTCTTAACCAATATACATGTATTTGTTTTTTCTAACTTCCTCAGTTTCTGTGTGTACTTTCAGTTTCACTTAACTATGACATAAAGAAAAAATTGTTAGAATTGTGTTTGTTAATATTTTAGTTAATACCTGTAGTTGATTCCAGTATGCATATGGAAGTTGAAATCTGTGTTAAATTTTGCAATTTGAACAAATTTACTTAAGGTGAGATCTTTTAGATATGTTTTGTGGTGTAAATACCCTACACTTACAATGTTATACCTGCCTAGGTTTCAAGCTCCTCTTAGAACAGTTTTCTAGTGTCAAAAAATGTCAGCAGTTCACTTGCAAATTGCCAGAGGTTTTCTCTAGGTAATCTAATTTCTTTCACTATTCCAGAATTTCCACCATATATTATAGGTAAAATCATCTGAACTTGAACCTTTGATTTCAGTCAATCAGTGAGCTACATTAAATTTATTTAATAACTGAATTAGCAAGTTTTTGTAATTGATATTATTTTGCTTTTGGGACAGTGATTTGGACATAGACTTTTATATTTGTGTTTGATAATACATATAGGTGCATGGTTATTTTTTACAGAAAGTAGATTATCAATGTGATGAAGTAAGAATAGAACAGAATTGTCAGTACAGTGGTACCTGGTGTGAGATAGATGCTGTACAAATAGTAGGAAACAGATATAACTTTGGTAAAGCATTAATACTATTTTTATGTAACAGGAAAGGAAAAAATTGCAGCAGCCAATTCGTACTCGAACACAGTACCTTCCCAATACTAAGAGTATGCTTTTCCAACTGACCTACTGGGTCGCTTATCAAGCCCAGTCTGCCACATTCTTTTCTTCCTTTTATCAATTCAGCTTCATTGGATCAGAAATACCAAAATCTACTTTTGTTTGTCTGTCAATGTAGCCTGGCTATGTTTATTTGTCAGTCACACAGTCAGTGGAGCCTGGCTGTGTCTGTTTGTCAGTCACCCAATCAATGGAGCCTGTCTGTGTCTATCTGTCAGTCACACAGTCATTTTAGCCTGAATGTGTCTGTCTGTCAGTCACCCTGTCAATGGAGCCTGGCTGTGTCTGTCTGTCAGTCACCCAGTCAGTGTAGCCTGACTGTGTCTGTCTGTCAGTCACCCAGTCAATGTAGCCTGACTGTGTCTGTCTGTCAGTCACCCAGTCAGTGTAGCCTCACTATAATTTTTATTGTTTTTGTCTTACACTTGTTAAGATATTCTTTGTGGCAATTTCACAAATGTAATAACTTATTGTTATTTGCAACTTCCAAACAGTTTCTTTTTATACATACATACATATAGAGTAGTACATCTTGATGTGACCATGACACCTGATAAAGTGTTTTTTATTTAATTTTTTTAGCTCCTCGCCCAAAGTTAGTAGACCTAGCAACAGATCTGAGTTCACTGGTAAATAATAAGCAGTTCAGTGATGCTACATTTATGGTAGAAGGTACATTATTCTATGCACATAAAGCTATACTAGTTGTACGATCTGATTACTTCCGTGCAATGTTCTGTGACCAGATGAAGGAAGCTACAACAACAGTATGTATTAATATAAATGCTGCCAAATCCTCTGAATAAAAAACAACTGCTTTTAATGGCCTTGACCCATCAATACACTTAATGACCATGACCCATCATTACATGAAATGGCCATGACCTATCAATAATGTAATGGTCATGACCCTTCAATACATGTAATGCCTTGACCCATCAATACACGTAATGACCCATCAATAAATGTAATGATCCATCAATACATGTAATGATCCATCAATACACATAATGACTCATCAGTAAATGTAATGACCCATCAATAAATGCAATGATCCTTCAATACATGTAATGATCCATCAGTACATGTAATGATCCATCAATACACATAATGACCCAACAGTACATGTAATGATCCATCAATAAATGCAATGATCCATCAATACATGTAATGATCCATCAATAGATGCAATGATTCATTAATACATGTAATGATCCATCAATAAATGTAATGATCCATCAATAAATATAATGATCCATCAATAAATGCAATGATCCATCAATACATATAATGATCCATCAATAAATGCAATGATCCATCAATAAATGTAATGATCCATCAATAAATATAATGATCCATCAATAATTGCAATGATCCATCAATACATGTAATGATCCATCAATAAATGCAATGATTCATCAATACATGTAATAATGATCCATCAATAAATGTAATGATCCATCAATAAATATAATGATCCATCAATATACATAATGGCCATTACCCACATAAATGTCATAAGACTGATACAAAGACAGGTTTTACTATACAATGTAAACCTTAATTTATGCCACCATTTTAAGTCAACTTTTGGCATTTTAAGGGGTTTGGCAATAAATTGAGGTAAACATGTACTTCAGAAAAACATAGAACTTAGATTCAAATAAGAAACCTCTAAATTAAATATGATGAAGGTTCTGAGCTGTGACTGCATATCCATTTGATTGGGTTGGAGTAATGGTGTTTTACATCCAAGTTAAGATTTAAAAAATTGTTTGATGTTGAAAAAAATAGAATACCCAATAAATCAACAATCTATAGCAAGTAACTTCAACCAGGAGACATGATTAGTAACCACACCCTTTAGACCAATCTACCAAGGACCCTGTGTATACATAGAAACAGATTTGTTTATGTTGAAGATATACATGTACATGTATTTGAAGAATAGAACAAGTTACCTGTATGATTTTTTTCTTTTTCAGCAAGCCATCAAATTTAAAGATCCTGACATAACAAAAGAAGCCTTTTTGATTATGCTTCATTTTATATACACAAACAAGATACCTCCTGACTGTGCGTGTCTAAGTCTGGCACAGGTTTGGAGAAGTGAGTATTCTGATACATGTACACATTTAGAGAGAATGATTGGTTAATTAAATGGGGTTTTAAGTCCCAGTAAAGATTATTACTTTTATGTCTTAACATTACCAGTTATAGGTACTGTGTTAGACATTTTTACCTTTGCATTGCTCAGAGGGCAATATTTGCAGGAAGGTTTCTATAGTGTGCCATGCCTACCTTGACATGGGGCATTGGTTTAAGATGTCCTCTGAACGACTCCAGGACTAGCATCTCCAAATGTGGCGTGCATGTTGAAAGAACTAACTAATTTGAAGTCATGATCAGATCTGCCCTGGGTTACATTAAGAGAGAGAGAGAGAGAGAGAGAGAGAGAGAGAGAGAGAGAGAGAGAGAGTAAAAACTAGTACCTGTACTTTTATTTGAAAAGCGTTTTGCTTGGTTTACTTGGTGTTCCTAGAGATCCTCTCCATCTGAGTATTGAAACTAAAATTTTGCATTTTCATTATGGCCAAGAAGTAATGTAGAAAAATCTAGAATATAAAAAAGCTGAGTATTAAGTACTTTGTGTAATGATCTTTATTTTATCTGATATTTCAGTTGCTGATCAGTTCAGTTTGGATGCTCTAAAAGCTTTAGCCATTTATGAAGTTAACCAAAGAGTAGACATGAGTAATGTGGTAGATATATACATTGACTGTATAGAGAATTTACCTGTCATTGGTGAGTACCAGTAATGCTGATAAAGCAGATTAACTTTGAAAACTGAATGTCTTTTTATAGCATCCGACCAAATATTTTTATAGCTTATGGCATCTGCAACAAATATATATATCTGTGCATGGGTCTATCATTTTTTTAAAATTCTACTTTGAGATTTAATTTGACTTAATGTAATTGGGTTTTAAGTCCAATATTGACTTATATCAAAACATCACCAGCTATATTACTTATGTCAAATGACAATACTGTTACAATAACTTTTGGACATTCTTATGTTTTCTACTGCCTAGTCAGTTTTACACAGATGTTTTAAATTTAATTAATTAATTAATTAATTTATTTATCTATCTATCTATCTATCTGTTTTACAGAGAATGTAAAAGCAATATGCCTTAACTACATGAGAAACAACATGGCAGAAGTTGTAAGAAGTCCGAGTTTTGTAAACCTGCCACAAGAAATTATGTTGGATACTATACAACGTATGACATCTAAACTTTCAATTAAGTAATAAGTAAATTTTATCAAATTTTGTTAATTTTATTATTTTTGAGATAGATTAATCCATATTTGTTAATGTTTTTTTTTTTACTTTCTAAATCAAAGTTAGTCATTGAGGGAAATATTGAGTAATGCTTTACAAGGGAGATAATATCTTCAAGGGGAGATAACATGCTCAAGGGAAGAATAATTTTTATTCAATATTCCCTTCAACAAAAAGCACTATTAACTGTATTATACTGTCAATACCATTTTCAGAAACTTTTTTAACAACCATTCTGGTCTTCTCTGTTTGTGTTGTATAAAATAAATACCAATTCAAACAACAATGGTTTAAAAAGTAATGTCAGAAGCTTTAATTTGTATGACTTGTTTCAGTTAATGAGTACTGGTCATACTGTTTGTCATGTGTTTCCATGTCAAGCAGTGAAAATTGCAATGTTGACCAATAGATTAACTTTGAATGAAGATGATCAAAAATTGACCAATCGAAGCTCAAGAAATGTATTAAAATTTTTGTTTTTATTTTTGATTTACAATCCTGTTATAAATTTTTTATCAGGCCAATTTTACCATATCTTTAACATTTAACTTTCATATCCAAGTAAACATTTTGATGATTATTAATTTAAAGATAACATTTTTATTTCTACTCGTCACCATATGGTAACACTCCAATTTACTTTTCCATTGTTGGTGGTTGCAGCAACATGTTATTGTGAGAAAGTTGTATATGTTATTGTGAATACAGGAATTGGATGAGACATCAGGTTCCTTGGATTTCTTGTTGTTAATCATTGTTCTTAATGTTATTAAGTCCCCCTAACTTAATGGAAGATTTGTTGTTTTATTTCTTGTTGATTTAAATATACACAAGTTTACTGTGATACATGTATACTACAATTATTTTTTAATATTGATTGAGGCATTATTTGTACCGACAGGGTTTGTTTGTTTTCTTTTTTGTTTTTTGTTTTGTTTTTTTTGTTTTTTTTTTTTTGTTTTTTTTGTAATGTGTAGAACTAAAACTAATTTTTTTTAAAACATTTCAATTTTACATACACAAATTGTGATAGTTAAGAAACAGTTAACAAAAAAAAAGGAAGTTTTGTTTGTAATAAGAAACCAAAATTTTAAATAATTCAATGCTTTTGAATTTTTCATTTGTAATTAAAAAACAGAATTGCTTTCCTTTTCTCATATTCAATGATGTTTTAATGTAGTAATTACATAAATGTATTCTTTGGAAAAATTTGATAAAATTTTCATTGTTAAAAGCAGCATCATTGGTAATTTTTCTCATAATATAGAAATTTTTCTGCTTTCTGTGGTTTCATATGAATCAAAAATAAACATAGGATGATATGTCCATATGCACATGTGAAATAAACACATAACAAGATATCTTAAAATAGATATGATTCAATATTATGTTTTTTGATGAACAATTGCATCATTTTTCAATATGTATTATGTAAACAAGAAAAAAACATTTTGCTTACTTTCTTTCCATTTGTCATCACAAATGTTGTTCATTTGCTTACATATATTGACAATTGGATTTTCATAGTTGACCATTGAGCAGTCCAATACAAAAGATAATTAATCTATATTGTCATAAAAATGTTATTTCCACCAAAATTTGTTGTGTATTATATTTACTTAAGTTTCCGTAAAAATAGGAAAGAATGATTTTAGGATACATTATAGTCTGATTTCAAAATTCTTTTAATCAGCAAATTTAATATAGCTGTCACAATTATTTTAAAATGACCCCAAAGTTTTGTTAAGTATAATTTTTATATGATATTTATGATTATGTATATAAGTTTTAATGCATTTTATTGCAAATTCTCAGGAAACAAATTTAATCCATCCATGTATTTTAATTAATGTACATACATGTATTATATGTGATCTATTTATAGTTCTTGTTTATGGTATACACTTTTGATGTTGTAAATTTTACAAAAACCTACAGACTTTTAAAAAATTTTTAATAACAACTTTGTCAAATCCTTCATGTTCTAAAAAACAACAACAAAAGATTTTACAAAATCTTAGGAAACAAATGTTTGTTGTTTTATTTTACATGTTCCTGTAGCTTGTCTTATTTTAAAGCATTTGTATTTATTTTTATTTTTAAGAATTTTTATTTTATTGTTATTTTAATTTTTAAAAAAATCGTATTTTATCTTTATTTGAAATTTATAGTTATTTGAAAATGATTTACTAATGTAGGAATCCATTATATTATTATCTATATTTATAATATTGTATTTAAACTTACTGTGTGATTTTCCCCATTACTTGGTACCGTACCTCTGTTTTTAAACTAGGTGGCATCATCAGACCAGTTGATGTGTCAATAGCTGACCAGCAAACACGTGTACTGTATAACATAAAAAAGATACATCATGCTAGACCAGCTCTAAGCAACAATTGTCATGTGACAACATAGTCCAGCAAAAAAAAAAAAAAAAATCATGGTTAAAAGATCAGTGCTCACTTGGTTTACAGAAATTTATAAAAATGAGCAATAATGATAAATGGCACAGATATTCCAGGCAATCTAGTCATTGCACACACATATTATGCTGTTATTCTTATATAGCTATTGCAGCTATTTAACCATTATATTCCTAACGGTTCAATTGAACTTTTCTGCTTCTTTAAAGCAGTAACTTGTTTCAGTCTTTGGGCATTGGTTTATTTGTTTGTTTAGAAATTGTTGATTTTGATAATGTTTTGCTCTATTGACCCATTAGAGAAGCTCTCTTATTATACTTCTTGTGGATTGCGGATATAAGAAAGAGAATCATCAACCTGTCTGTCTGTTAGTAAATATTTCATTTTTTTGTGTTGACCATCTTTTTCTATTTATCAAGATAGTTATTCCATATCAAGGTTTGTGTGATGCAGAAAAATAAGTTGTTTGAGTAATATTTAAAAACTATTTTCATATAATGTGGGTATGAGATGAAGTAATGTTGTACAGTACAGAGTATGTGAACTTAGAATTGTTATATGCATTCAATATTTTTGGTTTGTTATAAAAATGAATCTTACACTATACCTTAGTAAAATATTGTTATTATAATTATTATTATTATTATTATTATTATTATTATTATTCAGGTACATATATTGAAACTTGTGTACATGGTTAATTATTTTATAGTCAATCCCTGTCTTAAAAAAATTTTGAAGGATATGAATACCGGTAGGTTAATGTGGTGATACTTATGTGATATTGTAGTTAAAAAAAAACAATGATAATGTCTTTACAGATGAAAATATTTTCATTTATGAATTGTAAGCATTTTGAAATTTCTTCAAGGAGGTGGGACAGAACACTTACAAATTACTATAGCTCAAATAATTTTAAAAATTCATAATAACAATAATTTAAGCACATTTTTAATAAAACAATTGTATGTGTTTTATATTTATTTAGAAATTTATACATATGTTAATGTCTGACAACATTTTAGACACCTTTTCCTGGTATATTAACCTATTACATTATCAATAAAATGTATGGTTTATGTAAAAAAAAATTAATTTTTAGTTTTCTTTTGCTTACTATTAATTACTGTTGAAGAGTTGAGAAATTGTATTTTAGGCCCCCAGTCAAAATTCTTTCATTTTTATTGAAGCAGTCAGCTCTGGGATGTTGAAGAAAAATGAAGTGCTGGAAGAAAACCACCAACCCTTGGCAAGAGAACGGACAAACTTTCTTGCTGTAAGATCTACCTGAGTGAGATTAAAACCTTAGCATTTGAGAGGCACTTTAAACATGTGCTCTAAACCACCCGATTACAAAGGCCCCTTACTGTTGAAGGGAAAGAAACATTGTTGGTGATAAATTATCTCCCTTTAACTTTTGAGACATGTATATGAACTTTTTTTATGCTTACCGGTATATGTTGTTTCCTTTCAACTTTCTATCAAGAGGTGAAATAATTCACTATGCAGTACTTTTATAAATATCCTATATTTATATAGTATAAAACTATAAATTTTAAATGCCTCTACAAAAAATAACATGTTGTATAATTACTCTTTCTATTTTCTAATGCTCTGGTGCTAAAACTAGAGGGTGTCTAGCTACATCAGATAGGCTACATGTTTATTTCCCCATTCAAGATATTTTTACCATGAAATTAAGGATACAAAAAATTACTAAATTCATTTAATCTTTTTTATCTTTTTTGAGAAACAATGCAAAATGCAGTAAAACATAGCAATAATAATTATTATCAGCTGATTTTCTGTATTTTTTTTCACAATTATTGCAATTGCAATTTATTGGGATACTCTAGTGTAAAATGGATCCAAACCATGATGCATGGATATTATGATTATGTCAATGACCAATCCTCTTGGAGTAAATAATTAATGTTTAATATAGGCTTGACCATGTGCATAACTAGGTAATGGTCAGTTTGACCTGTTTAAACTATAATATCAGAAAACAGAAATCAATACTAAAAGTTCTAATGATCTGGTTGCAGATATGTCTGACCCTATCAAATGAGTTAAATGATTTAATGGCCTCTGTCATTTAGAAAGCATTAATTTGGTGACGTTTGGTGATTTTTCAGGTACTTTTGTTTTCCCCATCATATCAGATGTGAATTTCTATTTACATGAGTTGTTGGTGAAATAATCTTGATTTTGATGTAAAGTGTAATCTCTCTCTCTCTCTCTCTCTCTCTCTCTCTCTCTCTCTGTGTGTGTGTGTTGTGTGTGTGTAAGATATGGTATTTATTTTTATACAAGTTTACTTAAAAAGGCTGTGGTTTACTTCTTTAAATAAGTTATAGTATTCTGCAGCTGAATAATGTGGATATAGCCAATGAAGTCAAGAGCAAAATATGGCTATTTGTAGAGTTATCAAGAACATGAAAAAAACATGACTATAGCCAAAATTATCGAGAACAAGAAAAAAAACATGGCTACAGCCAACATAATCAGGATAAATCAAGGCTATAGCCAACTTAATCAGGGCAAAAAAGAATGGATTAATTCAATGAAATCAAGATCAAGAAAAAACCATTGGCTATAGTCAACAAAAAAAACATGCCTATAGCCAAATGAATCAGACAAAAAACATAGTCATAGCCAATAGAATCAAAATAAGAAAAACAAGGGTCATGGAAACTCCGTGAAAACCAGGTTTTCGTATTCTTGGAGAAGGGGGTTTCAGAGAGAAATGGTACCTAGTTAACAATAATTATGGGTGACCATGTGTCTCGCAGGAACCTGGTTGATAGTAAAGGGATACCAGTAATGGGTTAAGATTTAATATATATATATATATATATATATATATATAATATATATATGTATATATATATATATATATAAAAGCATCATACATCAGAACATGTTAAAAGATTGCAATTATGACAAATTATTTAGAAATCTGAATGTTGTGTTTTCATTTCAATATAATCTCATTTAAGAAAAGATCCATAGTGGCATCTACACCTAAATATAGTTGGAAATATCCAATTTCATGCAAAAATAGTCAACATCAAAATACTTTGCCACCATAATCATTTTACAAAACTAAAATTCCATAAATAGTGAATTCTACATCTAGATATCATCAAAAATAGCCAATTTCATGCCAAAAATTGTAAATTTCATGCAACAATAGCCATTTTAGTGTAGAAAACACAAAGGTCAAAATGTAGGTCATGACCTTGACCTTTGATTTTGGCTTTATTTTCATCAGCATTGCTAGAAAATATGAAAACTGAAAACCCCATGTCATTTTCTTTACATATGGCCAAGATATAGCTAGAGGTTGCTTATTTTGTGAAATGACCAAGCAACTGTGACCTAGACCTTTGATGTATTTATCCCAAAAGCAATCCCAACCAAGATCTTATCACAATACATGTATGTGCCAATTTTCTTTTAAAAATGTCATTTACTTTTCAAGGTATCACCTGGAAACCATTTTTTGACGCCCTCCCACCTGCACACCCACTTGCGGACATTCGGTAATCTAAGAACCAGGTTTCTACGAAAACCTGGTTAAAAATGGTTATAGCAAATGGATTAAAAAACAAAAACACTGCTAAAGCTAATGAAATGAAATTAAAAGTAAGAAAAGCATGGCTACAGCCAACATAATCATTAAAAATGGCTATAGCTAAATGGAAGAAAAATCAAGAAAAATGTGGCTATAGCCAATGGAATTCAGATGTAGAAAAAAAAATAGCCAAAGGAATCATAAGCAAAAAAAATTGTTATAGCCAATGGAATCAAGAACAAGAACTAAAATGGCTATAGCCATTAAAAATTACAACAAGAGAAAAAATGGCTTTAGCTCATGGAATCATGATTAAGAAAAAGCATGGCTATTATAGCTGATCAAATCAAGTACAAGAAAATGGCTAAAGCCAATGGAATCGAAAACAAAAAAAATGGGTTTAGCCAATGGAATAAAGAAAAAATGACTATAGCCAATGGAATCAAGAACAAAAATATGGCAATAGCCAATGAAAAAGAACAAAAAATGACCAATGGAATTAAGAACAAGAAAAAGTTTTAAAAAAAACAACAACAACAACAATAAATGAAGCAAGAAAATGAGACATGATAAACATACAAGTATGGAAAACTGATTTTAAAACCACAAACTAAGGATGGGCACTGGTATATAAATGTTTGATTTTATGTACATGACATATATATTCTGTGATTATAGTAATGACCGTAAGATCAATAAGTTGTAATTATAAAAGTTCAGTATGTTAGTTTCCTTTTGAGAGTTACAGTGTTCATTACTCTACATATACCTACATGTATATACTAACCCAAATCTTTCAAAGAAAAAGTCAGTATGCCAGATTAAGGTAAGTAAAACTGCATAATTATATAACAATCAGGATTCTACTCACTCTGGTTATGCATTTAACTTTCCAACTACATGTACTTAAAAATTTATAAATATGGTAAGATATAATTTACAATTTATTAATATTTTTACGTGGTTTAAAAATGATGTATTATCTGAATTTTTCAACCTTTTAAATAGTATTATATAGAAAATCATCACTCAAATCTCTTTTCTGTATTGCATATCAAAAAAAAAAAATTTTGGTTCAGCGGTTGATAATATTTTGTTTGTAAAAGCTGCTGTTAAGATATGTTGAAGTGACTTATTTATTTATTTATTTATTTATTTATTTATTTATTTATTTATTTATTTATTTATTATATTAATTAATTAATTAATTAATTAGACTTATTGATTGTTACTTTTAGCTCTTTTAGGTATTTTTAGCTCACCTGAACTGCAAGCACCATGCAATGCGTATCATGCATAAACTATGTACTTTAATTTTATTTTCCAAAACTACTTAGCCAAATTTGATTTAAATTGTTGATTATTATGCCTGGTTGAAAACCTTTTGTATTTGCACAAATGAAGGACTTACATCCCCTTGGGTCCCTTTTTTTCTGGGGGATAGTAAAAATCTATAAAAATCTTCTCCTATAAAAGAACAAGAGATGTAGTCCTGAGATACTAGTATTTTTACGTGGTTTAAAAATGATGTATTATCTGAATTTTTCAACCTTTTAAATAGTATTATATAGAAAATCATCACTCAAATCTCTTTTCTGTATTGCATATCAAAAAAAAAAAATTTTGGTTCAGCGGTTGATAATATTTTGTTTGTAAAAGCTGCTGTTAAGATATGTTGAAGTGACTTATTTATTTATTTATTTATTTATTTATTTATTTATTTATTTATTTATTATATTAATTAATTAATTAATTAATTAGACTTATTGATTGTTACTTTTAGCTCTTTTAGGTATTTTTAGCTCACCTGAACTGCAAGCACCATGCAATGCGTATCATGCATAAACTATGTACTTTAATTTTATTTTCCAAAACTACTTAGCCAAATTTGATTTAAATTGTTGATTATTATGCCTGGTTGAAAGCCTTTTGTATTTGCACAAATGAAGGACTTACATCCCCTTGGGTCCCTTTTTTTCTGGGGGATAGTAAAAATCTATAAAAATCTTCTCCTATAAAAGAACAAGAGATGTAGTCCTGAGATACTAGTATTTTGTTTTTGGATCAAGGTCATCGGTTCAAAAGGTCAAGATCACAGATTGAAAAGTATACTGCAATTTATAAGAAATTATTTTCAGTCTTGATATTTCTATGAAAGACCTTTAAATGGGGTCAAGGTCAGAGGTTGAGCTATTTTTTACCTGTTTTTGCTCACTTTACATTATCCTGTGTCATGACCTCATTTTAGAAATAAAATTTAATTAGCAATTACTTAACTACATTTAAACCTTTTGACATAGGATTTTCAAGATTTACATTTTCCTAAAATTCCTTCCCCTTGAGAATGTTTCAATACAGGTTCAAAAATTTTAATTTTTTGTAGTACTGCTTCTAATATAAGGTCAAAGGTCAGGGTAACACTTTCAATTAACAGTCTTTATATTTATATACCAAAACTATATATTACGATTTTGACATACAGATGTTCATTTTTGATTTTTTGCTTGTTAAAATGAACTGTTAAATAAACTTTAAGACAATACCTTAGATTCTTATGACCAGTATATTAAAAATTGGAAATGCTGTGACAGAGGGATCCCAACTATCCTCATAAGTCATCAAAACCTATCCTCATAGGTCATCAAAACCTATCCTCATAACCTATCCTCATAGGTCATCAAAACCTATCCTCATAGGTCATCAAAACCTATCCTCATAGATCATCAAAACCTATCCTCATAACCTATCCTCATAGGTCATCAAAACCTATCCTCATAGGTCATCAAAACCTATCAAAACCTATCCTCATAGGTCATCAAAACCTATCAAAACCTATCCTCATAGGTCATCAAAACCTATCAAAACCTATCCTCATAGGTCATCAAAACCTATCCTCATAGGTCATCAAAACCTATCCTCATAACCTATCCTCATAGGTCATCAAAACCTATCCTCATAGGTCATCAAAACCTATCCTCATAACCTATCCTCATAGGTCATCAAAACCTATCCTCATAGGTCATCAAAACCTATCAAAACCTATCCTCATAGGTCATCAAAACCTATCAAAACCTATCAAAACCTATCCTCATAGGTCATCAAAACCTATCCTCATAGGTCATCAAAACCTATCTTCATAGGTCTGTCTAGAGAAGGTTTAATGTTTTGTTGTTTCAGTGACACCAGAAGTCCATGAATTACTTCATGGACTTCTGGTGACACTTAAAACACTTATAAATATCACTAGTTGATTTACATATAATCAAGTTTTCTCTCGTGTGTACGTGTGCCCACACACAACTTTTACATCAAGTTAAAAAACCGATCCGATTAGTCTTTCCCTTGTTTCTCTCACCAAACCTGTTTTTATCCCAAAAATAAAAGTGATATAACACAATAATTGGGAGCCAAACAATTCGCCCACGATCAGTTCTCATCCTCCATAAAAGCGTCTTCATATTTGTAATCTCATCCTGAGAGAGATAAATATGTCACAGGTTTAAAAAAAAATTGTTTTCAGTAGCCAATTATCACCTAGTCCCAGTTTTGCAATCATTCCTTGGAATAAATAACAGTTTTAAAAATTATTATTATTAAATTATAAATGTTGCTGAATAAAAGAGCTAAATACAGGTATGTTCTTCAAAAAGACAGTATAACGTAACAGCGCTATTTACAACAAATTTGTAAAACTGGTTAAAACTTTAAATGTCGCTGATCTTACGATATTCCGTAACTTAACGTGATTTTTGTGAAGATTACTTTTCAAGCTTACTATTTTTTTTATTCAGTTTTGTTAAAATGTTTATTTATTTAAAAAAAAATGAATAAAAAGTAATAAATAATTAAAAAAAATGAAGGTGAAACATTTGGGTTTGTGACCTGTATTCTACATGCATGTACGTCCCTGATCCCAGACTTCACCGTCTTTCTAATGAAAGAATCTTGGCTAGGGCGTAAAACACCATTACAGAAAAGATTGTTAGTGCCATTTTTTAAAGTATAATTTTTTTTTTTTAAATGTACAAACAAATTTTCAAATCGTACAAACAATTTTTAAAATTCTTCAAACGACTTTTTAAATAATTTTTAAAATCGTACAAACGTTTGAACGATTTAAAATTCGTTTGTACGATTTATTTATCTATTTATTTTACTTAAAAAAAGGCATTAGCAAGCTTTCGTAACATCATAAAAGATCTAGTCAAAAACGGGAAAATTCCGCTGAATTCAGATTTTTTACATTTTTCCTCCGTTTTTATTTTTTTTTTTTTTTCGTTTTCAGGAGCGGTTCATTTCCGTAGGAAAGAGAAAACGAGGAAGATTTGGGTTCTAAAGTGAGTTTCCTCAAAGAACATTAGGAAGAAACTACTCACCCAGACCACGAAACATAAGAACTCTTTCATGCGCGGAGACCAGCGCGAAAATGAAAATAATTGATTGTTTTGCAACCGAATTGTCTAAACAACATCTAGTGAAGTCACCTCGGTTTATCGACTAGTTTGTACTTCTTCGTGTATGGTAAATGTAGTTTCCCGAGGTCCCAAACTTGAACTCGTTTGTATTAACCCAAACTGACAAATAAATAAATAAATAAATAAATAAATAAATAAATAAATAAATCAATAAATAAATAAAATAATTACTTAATTAATAAAGAAAATACAAATAAATTAATAAATGAACGAATAAATAAATAAATAGATAATAAATTAATTAATCAAAATAAAAATAAATAAACGAATGAATAATTAAATAAAGAATCAATTTATTAATAAAAATAAAAAAAAAATAAAAATAAATAAATAAATAAATAAATAAATCAATCAATCAACAAACAAACAAATAAATAAATAAATAAATTAATTAATTAATTAATAAGTACATAAAAATAAAAATAGATGTTGATTATACATAGTAATATATAGTAGAGGTGACCTCACTAGATGTTGATTTTATATGCTCGTGTTTAGTAGAGGTGACTTCACTAGATGTTGATTATATATGCTCATGTATAGCAGAGGTGACTTCACTAGATGTTGATCATATATGCTCGTGTATAGCAGAGGTGACTTCACTAGATGTTGATTATATATAGTCATATATAGCAGAGGTGACTTCACTAGATGTTCAATATATATAGTCATATATAGCAGATGTGACTTCACTAGATGTTGATTATATATAGTCATATATAGGAGAGGTGACTTCACTAGATGTTCAACATATATAGTCATATATAGCAGAGGTGACTTCACTAGATGTTGATCATATATGCTCGTGTATAGTAGAGGTGACTTCACTAGATGTTGATTATATATGCTCGTATATAGCAGAGGGGACTTCACCAGATGGTGATTGTAAATGCTCGTGTATAGCAGAGGTGACTTCACTAGATGTTCATTTTATATAGTCATATATAGCGGAGGGGACTTCACCAGATGGTGATTGTAAATGCTCGTGTATAGCAGAGGTGACTTCACTAGATGTTGATTATATATGCTTTTGTATAACAGAGGTGACTTCACTAGATGTTGATTATATATGCTCGTGTATAGCAGAGGTGACTTCACTAGATGTTGATTATATATGCTCGTGTATAGCAGAGGTGACTTCACTAGATGTTGATTATATATGCTCGTGTATAGCAGAGGTGACTTCACTAGATTTTGATTATATATGCTCGTTGATAGCAGAGGTGACTTCACTAGATGTTCATTACATATAGTCATATATAGTAGAGGTGACTTCACTAGATGTTGATTATATATGCTCGTGTTTAGTAAAGGTGACTTCACTAGATATTGATTATATATACTCGTGTATAGCAGAGGTGACTTCACTAGATGTTGATTATATATACTCGTGTATAGTAGAGGTGACTTCACTAGATGTTGATGATATATGCTCGTTGATAGCAGAGGTGACTTCACTAGATGTTGATTATACATAGTAATATATAGTAGAGGTGACCTCACTAGATGTTGATTTTATATGCTCGTGTTTAGTAGAGGTGACTTCACTAGATGTTGATTATATATGCTCGTGTATAGCAGAGGTGACTTCACTAGATGTTGATCATATATGCTCGTGTATAGCAGAGGTGACTTCACTAGATGTTGATTATATATAGTCATATATAGCAGAGGTGACTTCACTAGATGTTCAATATATATAGTCATATATAGCAGATGTGACTTCACTAGATGTTGATTATATATAGTCATATATAGCAGAGGTGACTTCACTAGATGTTCAACATATATAGTCATATATAGCAGAGGTGACTTCACTAGATGTTGATCATATATGCTCGTGTATAGTAGAGGTGACTTCACTAGATGTTGATTATATATGCTCGTATATAGCAGAGGGGACTTCACCAGATGGTGATTGTAAATGCTCGTGTATAGCAGAGGTGACTTCACTAGATGTTCATTTTATATAGTCATATATAGCGGAGGGGACTTCACCAGATG
The DNA here is from genome assembly GCA_029721355.1 of Tegillarca granosa. Classification (NCBI taxonomy): domain Eukaryota; kingdom Metazoa; phylum Mollusca; class Bivalvia; order Arcoida; family Arcidae; genus Tegillarca; species Tegillarca granosa. The sequence continues at coordinate 37,090,337 of CM056594.1, read as the reverse complement.
GTGATTGTAAATGCTCGTGTATAGCAGAGGTGACTTCACTAGATGTTGATTATATATGCTTTTGTATAACAGAGGTGACTTCACTAGATGTTGATTATATATGCTCGTGTATAGCAGAGGTGACTTCACTAGATGTTGATTATATATGCTCGTGTATAGCAGAGGTGACTTCACTAGATGTTGATTATATATGCTTGTGTATAGCAGAGGTGACTTCACTAGATTTTGATTATATATGCTCGTTGATAGCAGAGGTGACTTCACTAGATGTTCATTACATATAGTCATATATAGTAGAGGTGACTTCACTAGATGTTGATTATATATGCTCGTGTTTAGTAAAGGTGACTTCACTAGATATTGATTATATATACTCGTGTATAGCAGAGGTGACTTCACTAGATGTTGATTATATATACTCGTGTATAGTAGAGGTGACTTCACTAGATGTTGATGATATATGCTCGTTGATAGCAGAGGTGACTTCACTAGATGTTGATTATACATAGTAATATATAGTAGAGGTGACCTCACTAGATGTTGATTTATATGCTCGTGTTTAGTAGAGGTGACTTCACTAGATGTTGATTATATATGCTCGTGTATAGCAGAGGTGACTTCACTAGATGTTGATCATATATGCTCGTGTATAGCAGAGGTGACTTCACTAGATGTTGATTATATATAGTCATATATAGCAGAGGTGACTTCACTAGATGTTCAATATATATAGTCATATATAGCAGATGTGACTTCACTAGATGTTGATTATATATAGTCATATATAGCAGAGGTGACTTCACTAGATGTTCAACATATATAGTCATATATAGCAGAGGTGACTTCACTAGATGTTGATCATATATGCTCGTGTATAGTAGAGGTGACTTCACTAGATGTTGATTATATATGCTCGTATATAGCAGAGGGGACTTCACCAGATGGTGATTGTAAATGCTCGTGTATAGCAGAGGTGACTTCACTAGATGTTCATTTTATATAGTCATATATAGCGGAGGGGACTTCACCAGATGGTGATTGTAAATGCTCGTGTATAGCAGAGGTGACTTCACTAGATGTTGATTATATATGCTTTTGTATAACAGAGGTGACTTCACTAGATGTTGATTATATATGCTCGTGTATAGCAGAGGTGACTTCACTAGATGTTGATTATATATGCTCGTGTATAGCAGAGGTGACTTCACTAGATGTTGATTATATATGCTTGTGTATAGCAGAGGTGACTTCACTAGATTTTGATTATATATGCTCGTTGATAGCAGAGGTGACTTCACTAGATGTTCATTACATATAGTCATATATAGTAGAGGTGACTTCACTAGATGTTGATTATATATGCTCGTGTTTAGTAAAGGTGACTTCACTAGATATTGATTATATATACTCGTGTATAGCAGAGGTGACTTCACTAGATGTTGATTATATATACTCGTGTATAGTAGAGGTGACTTCACTAGATGTTGATGATATATGCTCGTTGATAGCAGAGGTGACTTCACTAGATGTTGATTATACATAGTAATATATAGTAGAGGTGACCTCACTAGATGTTGATTTTATATGCTCGTGTTTAGTAGAGGTGACTTCACTAGATGTTGATTATATATGCTCGTGTATAGCAGAGGTGACTTCACTAGATGTTGATCATATATGCTCGTGTATAGCAGAGGTGACTTCACTAGATGTTGATTATATATAGTCATATATAGCAGAGGTGACTTCACTAGATGTTCAATATATATAGTCATATATAGCAGATGTGACTTCACTAGATGTTGATTATATATAGTCATATATAGCAGAGGTGACTTCACTAGATGTTCAACATATATAGTCATATATAGCAGAGGTGACTTCACTAGATGTTGATCATATATGCTCGTGTATAGTAGAGGTGACTTCACTAGATGTTGATTATATATGCTCGTATATAGCAGAGGGGACTTCACCAGATGGTGATTGTAAATGCTCGTGTATAGCAGAGGTGACTTCACTAGATGTTCATTTTATATAGTCATATATAGCGGAGGGGACTTCACCAGATGGTGATTGTAAATGCTCGTGTATAGCAGAGGTGACTTCACTAGATGTTGATTATATATGCTTTTGTATAACAGAGGTGACTTCACTAGATGTTGATTATATATGCTCGTGTATAGCAGAGGTGACTTCACTAGATGTTGATTATATATGCTCGTGTATAGCAGAGGTGACTTCACTAGATGTTGATTATATATGCTTGTGTATAGCAGAGGTGACTTCACTAGATGTTGATTATATATGCTCGTTGATAGCAGAGGTGACTTCACTAGATGTTCATTATATATAGTCATATATAATAGAGGTGACTTCACTAGATGTTGATTATATATGCTCGTGTTTAGTAAAGGTGACTTCACTAGATGTTGATTATATAAACTCGTGTATAGCAGAGGTGACTTCACTAGATGTTGATTATATATACTCGTGTATAGTAGAGGTGACTTCACTAGATGTTGATGATATATGCTATTGTATAGCATAGGTGACTTCACTAGATGTTCATTATTTATAGTCATATATAGTAGATGTCACTTCACTAGATGTTGATTATATATGCTCGTGTATAGTAGAGGTGACTTCACTAGATGTTCATTATATATAGTCATATATAGCAGAGGTGACTTCACTAGATGTTGATCATATATGCTCGTGTATAGCAGAGGTGACTTCACTAGATGTTGATCATATATGCTCGTGTATAGCAGAGGTGACTTCACTAGATGTTGATTATATATAGTCATATATAGCAGAGGTGACTTCACTAGATGTTCAATATATATATTCAGATATAGCAGAGGTGACTTCACTAGATGTTGATTATATATGCTCGTATATAGCAGAGGGGACTTCACCAGATGGTGATTGTAAATGCTCGTGTTTAGCAGAGGTGACTTCACTAGATGTTCATTTTATATAGTCATATATAGCGGAGGGGACTTCACCAGATGGTGATTGTAAATGCTCGTGTATAGCAGAGGTGACTTCACTAGATGTTGATTATATATGCTTTTGTATAACAGAGGTGACTTCACTAGATGTTGATTATATATGCTCGTGTATAGCAGAGGTGACTTCACTAGATGTTGATTATATATGCTCGTGTATAGCAGAGGTGACTTCACTAGATGTTGATTATATATGCTTGTGTATAGCAGAGGTGACTTCACTAGATGTTCATTATATATGCTCGTTGATAGCAGAGGTGACTTCACTAGATGTTCATTATATATAGTCATATATAGTAGAGGTGACTTCACTAGATGTTGATTATATATGCTCGTGTTTAGTAAAGGTGACTTCACTAGATGTTGATTATATATACTCGTGTATAGCAGAGGTGACTTCACTAGATGTTGATTATATATACTCGTGTATAGTAGAGGTGACTTCACTAGATGTTGATTATATATGCTCGTATATAGCAGAGGGGACTTCACCAGATGGTGATTGTAAATGCTCGTGTATAGCAGAGGTGACTTCACTAGATGTTCATTTTATATAGTCATATATAGCGGAGGGGACTTCACCAGATGGTGATTGTAAATGCTCGTGTATAGCAGAGGTGACTTCACTAGATGTTGATTATATATGCTTTTGTATAACAGAGGTGACTTCACTAGATGTTGATTATATATGCTCGTGTATAGCAGAGGTGACTTCACTAGATGTTGATTATATATGCTCGTGTATAGCAGAGGTGACTTCACTAGATGTTGATTATATATGCTTGTGTATAGCAGAGGTGACTTCACTAGATTTTGATTATATATGCTCGTTGATAGCAGAGGTGACTTCACTAGATGTTCATTATATATAGTCATATATAGTAGAGGTGACTTCACTAGATGTTGATTATATATGCTCGTGTTTAGTAAAGGTGACTTCACTAGATGTTGATTATATATACTCGTGTATAGCAGAGGTGACTTCACTAGATGTTCATTATATATAGTCATATATAGCAGAGGTGACTTCACTAGACGTTCAATATATATAGTCATATATAGCAGAGGGGACTTCACTAGATGTTGATTGTAAATTCTCGTGTATAGCAGAGGTGACTTCACTAGATGTTGATTATATATGCTCGTGTAAAGCAGATGTGACTTCACTAGATGTTGATTATATATAGTCATATATAGTAGAGGTGACTTCACTAGATGTTGATTATATATAGTCATATATAGCAGAGGTGACTTCACTAGATGTTGATCATATATGCTCGTGTATAGCAGAGGTGACTTCACTAGATGTTGATTATATATGCTCGTGTACAACAGATGTGACTTCACTAGATGTTGATTATATATAGTCATATATAGTAGAGGTGACTTCACTAGATGTTGATTATATATAGTCATATATAGCAGAGGTGAGTTCACTAGATGTTGATTATATATAGTCATATATAGCAGAGGTGAGTTCACTAGATGTTGATTATATATGCTTGGGTATAGCAGAGGTGACTTCACTAGATGTTGATTATATATGCTGATGTATAGTAGAGGTGACCTCACTAGATGTTGATTAATTGTAAATGTGAGATCGCTAGATTTCCATTAAATATGCTTCAATATTGCAGATGTGACATCGTTAGATTTTCATCAAAAACGCTTCCGTATTGCAGATGTGACATCGCTAGATTTTCATGAAATATATTAGAGGTGCATTTGTGTTACACAATTATTATAAGCCAATGTTTAATGTCGGATTGTACGTTAACTGTGCGGGAGTTTGGTATAATTATTTGTTAAATATGTAATATTGACACTGACAGTGCTTGAAACACATCGCAAAACGGTCGTCTACAATAAGGAGTTTAATTATAATTATTCCTCTAATATATCTTAATATTTTTATAGATTATGCCTTTGCATATGGTTACAGTTTTAACATGTAACTAAGGTAAATTTTTAATAATTATATGTCTTGATTTTTTTATTTGCCTGTTTTATGCAATTGGTTACTGATCGGGAGGTAAACACCATCTCTAGCTCTTAATCTTTGTCAATTATTACAAAAATGTACAAATATTTTCATAAGTTCCGATATTCAAAAACAGTAACATGGAGCAAGTTAATAAAGATGAGTTTAGAGGTTTTTTAAATTGTTAGAGATAGAAAGGGCAGAGAATCTGTCATCAAGCGCTGTAAAACATTCTATAAAGATAAAAGAAGCTGTACGAAATCTACATTGTGAATCGCTGATGATAATTGAAACAATAAGAATACAATGTGCTATGTAGAAAAATGTATATCTTTTTACTTTAGATTAATCTTGCATGTTATGAAGATTTCGAGAGTTCAAATTTTGAATGGGAATCTGAAATGAAGAAACATTGTGAAGAACCCTAGGAAATTGTCAAAAATATTTAATTTTACGTTTTTTAATGTAGTTTTTTTTAATTTAAAGCTATCATGATTGTCAGCATGATAGTTTGCTTTTTTTGTTCTGAAAGGCAGCAAGTTTTATCTATTTGCTTTTAAATTCAATTTAAATTTAAACAATGGCTGAAAAAGAACATGTAAATAATTAATGGCATGTCATAACTGCATAGTTTATGAAACATAATCTATACTTTTGATGTAACAGTTATCATAATTTGCAGGATTAAAAGTCAAGAGGATAGTAAAGAGATTAAGAAAAGATATTGGACATCAGTTAAGAAGAATGCTGTATACAGACATTTACGGAGACATATAGACTTAGCAAAGTTGTCAGAAAAGCGTGACATTGAAAATTGCAAAGAAAGAGAACCAGTTTTGCGGAACAGAAATTGGCGAACTTTATAGAGATTTCTGTAGCTAGGAACGCGAGCACAGCTAGTTAAATAAATAACAGCATAATATTATGTATAAACTATTGTCACAATTTTTATCAGTGGTATTGTTGGTGATTGATATACCGCTTTTTAGGACATGAAAGACAATGGTTAACGTTTACCTTTAAACTACATAATGTATATTTTGTCCTCCTTTAATAAGTTTTCAGCCCATCTGACCAAAAGGTCACTCGAGCTCATGGCAAGACGGAGCGTGTGTATGTTAGTGTGTGCGTGTGTGTAAGTCGTTAACACCTATTTTTAACTTCTCCTCTGAAACAACTGGGCAGATTTCAATGTAACTTTTTCAGAAGCATATATGGACTGGTGCAATTCAGATTTGTTCATGGTGTTGCCATGGCTACTAAAACCAGGTCAAGATTACCTAGGGGTGAAAATTCTTTAAAAATGTTCTTCTTTAAAACCGAGAACTGGAGAAAAAAACTGATGTGGCATCTCTAGGGTCTTAAGTCTTAAGTTTGTTAATTTCATGAAATTTGGTGAAAAAGGGTAATGAGCTTTTGCGTTAAAATTTTATAAAATTTTGAAATTATCTTTAAAAGGCTATATTTTGATTAAATGCAAAGATAATGGCATAATAAGATCAAATGATTTATCAGATTAAAACAAAAACAAGAGACCCATGGGCCTTAACGCTCACCTGAGTAGGTATCCAAAAACTTACAAAGAACTTAAATACAAAAAGTTCACAAAATTCCTCAAGTTTGGAAAATCCTGCAATAATTAATCAGAAATGTCTAGTCACATTTCATTTATAATAGCTCATATGCACCATTTAACTATAGTACAATGAACAATTTCCAAATCATTAACCATATGGTTATGCAGCCATGATTTTGACCTTTGAACATGTGAACTTAAACCTTATATCAAAATGGTCTTAATATCAACGTATAATATTCTAATAAACATGCCTATATGAAAAGTTAATAGTTTTCAAGATAATTAGCAATTTAAGTGTTCTTTTGCAGCTGTGACCTTGACCTTTCAACATATGACCTTGTACCATATATCAAAATGATCGTCATGTCAATACCTACAATATTCTAATATACATGCCTATACAAAAAGTTAACAGTTTTCAAGATAATTCACAATTTCAGTACATGTATGCAGCTATGACCTTGACCTTTCAACATATGACCTTGAACCATATATCTAAATGATTGTCATATCAATACCTACAAATAGAGAAGAAGATTTTTTAGGATTTTTGGACCCCTAGGTCACCTTGACCTAGTTTTGGTAGCCATGGCAATGCCATGAACAAATCTGAATTGCACCAGCCCATATATGCTTCTGACCAAGTATCATTGAAATCTGTCCAGCAGTTTTAGAGTAGAAATCGAAAATAGGTGTTAACGACGCACTCACACATGCATGCACACACGCATGCGCACACGCACGCATGCACATACACATGCCGCGCCATGCCATAAGCTCACATGACCTTTCGGTCAGGTGAGCTAAAAAACAAAAAAAGGTTTTTGGAGTAATTGCCTCTTATGTGCTTTTTTGTTTATTTTTATAATTATAATTAAGTCAAACTTAGATCAGGTTTAAGCCTGACCAAGATTTTTATCCTGCTCACCAAAGATCAGTGATTTACTCCATACAGGATACGTTTTCCTTGAAAAAATTTAAATAACCATGACTATTGTGCCAAACCCATTCTTCCTATCTGCCAACCTCCACTTTACAATCAGCTATAAGACCTATTAGCTTTGGCTAGCAGATGTATAAGATTACATTAGGAGTTCCAGTTGAAAAAGTGACTGCTATTTGTCTGTTGAGTTAATAAACCAAAAAATTATATTTATAATTTTGCTATTTTGTCCAAGATAAAAGTTCAGAATAAAGTAAGCATTATATTCTGGAAAACATTGTAGATCAATATGTTGGTAAAACAAAGAATCAAAATATGCTTTAGCCACCTGTAATGATTTTCAGTTTTGACAAATTTTATTCAACATACTTAAATATGGGTTTACCAAAAAATTTCATAAAAATCCATCCCAAAATAAGGAAGATATCAGTGAATTTCTATTACATTGTTTCAATTATTTAAATGAAAAGGTTGATGTTGAGACTACTCAGTAGTGAGTACAAAACAGCAACATTACCCCATAAAATATTATTTACCAACTCCTAAAACAAGACAAATCAAAACTGTAGTTTAACATTCTTAGATTATTTATGATAAAATTATTAGGTGAAGTGTAATTTGCATCTAATAGACACCTATAGTAATAATTATGATCCATTTGTTTATTTAACATATTCCTTAAATTAAGGCCCACACCTGTAATTAACAAGATGCAACTTAAAATTTGCAAAATTGATTTATAGGTTTATAAAATTATTTTCTGACTCTTAACTAACATACAAAGACACAACTTCCAGAAGTGCAATTTAAATCAAAGAATTTCATTTGTCACAAGTAAGGATTTCTACCTGAAAATATTATTTATTTCTCCATTTCTCCTTGATTTTCCATGCCAATTAATAAATAACATAATAATAATAATAATAATAAAAACTATATAAAATATACCATCCACTCCAAATTTAAACACCAACAAACAGACATATGTATTGATCCAATTAAATCATTTGATTTCATTAGTATGTATTGAATTTTCACTTTGGCACATATATAATGTGATGTTTTCATAAATCCATCCTTCTACTATCACAAAAACTTTAAATAATAAATAAATAAATAAATAAATGAATAAATAAATAAATAAATAAATAAATAAATAAATAAATATTTATATAAAATTCAAAAAGTGGTATATGACATTATCATTTTCAATATTATTTCATCATTATTATCATCTCATTTCTCATTCTGAAAACCATGTCATTAAAATTTAAACAATAACTTTTTTGTAAATTAATTTGAGATAGAATATCCTTCATTTGTTGTGTTTATATTACCCCCAGCTCTTAACTGGGGGTTGAACAGTTAAAACAGAACCATGTAACAAACTTTGATTGTGTGAACATCTGCCAATAAGCAAGAAAATATAATGCCTCTAGATTGCTTTACAATTATCTTTAAATCATTTAACTGTAACTATGATTAAACATTGCACAAAAGAGAAGTTGTAGTTTTTACTGGGGATGGGGTGGTGACATTGTTATTTTTTATTTGAAGTTGGTGACACAGTTAGTCCATATGAAGTGGGTAAGTCTGTTCAGTCCAACTTGATAACAGTTCATTTTTAAATGTCGACAATATATTCAATGTTTGTGTATTTGACAAGTTAATACTAATTATGTATTTTTATAATAGCTAGGAAACCAATAAAAATTCCTGCGTAGGTTGGGGCTTGACTCAAATTTATTAGATTCATTCATTTCTGGTTCAAATAAATACAGCTATATGCCAAATTCATTATTTTAAGAGTGTCTACTGCTTCCCCAAATAATAAAGAACCATCTGACATAATTAGGTGCATGTTAGTCGTTAGTTTCCTCTACATGCGTCATTATATCATTATTATTACCACTGTCCATTATGTTAAATACTACTTCTAATACTGCCATGATGTTAGGCATAGGTAACTCAAAACAAGACTATTCACTTTGCGATCAAGGGAAGGTTAAAATATTTGGATTTCTAAACTGCTTTAACATTTTTAATTCTGTCACCAATTTACAGTTGATTGTGAATCTGACTCTGTTTATTTGTTTCATAGCATACGTGTACACATATTTTTATGAGTAATTATGAAATCACTATGCTTTATTGGAAAATTCAAATGTTGCACATAAACATTAACACAAAATTTTTTCTCTGAAGTTTATTCAGTCAAAAATAAACAAAAACATTGAGAACTAAACATGTGCATAAAATAAAATGATATACGGTATTAAAAATTGAAGTCCATGAGCAACCTAGATTTGGTAACAGGCACTGATTTAAAACCATGGCTTTTGCGGATCATTTTGTTTGTTTTTTTTTTCATATTGGTCCATTGTGGTAATAAAGGCATTGCTACAAATAACTTTTAAATCCACATGAACCATTGACAAATCTGACCTGGTTTTGGATGAAATAAATACCTTAGTTTAACATGTTAATTGCTCTTTGGACATATAAAATTTTATTTCAAACACAAACAAAAAATTTTTTAAAAATGAAAAAATAAGATAAATAACCAAAAAATTTAATAAATAAATAAAAAAAATCATAGATATGATATAAAATATCATGTTAAAAAATATCCTTTCGGATATATTGCATTAAATTTTACAGGGGACTGACATTTTTACTTGTTGAAGTCACATTATTATAATTTATTATGGCTAACATTTGTTTAAAATGTGCTACAGAAAAAGAAATTGTGGCACAACTAACTATAAAAAACATCAAGATCTTTTCCATTTTTTTGTGACATGTTACATAATAATTATTACCCATCCCTGTATTGTATACCTACTTCATATCCTAGCAAGTAGATAGTTTTTAACATAAAAATTAGCTAAGGATAGACTAAATGACACATTTGACACAGGTGGTCTTTAAATTTCTTGTAACTTTTGAGATAAAAATTTATAATTTTCATAGAAAATACAGTTAATCTTGATGTTTATTGACCAAGTGACTATATAATGTTAAAATGTATTGCATTTAGATGTAGTTGTGTTTTAGTATTATTTGTATTAGAGAATAATCCAGGATCCAACATCTGTTGAATAATAATGAAACCAATTTTATAATACAAATGAAATTAAGCGTAGGTAAACATCACATGTTAAAGTGCAATGTTGAGACAGTCACATAAATAATGCTGACTGAATAGTAAGGTGTAAAGGAATGAGCAACTGTTGGACTTGTTACAGTCAAAGGTTTCAACATGATAAGTTTGAAAGGTTTTATATATTCAATTATCTTGGACTGCAAGAATATTTTAATTTAGAGAACATCATAATACTGTACTGTAAACAACAGAAATACATAAATTATAGTCAATTGTAATCATTCATGAGGTTAAAAAACAAGAGCTGCCAGAAGACAACAATGTTTGCTTGCACCACAACATACAATTAGTCATAGTATCTAAGAGGTCAAAGGTAAAAAAACCAAACTCTGGAGTAATAAATGTGACCAGTGAACCAAAGTAAGGAGTCATTGTTTCAAGTTATGCTTATACTTTTTGCAATTTTTTCACAAAAACCTATTCCTAGACCCAATTAATTTAATCATTGGCCTCACAAGAGGCCCATGGGCCTTAATGCTCACATGGTGATATTTCCAAAATTGTTTTCAAAGTGCAATAGACAATATACTAATTACAAAAACTTTCCAAGTTTTCTCAAGTTTAGAACTGCCACAATCAAAAATGTGTAGTCTCATTTCATTCATAAGTATCTAATCTGCATATTGTAACTATAGTACAATAAATAATATCCAAATCATTAACCATATCACTATATTTACGCAGCTATTTTCTTGACCTTTGAACCTATGACCTTGAACCATATATCAAAATGATTGTCATTTCAATATCTACAATATTCTAATATACATGCCTATACAAAAACTTGTTAGATTACATCATTCTGACCATTTCTGCAATGTATTGCCTTAAACTATCTCATTAGTTGCAAGAAATAGCTTAAAACTGCGAAAATCACAAATGAGGTCATGATCTTGACTTTTGACCTTGACCCAATTTTGAAGGTAAATTTCAAGAAAATAACAAAACTTCAAACCCCATGTCAATATCTGTTGAAATAGTCAGTTTATAATCATTTGAAACTATTTTACGATATTTTCAAAGTTAAATGCAAAAACGCATAACCTATTTTTTACACGATTTGTATAAACTATATATTTAAGACTCTAGAGAAGCGGAAAATCAAATTGGTTTTTGTCTAGCACTTCTGGTTTTAGAGAAAAAGATTTTTTTTTTCAAATGTAGGTCACGGTGACCTACTTTTTATAGCTATGGCAACCAAAAGTACAAATTTGAAAAGGGCCCTCCCAATTACCCTTCATGTTAAAGTTTGACCAATGTTGGCCTAGTAGTTTCTGAAAAGATGTCGAAAATGTGAGTTACAGATGTACACACACGCTCACACACATGTACATACGGACACACACTGCACCATGCCATAAGCCTATAGACCAGGTGAGCTAAAATGATGATGATGATTATTATTATTATTTCTGCTGTTATTGCTGCTGCTGATGATGATTATGATGATAAGGATTATGTTTTCATCATCATTAATGATAGCAGCAGCAGAAATCATCATCTTCATTATTATCATCGTCATCATCATCATCTTCATTATCAGGATCATTTTCATCACCACCACCACCATCATCATCATCATCATCAGTAGCAGTGGGAACAGTCCAATACAAATACATATGGTTATATACCAACTTTTAAAAGCTTTAATAATGACAAACAAAATGTTTAATCATCAGCCTCTGTAACTGAATTACATATCCTTTATGAATTGAAGATATCATAGCAACATTAAAAAAACTTGAACATAAAACCTTAACAATATGTGTCTGTTGACCTTGACCTTTGTCCTTCAGCATCTGTAACTTTATCACAAATCCTTGGTTTTAGAAATCATCTCCAAGTCAGTGATAATTTATTACTCATAACATGAAATCTTCAACACTAAAAAACTTAAACATAAAACTTTAACAATGTGAATGTTTGACCTTGAACTTCAGCTTCTGCAACTTTATCATACATCCTTAATGGCTAAAAATATCATCTGCACCAAGTATGTGATGATTCCTTACTAATAACATCAAAAACTGCAACATAAAAAAAAAATAAAACTTCAACGTATGACATAAGCTCTCTGCACTTACTTATTACATTTAAGTAAAAATTCAATAAAAAATAAAAATTTCATAAAAATTAAAATAAAAGCTTAAAGTTAAAGGTTATCCAAAAAGATATAATATCAAACCTCATCTAATGCTTAATCTTTTACTTATTTTCTTCTGGAACCATCAATACAGGATAGGTCACAAGAGCAAACAAACACAAAGGCTTGGTTACTCTTAATTGGTCCTGTGATATAAGTACTACCAGAGAATCATATTCTTGTCTTTTTTAGGTTCGAAACAAATAAAGCAAAAAAACAAACAAGTTATGAAATTTACATCAAAATCTTTATTTAATGTGACCATAACTACAAAGAATACCTTAATGTTTTTTCTAAATATTTTGATGAAGAAGATTTAAGAATAAAACAAATATTCAAAAATTCACAAGTTACATATATTAAAAAAATACATCTTGCATTTTCTGACAATTTTGTACTATATTAAGAAGAGATAAATGACATTTGTTAGAATTTTAAAAATATGGGGAAAAATCAGTTTTGTAACACCATAGGGTGACTGAAATTTAGATAATCCATGGCAACCAAAAATTTTTGATTTTTTAATCTAAATTATTTAATAAAAAACACACACACACATACTATATGATGATTGCGTCAAATTGTGTAATAACCAATTAAAAGTTAATGTTGCATTAAACTAAAACAATCAAAAACTTTTTCGATTGATACACAAAAGACATTCAAGTACAATGCAATGCATTAAAACAGCTCAGATCAAAAGGCATCAGCCAACATTCTTTATTCAATAACTTACCTCTGTTATATAGGAGAATAAATAATCAACATCTAGTGAAGTCTCCTCTGCTTTACATAAGCAAATATAATCAACATCTAGTGAAGTCACCTCTGCCATACATGAGCATATACATGTATAATCAACATCTAGTGAAGTCACCTCTGCTATATGGAGGGATATACAATCAACATCTAGTGAAGTCACCTCTACTATATAGAGGCATATAAAATCAACATCTAGTGAAGTCACCTCTGCCATACATGAGCATATATAATCAACATCTAGTGAAGTCACCTCTGCTATATGGAGGGATATACAATCAACATCTAGTAAAGTCACCTCTACTATATAGAGGCATATAAAATCAACATCTAGTGAAGTCACATCTGCTATATATGACTATATATAATCAACATCTAGTGAAGTCACCTCTTCTATATATGACTATATATATTCAACATCTAGTAAAGTCACCTCTGCTATATGGAGGGATATACAATCAACATCTAGTGAAATCACCTCTACTATATAGAGGCATATAAAATCAACATCTAGTGAAGTCACCTCTGCCATACATGAGCATATATAATCAACATCTAGTGAAGTCACCTCTGCTATACATAAGCATATATAATCAACATCTAGTGAAGTCTCTGCTATACATGAGCATATATAATCAACATCTAGTGAAGTCACCTCTGCTATATGGGGGCATATATAATCAACATCTAGTGAAGTCAACTCTGCTATATGGGGGCATATATAATCAACATCTAGTCAAGTCACCTCTGCTATATGGGGGCATATATAATCAACATCTAGTGAAGTCACCTCTGCCATACCTGAGCATATATAATCAACATCTAGTGAAGTCACCTCTGCTATATATGAGCATATATAATCAACATCTAGTGAAGTCACCTCTGCTATATGGTGGCATATATAATCAACATCTAGTGAAGTCACCTCTGCTATATGGGGGCATATATAATCAACATCTAGTGAAGTCAACTCTGCTATATGGGGGCATATATAATAAACATCTAGTGAAGTCACCTCTACTCTACATTAGTATATATAATCAACATCTAACGAAGTCACCTCTGCTATACATGAGCATATATAATCAACATCTAGTGAAGTCACCTCTGCTATATGGGGGCATATAGAATCAACATCTAGTGAAGTCACCTCTGCTATATGGGGGCATATAGAATCAACATCTAGTGAAGTCACCTCTACTCTACATTAGTATATGAAATCAACATCTAGTGAAGTCACCTCTGCCATACCTGAGCATATATAATCAACATCTAGTGAAGTCACCTCTGCCATACGTGAGCATATGTAATCAACATCTAGTGAAGTCACCTCTGCTATATGGAGGGATATACAATCAACATTTACTGAAGTCACCTCTACTATATAGAGGCATATAAAATCAACATCTAGTAAAGTCACCTCTGCTATATATGACTATATATAATCAACATCTAATGAAGTCACCTCTACTATATATGACTATATATATTCAACATCAAGTGAAGTCACCTCTGCAATACATGAGCATATATAATCAGTATCCAGTGATGTCACCTCTACTATATAGAGGCATAAACAATCAACATCTAGTGAAGTCACCTCTGCCATACATGAGCATATATAATCAACATCTAGTGAAGTCACCCCTACTCTACATTAGTATATATAATCAACATCTAGTGAAGTCACCTCTGCTATACATGACCATATATAATCAACATCTTGTGATGTCACCTCTGCTATATGGGGGCATATTCAATCAACATCTAGTGAAGTCACCTCTGCTATACATGAGCATATATAATCAACATCCAGTGAAGTCACCTCTGCCATACATGAGCATATATATTCAACATCTAGTGAAGTCACCTCTACTCTACATTAGTATATATAATCAACATCTAGTGAAGTCATGTCTGCTATATGGGGGCATATATAATCAACATCTAGTGAAGTCACCTCTACTATATAGAGTCATATAAAATCAACATCTAGTGAAGTCACCTCTGCTACATGAGCATATATAATCAACATCTAGTGAAGTCACCTCTGCTATATGGGGGCATATAGAATCAACATCTAGTGAAGTCACCTCTACTCTACATTAGTATATATAATCAACATCTAGTGAAGTCACCTCTGCTATACATGAGCATATATAATCAACATCTAGTTAAGTCACCTCTGCTATATTGATGAATATATATTCAACATCTAGTGAAGTCACCTCTGCTACATGGGGGCATATATAATCAACATCTAGTGAAGTCACCTCTACTCTACATTAGTATATATAATCAACATCTAGTGAAGTCACCTCTGCTATACATGAGCATCTATAATCAACATCTAGTGAAGTCACCTCTGCTATATATGAGCATATATAATCAACATCTAGTGAAGTCACCTCTGCTTTATGTGGGCATATATAATCAACATCTAGTGAAGTCACCTCTACTCTACATTAGTATATATAATCAACATCTAGTGAAGTCACCTCTGCTATATGGAGAGATATACAATCAACATCTAGTGAAGTCACCTCTACTATATAGAGTCATATAAAATCAACATCTACTGAAGTCACCTCTGCCATACATGAGCATATATAATCAACATCTAGTGAAGTCACCTCTGCTATATGGGGGCATATAGAATCAACATCTAGTGAAGTCACCTCTACTCTACATTAGTATATATAATCAACATCTAGTGAAGTCACCTCTGCTATACATGAGCATATATAATCAACATCTAGTTAAGTCACCTCTGCTATATTGATGAATATATAATCAACATCTAGTGAAGTCACCTCTGCTACATGGGGGCATATATAATCAACATCACCTTTACTCTACATTAGTATATATAATCAACATCTAGTGAAGTCACCTCTGCTATACATGAGCATATATAATCAACATCTAGTGAAGTCACCTCTGCTATATATGAGCATATATAATCAACATCTAGTGAAGTCACCTCTGCTATATGGGGGTATATATAATCAACATCTTGTTAAGTCACCTCTGCTATATGGGGGCATATATAATCAACATCTAGTGAAGTCAACTCTGCTATATGGGGGCATATATAATCAACATCTAGTGAAGTCACCTCTGCCATACCTGAGCATATATAATCAACATCTAGTGAAGTCACCTCTACTCTACATTAGTATATATAATCAACATCTAGTGAAGTCACCTCTGCTATATGGAGGTATATACAATCAACATATAGTGAAGTCACCTCTGCTATATAGAGGCATATAAAATCAACATCTAGTGAAGTCACCTCTGCTATACCTGAGCATATATAATCAACATCTAGTGAAGTCACCTCTGCCATACGTGAGCATATGTAATCAACATCTAGTGAAGTCACCTCTGCTATATGGAGGGATATACAATCAACATCTACTGAAGTCACCTCTACTATATAGAGGCATATAAAATCAACATCTAGTAAAGTCACCTCTGCTATATATGACTATATATAATCAACATCTAATGAAGTCACCTCTACTATATATGACTATATATTCAACATCTAGTGAAGTCACCTCTGCAATACATGAGCATATATAATCAGTATCCAGTGATGTCACCTCTACTATATAGAGGCATAAACAATCAACATCTAGTGAAGTCACCTCTGCCATACATGAGCATATATAATCAACATCTAGTGAAGTCACCCCTACTCTACATTAGTATATATAATCAACATCTAGTGAAGTCACCTCTGCTATACATGACCATATATAATCAACATCTTGTGATGTCACCTCTGCTATATGGGGGCATATTCAATCAACATCTAGTGAAGTCACCTCTGCTATACATGAGCATATATAATCAACATCCAGTGAAGTCACCTCTGCCATACATGAGCATATATATTCAACATCTAGTGAAGTCACCTCTACTCTACATTAGTATATATAATCAACATCTAGTGAAGTCACCTCTGCTATATGGAGAGATATACAATCAACATCTAGTGAAGTCACCTCTACTATATAGAGTCATATAAAATCAACATCTAGTGAAGTCACCTCTGCTATATGGGGGCATATATAATCAACATCTAGTGAAGTCACCTCTGCTATATGGGGGCATATATAATCAACATCTAGTGAAGTCAACTCTGCTATATGGGGGCATATATAATAAACATCTAGTGAAGTCACCTCTACTCTACATTAGTATATATAATCAACATCTAACGAAGTCACCTCTGCTATACATGAGCATATATAATCAACATCTAGTGAAGTCACCTCTGCTATATGGGGGCATATAGAATCAACATCTAGTGAAGTCACCTCTGCTATATGGGGGCATATAGAATCAACATCTAGTGAAGTCACCTCTACTCTACATTAGTATATGAAATCAACATCTAGTGAAGTCACCTCTGCCATACCTGAGCATATATAATCAACATCTAGTGAAGTCACCTCTGCCATACGTGAGCATATGTAATCAACATCTAGTGAAGTCACCTCTGCTATATGGAGGGATATACAATCAACATTTACTGAAGTCACCTCTACTATATAGAGGCATATAAATCAACATCTAGTAAAGTCACCTCTGCTATATATGACTATATATAATCAACATCTAATGAAGTCACCTCTACTATATATGACTATATATATTCAACATCAAGTGAAGTCACCTCTGCAATACATGAGCATATATAATCAGTATCCAGTGATGTCACCTCTACTATATAGAGGCATAAACAATCAACATCTAGTGAAGTCACCTCTGCCATACATGAGCATATATAATCAACATCTAGTGAAGTCACCCCTACTCTACATTAGTATATATAATCAACATCTAGTGAAGTCACCTCTGCTATACATGACCATATATAATCAACATCTTGTGATGTCACCTCTGCTATATGGGGGCATATTCAATCAACATCTAGTGAAGTCACCTCTGCTATACATGAGCATATATAATCAACATCCAGTGAAGTCACCTCTGCCATACATGAGCATATATATTCAACATCTAGTGAAGTCACCTCTACTCTACATTAGTATATATAATCAACATCTAGTGAAGTCATGTCTGCTATATGGGGGCATATATAATCAACATCTAGTGAAGTCACCTCTACTATATAGAGTCATATAAAATCAACATCTAGTGAAGTCACCTCTGCTACATGAGCATATATAATCAACATCTAGTGAAGTCACCTCTGCTATATGGGGGCATATAGAATCAACATCTAGTGAAGTCACCTCTACTCTACATTAGTATATATAATCAACATCTAGTGAAGTCACCTCTGCTATACATGAGCATATATAATCAACATCTAGTTAAGTCACCTCTGCTATATTGATGAATATATATTCAACATCTAGTGAAGTCACCTCTGCTACATGGGGGCATATATAATCAACATCTAGTGAAGTCACCTCTACTCTACATTAGTATATATAATCAACATCTAGTGAAGTCACCTCTGCTATACATGAGCATCTATAATCAACATCTAGTGAAGTCACCTCTGCTATATATGAGCATATATAATCAACATCTAGTGAAGTCACCTCTGCTTTATGTGGGCATATATAATCAACATCTAGTGAAGTCACCTCTACTCTACATTAGTATATATAATCAACATCTAGTGAAGTCACCTCTGCTATATGGAGAGATATACAATCAACATCTAGTGAAGTCACCTCTACTATATAGAGTCATATAAAATCAACATCTACTGAAGTCACCTCTGCCATACATGAGCATATATAATCAACATCTAGTGAAGTCACCTCTGCTATATGGGGGCATATAGAATCAACATCTAGTGAAGTCACCTCTACTCTACATTAGTATATATAATCAACATCTAGTGAAGTCACCTCTGCTATACATGAGCATATATAATCAACATCTAGTTAAGTCACCTCTGCTATATTGATGAATATATAATCAACATCTAGTGAAGTCACCTCTGCTACATGGGGGCATATATAATCAACATCACCTTTACTCTACATTAGTATATATAATCAACATCTAGTGAAGTCACCTCTGCTATACATGAGCATATATAATCAACATCTAGTGAAGTCACCTCTGCTATATATGAGCATATATAATCAACATCTAGTGAAGTCACCTCTGCTATATGGGGGTATATATAATCAACATCTTGTTAAGTCACCTCTGCTATATGGGGGCATATATAATCAACATCTAGTGAAGTCAACTCTGCTATATGGGGGCATATATAATCAACATCTAGTGAAGTCACCTCTGCCATACCTGAGCATATATAATCAACATCTAGTGAAGTCACCTCTACTCTACATTAGTATATATAATCAACATCTAGTGAAGTCACCTCTGCTATATGGAGGTATATACAATCAACATATAGTGAAGTCACCTCTGCTATATAGAGGCATATAAAATCAACATCTAGTGAAGTCACCTCTGCTATACCTGAGCATATATAATCAACATCTAGTGAAGTCACCTCTGCCATACGTGAGCATATGTAATCAACATCTAGTGAAGTCACCTCTGCTATATGGAGGGATATACAATCAACATCTACTGAAGTCACCTCTACTATATAGAGGCATATAAAATCAACATCTAGTAAAGTCACCTCTGCTATATATGACTATATATAATCAACATCTAATGAAGTCACCTCTACTATATATGACTATATATATTCAACATCTAGTGAAGTCACCTCTGCAATACATGAGCATATATAATCAGTATCCAGTGATGTCACCTCTACTATATAGAGGCATAAACAATCAACATCTAGTGAAGTCACCTCTGCCATACATGAGCATATATAATCAACATCTAGTGAAGTCACCCCTACTCTACATTAGTATATATAATCAACATCTAGTGAAGTCACCTCTGCTATACATGACCATATATAATCAACATCTTGTGATGTCACCTCTGCTATATGGGGGCATATTCAATCAACATCTAGTGAAGTCACCTCTGCTATACATGAGCATATATAATCAACATCCAGTGAAGTCACCTCTGCCATACATGAGCATATATATTCAACATCTAGTGAAGTCACCTCTACTCTACATTAGTATATATAATCAACATCTAGTGAAGTCACCTCTGCTATATGGAGAGATATACAATCAACATCTAGTGAAGTCACCTCTACTATATAGAGTCATATAAAATCAACATCTAGTGAAGTCACCTCTGCTACATGAGCATATATAATCAACATCTAGTGAAATCACCTCTGCTATATGGGGGCATATAGAATCAACATCTAGTGAAGTCACCTCTACTCTACATTAGTATATATAATCAACATCTAGTGAAGTCACCTCTGCTATACATGAGCATATATAATCAACATCTAGTTAAGTCACCTCTGCTATATTGATGAATATATATTCAACATCTAGTGAAGTCACCTCTGCTACATGGGGGCATATATAATCAACATCTAGTGAAGTCACCTCTACTCTACATTAGTATATATAATCAACATCTAGTGAAGTCACCTCTGCTATACATGAGCATCTATAATCAACATCTAGTGAAGTCACCTCTGCTATATATGAGCATATATAATCAACATCTAGTGAAGTCACCTCTGCTATATGGGGGCATATATAATCAACATCTTGTGAAGACAACTCTGCTATATGGGGGCATATATAATCAACATCTAGTGAAGTCAACTCTGCTATATGGGGGCATATATAATCAACATCTAGTGGAGTCACCTCTGCCATACCTGAGCATATAAAATCAACATCTAGTGAAGTCACCTCTACTCTACATTAGTATATATAATCAACATCTAGTGAAGTCACCTCTGCTATATGGAGGTATATACAATCAACATCTAGTTAAGTCAGCTCTACTATATAGAGGCATATAAAATCAACATCTAGTAAAGTCACCTCTGCTATATATGACTATATATAATCAACATCTAGTGAAGTCACCTCTACTATATATGACTATATATATTCAACATCTAGTGAAGTCACCTCTGCTATATATGACTATATATAATCAACATCTAATGACGTCACCTCTACCATACATGAGCATATATAATCAACATCTAGTGAAGTCACCTCTACTCTTCATTAGTATATATAATCAACATCTAGTGAAGTCACCTCTGCTATACATGAGCATATATAATCAACATCTAGTGAAGTCACCTCTGCTATATGGGGGCATACTCAATCAAGATCTAGTGAAGTCACCTGTACTATACATGAGCATATATATATATATAATCAACATCTAGTGAAGTCACCTCTGCTATACATGAGCATATATAATCAACATCTAGTGAAGTCACCTCTGCTATATTGATGAATATATAATCAACATCTAGTGAAGTCACCTCTACTATATAGAGGCATATACAATCAACATCTAGTGAAGTCACCTCTGCTATATAGAGGCATATAAAATCAACATCTAGTGAAGTCACCTCTGCTATACCTGAGCATATATAATCAACATCTAGTGAAGTCACCTCTGCCATACGTGAGCATATGTAATCAACATCTAGTGAAGTCACCTCTGCTATATGGAGGGATATACAATCAACATCTACTGAAGTCACCTCTACTATATAGAGGCATATAAAATCAACATCTAGTAAAGTCACCTCTGCTATATATGACTATATATAATCAACATCTAATGAAGTCACCTCTACTATATATGACTATATATATTCAACATCTAGTGAAGTCACCTCTGCAATACATGAGCATATATAATCAGTATCCAGTGATGTCACCTCTACTATATAGAGGCATAAACAATCAACATCTAGTGAAGTCACCTCTGCCATACATGAGCATATATAATCAACATCTAGTGAAGTCACCCCTACTCTACATTAGTATATATAATCAACATCTAGTGAAGTCACCTCTGCTATACATGACCATATATAATCAACATCTTGTGATGTCACCTCTGCTATATGGGGGCATATTCAATCAACATCTAGTGAAGTCACCTCTGCTATACATGAGCATATATAATCAACATCCAGTGAAGTCACCTCTGCCATACATGAGCATATATATTCAACATCTAGTGAAGTCACCTCTACTCTACATTAGTATATATAATCAACATCTAGTGAAGTCACGTCTGCTATATGGGGGCATATATAATCAACATCTAGTGAAGTCACCTCTACTATATAGAGTCATATAAAATCAACATTTAGTGAAGTCACCTCTGCTACATGAGATTATATAATCAACATCTAGTGAAGTCACCTCTGCTATATGGGGGCATATAGAATCAACATCTAGTGAAGTCACCTCTACTCTACATTAGTATATATAATCAACATCTAGTGAAGTCACCTCTGCTATACATGAGCATATATAATCAACATCTAGTTAAGTCACCTCTGCTATATTGATGAATATATATTCAACATCTAGTGAAGTCACCTCTGCTACATGGGGGCATATATAATCAACATCTAGTGAAGTCACCTCTACTCTACATTAGTATATATAATCAACATCTAGTGAAGTCACCTCTGCTACATGAGCATATATAATCAACATCTAGTGAAATCACCTCTGCTATATGGGGGCATATAGAATCAACATCTAGTGAAGTCACCTCTACTCTACATTAGTATATATAATCAACATCTAGTGAAGTCACCTCTGCTATACATGAGCATATATAATCAACATCTAGTTAAGTCACCTCTGCTATATTGATGAATATATATTCAACATCTAGTGAAGTCACCTCTGCTACATGGGGGCATATATAATCAACATCTAGTGAAGTCACCTCTACTCTACATTAGTATATATAATCAACATCTAGTGAAGTCACCTCTGCTATACATGAGCATCTATAATCAACATCTAGTGAAGTCACCTCTGCTATATATGAGCATATATAATCAACATCTAGTGAAGTCACCTCTGCTATATGGGGGCATATATAATCAACATCTTGTGAAGACAACTCTGCTATATGGGGGCATATATAATCAACATCTAGTGAAGTCAACTCTGCTATATGGGGGCATATATAATCAACATCTAGTGGAGTCACCTCTGCCATACCTGAGCATATAAAATCAACATCTAGTGAAGTCACCTCTACTCTACATTAGTATATATAATCAACATCTAGTGAAGTCACCTCTGCTATATGGAGGTATATACAATCAACATCTAGTTAAGTCAGCTCTACTATATAGAGGCATATAAAATCAACATCTAGTAAAGTCACCTCTGCTATATATGACTATATATAATCAACATCTAGTGAAGTCACCTCTACTATATATGACTATATATATTCAACATCTAGTGAAGTCACCTCTGCTATATATGACTATATATAATCAACATCTAATGACGTCACCTCTACCATACATGAGCATATATAATCAACATCTAGTGAAGTCACCTCTACTCTTCATTAGTATATATAATCAACATCTAGTGAAGTCACCTCTGCTATACATGAGCATATATAATCAACATCTAGTGAAGTCACCTCTGCTATATGGGGGCATACTCAATCAAGATCTAGTGAAGTCACCTGTACTATACATGAGCATATATATATATAATCAACATCTAGTGAAGTCACCTCTGCTATACATGAGCATATATAATCAACATCTAGTGAAGTCACCTCTGCTATATTGATGAATATATAATCAACATCTAGTGAAGTCACCTCTACTATATAGAGGCATATACAATCAACATCTAGTGAAGTCACCTCTGCTATATAGAGGCATATAAAATCAACATCTAGTGAAGTCACCTCTGCTATACCTGAGCATATATAATCAACATCTAGTGAAGTCACCTCTGCCATACGTGAGCATATGTAATCAACATCTAGTGAAGTCACCTCTGCTATATGGAGGGATATACAATCAACATCTACTGAAGTCACCTCTACTATATAGAGGCATATAAAATCAACATCTAGTAAAGTCACCTCTGCTATATATGACTATATATAATCAACATCTAATGAAGTCACCTCTACTATATATGACTATATATATTCAACATCTAGTGAAGTCACCTCTGCAATACATGAGCATATATAATCAGTATCCAGTGATGTCACCTCTACTATATAGAGGCATAAACAATCAACATCTAGTGAAGTCACCTCTGCCATACATGAGCATATATAATCAACATCTAGTGAAGTCACCCCTACTCTACATTAGTATATATAATCAACATCTAGTGAAGTCACCTCTGCTATACATGACCATATATAATCAACATCTTGTGATGTCACCTCTGCTATATGGGGGCATATTCAATCAACATCTAGTGAAGTCACCTCTGCTATACATGAGCATATATAATCAACATCCAGTGAAGTCACCTCTGCCATACATGAGCATATATATTCAACATCTAGTGAAGTCACCTCTACTCTACATTAGTATATATAATCAACATCTAGTGAAGTCACGTCTGCTATATGGGGGCATATATAATCAACATCTAGTGAAGTCACCTCTACTATATAGAGTCATATAAAATCAACATTTAGTGAAGTCACCTCTGCTACATGAGCATATATAATCAACATCTAGTGAAGTCACCTCTGCTATATGGGGGCATATAGAATCAACATCTAGTGAAGTCACCTCTACTCTACATTAGTATATATAATCAACATCTAGTGAAGTCACCTCTGCTATACATGAGCATATATAATCAACATCTAGTTAAGTCACCTCTGCTATATTGATGAATATATATTCAACATCTAGTGAAGTCACCTCTGCTACATGGGGGCATATATAATCAACATCTAGTGAAGTCACCTCTACTCTACATTAGTATATATAATCAACATCTAGTGAAGTCACCTCTGCTATACATGAGCATCTATAATCAACATCTAGTGAAGTCACCTCTGCTATATATGAGCATATATAATCAACATCTAGTGAAGTCACCTCTGCTATATGGGGGCATATATAATCAACATCTTGTGAAGACAACTCTGCTATATGGGGGCATATATAATCAACATCTAGTGAAGTCAACTCTGCTATATGGGGGCATATATAATCAACATCTAGTGAAGTCACCTCTGCCATACCTGAGCATATATAATCAACATCTAGTGAAGTCACCTCTACTCTACATTAGTATATATAATCAACATCTAGTGAAGTCACCTCTGCTATATGGAGGTATATACAATCAACATCTAGTTAAGTCAGCTCTACTATATAGAGGCATATAAAATCAACATCTAGTGAAGTCACGTCTGCTATATGGGGGCATATATAATCAACATCTAGTGAAGTCACCTCTACTATATAGAGGCATATAAAATCAACATCTAGTGAAGTCACCTCTGCTATATATGACTATATATAATCAACATCTAATGACGTCACCTCTACCATACATGAGCATATATAATCAACATCTAGTGAAGTCACCTCTACTCTTCATTAGTATATATAATCAACATCTAGTGAAGTCACCTCTGCTATACATGAGCATATATAATCAACATCTAGTGAAGTCACCTCTGCTATATGGGGGCATACTCAATCAAGATCTAGTGAAGTCACCTGTACTATACAAGAGCATATATATATATATAATCAACATCTAGTGAAGTCACCTCTGCTATACATGAGCATATATAATCAACATCTAGTGAAGTCACCTCTGCTATATTGATGAATATATAATCAACATCTAGTGAAGTCACCTCTACTATATAGAGGCATATACAATCAACATCTAGTGAAGTCACCTCTGCTATATAGAGGCATATACAATCAACATCTAGTGACGTCACCTCTGCTTTATATGACTATATATAATCAACATCTAGTGAAGTCACCTCTGCCATAAATGAGCATATATAATCAACATCTAGTGAAGTCACCTCTGCCGTACATGAGCATATATAATCAACATCTAGTGAAGTCACCTCTGCCATAAATGACTATATATAATCAACATCTAGTGAAGTCACCTCTGCCGTACATGAGATTATATAATCAACATCTAGTGAAGTCACCTCTGCCATTAATGAGCATATATAATCAACATCTAGTGAAGTCACCTCTGCCATAAATGAGCATATATAATCAACATCTAGTGAAGTCACCTCTGCTATAAATGAGCATATATAATCAACATCTAGTGAAGTCACCTCTGCCGTACATGAGGATATATAATCAACATCTAGTGAAGTCACCTCTGCCATAAATGAGCATATATTATCAACATCTAGTGAAGTCACCTATGATGCATATGAGCATAATCAACATAAATCTTTTTCAAAATTTTAACATTTTATTGGGGTGAATGGTTACAAAAGCCTTACGCAAAATGTTTTCGATCTAACTGAGGATGAGATGTTGGAAAGGCCAGTGGGAAAGTAAAAAAAAAAATAAGTGTAGGAATGTAGTTGTCTGGGTAGCTGAGGGGTAGAGTTCGAATCGCGGTCTAAAACCAGTACCCTGTATGTTTTCTCATTCCCGTTACACTTACAATTCTTGTTCATTTTTTTAACTTATGAAACTACAAATTGCTTGTCAATTGTTTTTTTTCTCTGTTAAATGAAATTCAAAACATCTTCGATGTTTGTAAATAGGTTACTCCATTATAATCCATTGAGAGTATTGAGTTGTTCCCCTTGCAAATCACAAAGACCAAACTAAGTGATAATTTTTTAATATTAAAAGGTGACTTCACTAGATGTGATTTAGCGACATGCGTTTTGCAACATGTGCTCTGTTGAAAATGAAGGAATTACGGTACCGACTTTTGGATCAAATTCAGGTAAAATATACACATTTCTTACACCAGCACCTCACAAGTAGATTCATTCAAAATACACTACTTTAAACTGATTCCTATTTTGCAGTTTGTATTTTTGTGGGTTTTTTTTTAATGTTTTTTGACAGACAACGCGAAGTTACATCAAAGATTTTCATTGACATGTATGTCTCTGTTACATTTTAATGTAATTTTCAAATAATTGATCATTTACAAGATACAAGAAACTTTATTTCTTGCCGAATATTTATAACAGATTAACATTAGCTTCGTAGAACTTGTATTTCGACAAACATAAGTAAATTGTAAAAAAATAA
Source organism: Tegillarca granosa (assembly GCA_029721355.1). Classification (NCBI taxonomy): domain Eukaryota; kingdom Metazoa; phylum Mollusca; class Bivalvia; order Arcoida; family Arcidae; genus Tegillarca; species Tegillarca granosa. The sequence goes on along the minus strand of CM056594.1, from coordinate 37,062,567 downwards.
TACAAAATAAAATAACAGCGACACAAAGGCATGAATAGTCCTGAAAATCATGACTCTGAATGGCTTTGCTATATGGATATGTGCGGTTACGGCCACTCATTTCCATATAGCAAAGCCGTTAAGAGTCGTGATTTTCAGGACTTAGGCATGCATAAATAATGATTGCAAATATAAAAGAAGAAAGAGTCATTCATCGACATAAAAACATAATGACAAAATGAAAACGAAACTGAAGCATCCAAATTAAAATACAAAATAGAGTTTTGTAGTTTACTAAAAGTAAGTTATAAGAAAATGTTATGTTCAGAAGAATTTAACTTAATAAATTAATAAATATAAATAATTCTATGGCAAAAACTTAAAATTTGAGAGTAATAAAAAGCTGGTTAATTAAGTTATTTAGGGTTTTACACAGCTTTTAAAAAATGTGGGTTTTTGGGACTCTAAAAATAAATGGGGTCCAAACCTACAATTGAATTACTTTAAAAGTTTTAATGTATCATTTTGTTATCTTTTGAGAATGATATACAAGACAGTGTATATTGTACTTACTAATGTTTAAACATAACCATTAAATTAATGCATTATTGTCATGTTTTATAAAAAAAAGTTGTTCAATGTTATAACATGTATATTGCGACAATTTTGAGTTTTGAAAGTTATTAAAGCCAACAGTAAATGCATTATTTTTCAATGCACAGATACCCGAATCTCACTCCATCACATTTTTTTGTTTATTAAATTTTAACCATGGATTTCGTGTTAACCATGCCCAGAAGATTCCTCTGTCTCTTTTAGAATTAGAATAAGATGTACAATCAGACGAGCTGAACTGCTCGGGTTCAGAATCAGCTGCCTTCGATTCTTTTTCTTTTGGTTTATATTTGAGAAACTCGCCGATGTTACTTTGACGTTTAGCCATTATGACAGTTCATGTCAAGGACATCCGCATCACGTATCTGTCCGATTTAAAGCGAATTTCACTACGGACCAATCAAAATTTTGCCAGAAATTTACGAATACTATTTTTACACACATGTATTTTTAGTACGCGGGGAATTCCAACATTTAGAAGGTTTTGAAAAATCCTTGTTCTGATAGCAGAATTTCAAACACGTTTTCCCATTTAATTCAAATTGGTTTACAAATTTTTTGCGTCCATTTGGACCCATACAATAATTATTTTGCGCCCAACATAATTTATTTTGCGTAAAAAATGCAGAATTGCGCGTCCCGTAAAAACCTGGTTATTCAATTAAACTTTGTCACATAAAGTACAGTCAGTAGATTATTTAAGTATATTAGTTGTAAGTCTCTGAAAGTCAATGGTGTTTTATTGGGTATTACTATTACTATTTCCTGCACTACCCCAGAACTGACAACATTCATACATTAAAAGAATTCTAACAGATTTATTGATTGTTCCAGGCATTACAGGTGGAATTTTCAGCCTCCTTAGATACAGTGAATACAAACTGCTTTATAGCATAGTAAATAGTAAGAATGCATTACCATTTACTGAGTGTAGTGCAATATTATTTAGTCTTTTGACAGTTTTATTGAAATTTACAGTAATATCTACTTAAAAACTTGATTATACAGCCGAAATAAATAATAATAATAATAATAAATAAATAATCTTACTGAAATTTTTTTTCATATAAAAAAGACATGTCTGTCTGCCAGCATTAAAAATTTCCTAAAATTATTGTCAAAATAATATTGTCGAATAAGAAAATCTCATAGATTAAATCATTTTAAATAAGCAAAAGTAATTTTATTCTGCCAGGCAGTCGGGCTTCAATTAATCACTTCAAATCAATCTGAAGTTAATTTGATATTACAAAATATAATTTACATTGGTTCTTCCAACACTTTTTGTCACCATCCCAAAATTATTACAAATAAATTTACAAGCTTAGCTTATCGCTGTATTGATACCTGTCAATCAATTTAGCAGAGTGCAAGGTGAGATCCTGATGATTACAGGTGATGGAATGTGTCAAATAAACAGGATGATCACAGACTTTAATCGGTTTAAGAAAATACTATTGAAAGTATCGGCAAGTTAAAGAAAATCAGAAAGTGTAGTTAGGATGGAATGAGAATTTCATATGTACAGCAGAAAAAACAGAGTTCAGTTACACTTATTACTATTATTATTATTGTTATTATTATTATATTATTATTATTATTATTATTATTATACACAATTTCATGTAGATCTACATTTTCTGCATGTTTCATTTGCTTGTAATATGAAACTATCAATAAAACGCCATCACTCCCTCTGTTTTCACTCCACCCTTTATCTGCTGATGTATATGATTTTTTTGAGTTATTCCCCTTTAAGCCTGTTTTGAAGACATGATCCGTTTTCCTGTTAGTACTGAGATGTTTTTTCAATAATGCTTTGCTAAAGAGAACAAGAGATATTTTGTTTATTTATAATAGTTTTAGATGTAGCATTAGTTTTATAGGTCTTTATATTCTTGGCTATTAGTAAGCAGAACTTCAAAGTGAATATATATATAATGATGAATAAAACCGTTTTCTTGTGTTTTGTATGTGGATGTAGCTTTTTTCATTGTCGTTATTATTGTTTCTGACCATTTTATTTTTTATCCATTCTGACGGAATCATATTGTCCCTTGTCTGTTTAGCTACTTAACAAATGGACATGATATAAGCCTTATAACAGACTGTCATTCTGTCCAGTGAAAATCTTCTACAAAAAATTCTTGTCTCAGTCCCTTCACAGGATAAAGGGATAAGCTCACCCCTGTGAAAATTTCAAGAACTGTTTTGAAATTATTCTTGTCGGCAGTGGGCCACATCCAAAGCAAAGTAAAGAGTTGGCAGCGCTAGTGTATGCTCAATATATTTGAGGTCTCAGATCAATTCTCAGACTTGTTAATCTAAATACTGGATATTGTTCCCTTAAAATGAAATTCAAAGAGTCCATAAGATGAGACCTTTAAGTTTATACTAGATATCTTACAGCCTGTCACAGTGCATGATAAAGAACCCTAACTGCACAAGTCTTGATGAGGTGAGCTATATGTACCAGATTTGTAAAGTATAGAATTTTTGCATGTAAAAGTATGAGACAGGCTGACATCCTCATCAGCATAAGTGCAAAGTTATTGGTTAAAGTTTTTTTTAAATCTATGGTTTTGCACTTCTACTTGGAATTTTGATATGAAAATTCACTTTTATGTTCATTGAATGATGAAATTAGATTTGCTAAGAATTTTTCCAAATTTAAGAAAAAGTCATGGAATTTTGGAAAAATAGCAAATTGGGAGAAAAAAGGTAAAGATTTTGAGAAAATGTTGTTTCAATTTTTTTAAGATATTGCTTTGAAATTTAATATATAACATCCTTTAATATAGTTATTATATGTAACAGATTTTGAATGTTCTTGCATGGTTCAATGGTTTTGGATGAAAAATAATGAATTTTGAGGAAAATGCTGTAACAGATTTATTTCTTCAAATATTCCTTTGAAATTTGATATAAAACATCCTTTCATATAGTTATTAAAGTATGAAAACATGATATGAATTTTGTTTATATAGTTAACTGATTTTGCATTGAAAACATTGAATTTTAAGAAATTGTTGTAACAGATTTCATTTTTCAGATATTCATTTGAAAATTGATATGTTTCATGTATTTTAACATAAATGTTAAAAAGCATTTTTTTATGTTACAAATTTTTGTTTATTTAAAGGGCAAACTGCATTTTTCATGCAAGACTTGTAACCTTCAGATCTCTCGATTTGTTTTCAAAGTCTAAGCTGAAATGTTCAAAAGCATAGATTTGAACCTTTAAATCATAATATAAATAGCATTTAAAGCTAGCTATTTCAGTCTTAAAATAGCCCCAGAGAAAACAATTAGAAGGAGAAATTGGCTTTTGTTCCATTAATATAATATTTAAATTCATTACTTATTTATGAATAATGTATCTGTTGTGAAGAAACTTTGAATATACATGTATGATGATATCACTGTTACCATGGGAATTTTACATTTATCACTAAATTTCAGATTTATGAATGCAAATTCTCGTTATTATTTCCAGTAACATTAATACACCTCTCCATATGTAAAATAAAAGTGTTATCTAATTAATTAATTAGAACAATTAATGTATTTATTTTAATATACATGTAAATGAAACAAATATATTATATCTTATTTATTGCCTAAAGTGTCCTCATTAAAATCTCATAAAATGCTTCAGATTTTTTTTATAATTACCTTTCTTGTAATTGACATAATGTCTAAAATTAACTTACATTTAATTTTCTAGTATAAGTATGTATAGCTATTTATAAAATCTTTATTATTTATGAAAAATGTATTTTAAATTAAAAAAAAAATTGTGTGATTGGTTCTTTCCCCCCCTAAATTAGTATTAATTAAAATCAAAATTAATACTGTAAAAAATGAAAGAATATATATACATTGTGTGTGTGTGTATGTATGTATATATATATATATATATATATATATATATATATATATATATATATATATATATATATATATATAAATTCAAAATCTTGAATTTTAATATTGTTCAGATTTTCTGAATATTAAATGAAGAAGATTAGCGATTAATATTACCTATTTATTGTTATATAAAAGCTGTTACCATGGATTTGTCTCGTCTGTTTCACATCATTCAGCTGTGACTTCTTTAAATAATGATATATTACTAATTAAAGGAGACAGATATTGAGATATTGATAAAAACACTCAGATGTGGATCAAAAATCATAGAATTAAGTTACAATACTATACTGTAACTGTAAATTACTAATTGTACACGTGGTTCACATTGCACCAATTAAATTGTCACACATTTCCCCGCCTTTTTTGTCTATAGAAGCATGTGATTGTGACGACAATAGATTTTTTTTACCTAAGAGTTGTTTCTGACTCATTGGCTGTATTAGAAATCAATGTTGCATATGTTTATTATATCAACATTTAGTTGTATTTTGTTAAAGAATTAATTAATTTTCAAGGTAAGATTGTATTAATTTCATTTAATTTTGTAAGATTTTAAAAAATGCAATATATTATTGATTTTTTAAAATTAAATATTATTAAAGAATTTGAGAATTTTTGTTTTTAGAAAATTATAACTTTATAAATATGATTTAAAATATTGCTAGCAGTTGTACCTATACGATTAATTAATTCAATCATTTTTAAATCATTTTATCTGATATATTTTATTGTTTTTTGTTGATTATCTGAGTAAAAAAATAGCTTTTAAAGTAATTCAAATTGGTTCAAAATCAAAATCAAAATAATTTCTGAATAAAACTTTTATCGCATATTGTTTTGTATATATTTTATAACTAGTAGATTTTGATGGTGATTTCATTATTTAAGATCATGAAAATTGCTATTACATCTATGGTGGCTTTTTTTAATTGGTATCTCTGTAAGCTGACTGTTGAAAAATTTTAATTAAATTGTTTTTTTTTTATTACAGAAAGCAATCTTTAGCATGTTTGTTGAAAAACATATTAATTAAAGTATAGACACTAATATACTGTTACCTTGTTAAAAACATGTTAATTTAATTGTAGGCTTTAAAATACTGTTACCTATATATTGATAAGTAACAATTTTGACAACATACTAATCTTCCATATCCAAACCACAAACAAGTGAAAATATTAAATATACATGTTTAGTACAAAAAATATTAATCTCAGGGGAGTTGGAGGCGATTTATGGATATGCTAAAACATTTAATATTATTAGCAACACAATTTAATAGTTTGGCTACAAATAATGTTTTTACTTTCCCTAAAAGGGTGTTTGGCAGTATTGATTGGTGTAAGTGCATTATTTTCACTGATGGTTCATCTAGTGGTCTAAAGTGGGTTTGTATGATACAGGGTTCCTTAATAATTTGTATAATATATATATATATATATATATATATATACATGTATATATATATATATATATATATATATATATATATATATATATATATACAGTCGAACCCACTTAATCGCATATCAGATAATCGCATGGGATTTTGAAATCCAAAACCATTTCCTATGTATTCTGTTGAAAAATACCCGTTTAATTGCATAGCCAAAAAGTCCAAACCCGCTTAATCGCATAGAAAATTTCTCGACCCGATCTGAAACCATCTCTATTAATTTCAATTTTTTGTAATTTTTCTTCAAAATAGTTTAAAAAAAGAATTATGACAGGCGAATCATTAATGAGTTGTACAAAGGTACACTCAATAAATTATTAAAACAACCAAATCTACATTTCTACATTCCGTCGAACATTAAGCATTATTAAATAATAAGACTAAGTAATGCTACCACATGCGTACGTGACAGTCAATGGTTAAAATATCAAAGATAAAAAATCAGGTTTTTGTTTATTAATCAGTAAATACCTGAAGTCGCTCGTCTAATGTTTTTGTTTCATCATCCAAAACCTTGTTACGCTTGGTTAAAAGATGTTTATTAAGCAATCCCATTGAATAAGTGAAAGAAGCCATCACCAGCTGATTGTTAAATGACACAGTTGTCGCCTGTCCATCAAGGAGGATACCATGCAGGTTTTTGTATGTGGGACCTCTTTCACCATTGTAAAGTTTCAGAAAAAAAATTATTTATAAATTAATAAAGAAAGACATAAAAACGTCTCATATCTAATAAAAAGTGCCGATGTGAGGTTTAAAAATTATGGCAAAATTAAAAGGAATTACGTTTACGTGTAAAATGACCCGTTTGAACCTCTCAGAATAAGTTGTTTTATTATTGGTAACTTTGGAAAAACAGAAATGCACAGTCGTCAGTAAAATGTGATTTTCATTGGTTAAAAAATGTGTTGAACTTTTCATGTATGCAGTGCATTTGCATATGACCCCATTCCGTCATCGTGTCATCGTCAGCAATTTTCATTTGATATGTATAACAAAGGCTAAAGGGAAGTAAATCTTATATTAACTGTACTGGCTGCATGTTTTCCAAGATGGCGTCCTCGATGTGTATTGCATTTGTGTCGCGATTATTGATCAACAAACACATAAAAATTAATTTTTTAATGAAATAAACAACACAAAAGGTAAATTTAACATATATTTTATTTGAAAATAAACATTAAAAGGATTGTTTGTGCATGTAGCAATGCTGATAACAACTTCAAATGTCGGGTGAAAACTTTTTCAATGGGCCACATCTTTCAGGATGCCATTTTTTCACGAGAAAATGCTTTTAAAATTTTTATTAAATCTCATTAGCGGTAGAAGGGGAAAATATTTTAATCATATATTACATCCCGTTGATATTTTAAACAGCAAGTGCATAGAAGTATTGGTTCGAATTTACCTTGCCGTTACACAAACAAACACTTTGGTTGCAATTAAATCATGAAAAAATTTTATTATTAAATCAGATTTTTCTTTTTTTTTCACACAAAAATATAAAACTACTTTCTTACATGCATAATCATTTAATTGACACCATCGTTGCAGGAACTTTGTCGATATGTGTAAAATAGTAGAACCTGCTTAATCGCATATATCGGTTAATCGCATACAGTTTTGAATCACCAAGGCTATGCGATTAACCGGGTTTGACTGTATGTATATATATATATATATATATATATATATATATATATATTTATTATGCAGGGCTCAGGAAATTTTGACTGGGGTGTCGGACATTTTTTTCAAAGCAACTGTATCATCGATGTTGTGTAAAGCAATAAAAAAAAAACAAAAAAAAACGTACCACCGATGTCGTTATTGACGATGTTTTTTTTAAAAAGATTTTAATTTTTAATATCAAATAGATTTTAAAAAAGGATTTAACTACTACATAGAGGTTAGTTAGGTACATGAAGTCAGGCTCATGTGTCCACATGGTGTAGATTTTTGTATTGTCGGCGTTATTGACAATCGTGCATTTTCGTTTTTCCGAAGTTACACGAACTTTACTGAACCTCATTTCAAGACCTTAGACTTTTTAAAATAATTTATTTATAACTAAACAGTTTGCAAAGACCATACAATGCGCGTTAAAGTCTTATTTGACATCCCGCGTGGAACCTCTTTGATAATAGTCCGACTACCATGACCTTCAAGGATAAACCCTAGTAATCAGCTGTTTATGGCTTCCGTCAGTCAAGCGATGTGATTACTTAATAAACAATTAATGAGGGTTCGGACGATGAAACAGAAGGAACAGATTGAGACCATGGATTCTAACTGATTAATAAACAAAAGCCTAATTATTATATCTGTAGTATTTATTGAAAACGGTTGACAGGTGATAGCAAACAATACTCGAGTAAAATAATGACCGACAAACATATTTATTTATATGTCCGATTAACTGATTTCTATTATTAACTAAAAATGTCCGACAAGTGATTTTTCACATCGGACAAAAATATTTTTTGTCGGACATGTCCGGCAAATATGACCATTTCCGGACCCCTGATATTATGTATAATAACCCTGATTTTTGAGGTGTATTACTTTTTTCATACAAAATATTTTGTACATATTGTTTAGGCACCTTAACCTTTTATCAATACCCCTTTAAGAACTTTAAATGCAGTAAAAACCTCCTTATGTTGCCCCTTCATAGCTTTGCCAACTAGTCCTATTGATGTGTCATTGAGTGGTGCCTTTGTTGACAGAGTGGTCTAAAGTTTGCACTTACAGGTCAGTTATCTCTCATCGCCTGTGTCTTAGGAAGTTTGTCAGTTTACTTGCCGAATGATAGTGGTTTTTTTTTAGACAATCTTGTTTCTTTAACCAGCCCAGAACTGGCACCTTTTGATATGTGTATAAAATCTTGACTGTTTCTCCAAACACCATTACCCAATTTTGAAGCCCCAAAGTCTAGTTCATTTAAGTTTTTCTGTTTATGCTTTTCTCCATTACTTAACTACCCCCAACAACCCCCCCCCTCCTCAATATACATGTACAGTATAACCTGTATATAAAGGACACCCAAGGGATTGGGCAAAAGTGTCCTTAATAGACAGGTGGACTTTATATACAGGGTCACAAATGACGCAAAGGAAATTTGCCATACCAGTGCTTGACAAAGGACTTTAAGACAGAATATTTCACAATCATTCTACATAAGATATTATTTATAATAATTAACTTAAGCAAATAAAACTTAAGACAAAATGAATAATTCATTTCAATTTACAGTGATTTTTTTTATTTAATAAGTGACTTGATCATTTTAATTAAACTGCATCTTCATATTAAGTGAATTAATCTTGACCATGAAAATTAGCACCATAAGTTGGTGTAACAGAAGTTTATAAACATTTTTTAACCTTGTAGCTGTTGCAGATAACACCCTGTTACAAGTGAAATCAACAGATTAAATTTAAAAAAAAAAAAAAAAATATATATATATATATATATATATATATATATATATATATATATTATATAAATTTTATTACCACTAAATTGTAACAAAATGTGAAAGAAATTTAATTCGATGTATAACACACCTCACAACTTTTTTAAAATGTATATGCTTTAAAAATTTTAATGGTCGTATATATCCGATTACTTAAACACGTTGCTTTAATGTTAAAGCTTTCATAGCTGGACGGAGATTCGACATTTTCAAAATTCCCAAAATATGTGATTCTCGCTATTACAGTAATACTTTATTAATTTGCTAATGATGTAAATGATTGTTACCCTGTTAATATATCACAAAGGATAATCAGTTGACACCTTGACATGTCCAGGCTGAGTAAATCAAGACCATGCCATTTAACTGTTAAGAAAACATTGGCGGTTCTCGCCATCCATCTTTATAAACATATCCAGGAGTCATAATATCCATTGTAATGAATTGATCCACGCCCTTCCCGAATCCAATTGGCGAAAATAAACACAATGTCAATGTCAAATACATTAATTCGCTTTGAAATTGAACTTGAAGAAGAAAATCTCTGTCACCAACACTTCCGGTTATGTTGAAAAATATGAGTTATGTCCCTTGATCAGCCGAATAGTGGACGTTATACACAAATTTAATGCCGATCGGGACTGAAATAGGTGGACGCTATACGCATTGGACAGGTGGACGATATACAGGGGGTCTTTATATAGTAAAATCGATTGGGGATACTTTAGACTGGACGCTATAGACAGGTGGACGTTATATAGAGGTGGACGCTATTACAGGTTATACTGTAATGCCAAAATCTGATTGAACAAATAATGTCAGTGAAGCAGGGTTTAACTGTATATAGAATATGAGGTTCTAAAAATCATCAAATTAAATTCTTTAAGATGCATATTTCTAAAACCCAAGGGAACTATAGTACATAAAATTATACATGTATTGTCATATTTAAAGCAAATCTTTCATAGGACCCATGTAATTTCACCATGGAGAGCAGAGACTGAGAATGCAGTTCATTGAGGAAAAACAGCTAACTGCAAATGAAAAGAGCTTATATAAAAATGCTTATTGTCTAAATATCAGATTTAAAAGTTTAAAAAGATTGATGTGAAGTGTTTCTGATAGAAGTGTTAGAAACGTTTAATGGACTTGAAATGTTGGTAGCTTTACTGCCACACACAGTAGTGCAGTGCTTCAGATTGTCGGTGTGTACCGCGTTAATCTCGCATCATTTTTAAAAATGACGCATGAAAATTCTACCAGTGCATCCCCTCTGGGCGCACTAAAATATGAACATATAAGATCTAAAGCACACGTTCTTCCGATCATCCTAACTGCGGAAACAGCAGTGTCTGTAAAAATTATTGTAACTCGGAATACCTCTGATTTTACGGTTGTCGTAAAACGAAAACGAAAATTTCAAAAAGGAAGCGAAGTAGCATCCTCATATTTTTGCCCAAAAAGGCCCAAGTTGATGAAGAAAGTGGTAAATATTAAACAACATTTAAGTCTAGACATAGTAAAAAGAATTCAAGCACCAACTTAAGCCACTGTTTATTGTAAACATTTGTTAGAGCTGTCACATGGTCAGCTCAGCTTCAGAGAGCTTCAAGCCGTCTGCTAGGGAATGTAACGTTAGACAATGTTTGTGACAACATTTAATTATTATTATTAATCATATTAGTCCAATTGCTTTCTGTATTAAGGAGAAATAAAGTTTTTGTTTTTAATTCTTCCTTTAATAAAAATATATCAAAATGTGGACCAAACTGAAACTTGAAGGCAGTGATTAATTTTTAGTTGGATGAATACTGGGATATTTACCCATACATGGCGATGCTATAATTTAAAGTCTATTTATAGACTAAAGGAAAAACATCTGGCATGGCATCAAAATTAAATTCTGTATCTTTTGGTAACGAAAAATTATTGGCCAATAAGTTTCAAAAAGGGCCCCTCATTCCTGCACAGAATGGGCCCCTTGGGCCTCTGGTTTTTCAAAACAATCTGAAGCACTGTAGTGAAGTATTATTTTTTATTCTCAAAATTTCTTTGAGGAGTGTTTGTATCTGTCTGTCTGACAGTCAGTCAGTCAGGTGGTTTCCTAATGATAATTAAAAAACATTTGAAAGGATTTTTTTCAGATTTTGTTTATATGTTCAATACTATAACATTCAGCAAAGAAAATCCAACAAAGTGGATTAAACGTTAAATAAATTCTAGATCTTGGAATAAGAACTACATTTATTATATACACAAAATTTATACATAAATGAACATGGAGTCAAATGTTGTACAAATCCCCTTACCATAGAAATGTTGGTTATGCATATAACTATATAAAACATGCTTTTATTGCCCTGAGTGCAGGCTAGTACAGGACAGACCTTAATACACACTCACACATCTGAAGCATAAATAAGCTTTTCGTAGATTAATTCATAGACATATCAACTTGCTCTAGTCATGAATAGCAGAAAAATTGCTGATGCAACATTCAACAACATTACGACCATCCAACCAATAAAAGAAAAATAACTACCTTATATAAAATAGTATGATTCATGTGAGCTATATATACAGGCCCTATTGAGCCTGATAGTTTGAGAACAACCGATAGTTTAGACATGCATGGAACATTTCTATACAAAATGCAGTATATCTGTCTTTAAATTAATATCATTATACTTTACTTTATCTGAATTATTTATGTTAAAGGTGTGACAATTATTACGCTTGTTTTGTATAATTAATGAACACCACATTCTGTAATTCCTTCATGAGACACCTACATTATGTTTTTGTAAAATGTTGTAATGAGGATAAGAAAATAGAGGTCAAAAACATTAATTACTGAAAAAGAAAAGAAAAGAAAAAATCATTATATATATATATACATGTATATTGTATATATACAATAATTTTACAATTTTACATATATATATATATATATATATATATATATATATATATATATATATATATATATATATATATATATATCATGTAAAATTGTAAAATTATTGTTAGATGCTATGTTTAGTATTCAGTTTAATAATGAGAGATGACTTCAGATATCCATTGATATAATTTCCCATTGCTAATTTTTGAGTGGGCAGCATAAAAATCTAAATCTTGATTTTTGTTCAAAATTACTGTTTTCACAATAATATCTGAAAACTATCATATTAAAGTAAAAAGGTCACTTGTAACAATTTGGATTACTAGTTTACTGTACATGTTTGTATATTTAGGTGTTTGAGGTCAGCTAAGGTGATATTTACTTGTTTGAAAAAGTGCAGGAAAGATTTTTGTTTGTTGTTTATGTTCATTTTTGTGCGAACAATTGGTTTAAGGTTTAGCTTATCTGAGCACACTAAAGTGCTCAAGTAAATTGTTGTCATCAGTCTTTTCTGTCTAGTTTCTATAGGTTACAAAGCATTGCCATAAGGTGAGACTTAGGTGTTACTTTTCTGGTGTAGGGAGCAATAATGTGTCAAAATATGAAAGTTTATGTTAAAGTAATGTATTTTCTACTCCATCAAAAACTAACCAGGGGAGACATTTAAATCCGTAGACTTCTTGTTATCTAATCTACATCAGACTTGCACAAAATGATCCAAATGAAATAAGGTGGTGGATTAACTTATTTATGAAGATTAAATTTTACGAACTTGAGCTAGATACGTATTATTCTCAGATGAGTACCCAGGACTTTCATGGCTCTTTAGTTTCGTATAATAGTAAATATTTGCTTTTTTAAAACTTTTACATGATGAAAAAGTGATATGTGTATGTGTACATGACATATAGATACATGTATTATATTGGATAATAATGACAGTTTCTCTGAGGAGGGACTATAAATCCAAGAACCTCTAGTTGATACTGCTAACTTGGTGTGGTATCTACACACATTTTGTAATAATTTTATTACCTTGATGATTTTTAATACACCGGAGGATTGTAAGGGCCTCGATGCCTAGGTTCACTCAGGTAGAGCCTTAGTGTGGAAAATTTGTCAATTTGCTTTTGGAACTTTGGTGTTTTTTTTCTTTTTGTTTTTTTTTTTTTTTTTTGTTTCAAATTTTTGCTCAGGAAAGATACCAGTGCGGGAAAGTTTGTAAGTTTACTTTCCAGCAGTAATTGGTTTTCTCTGAACACTCTGGTTTTCTCTGTCATCCCATAACATGGTACCTTGATGTAAGTGAAAATATTTCAACAGGTACATAAAACTCTAATACTCCATCCCAACATTACTTAGATGTTCACCAAGGGAAGAAGTGAACCTTGCTTAACCAAAGCAAAAATTTAATTAAGTTGATGCAGTCTATAACCCTTAATTAGTCAGGGTTAAAAACACAGATTACTTTTTACTGAAAAACCAGACAGATAATTATCTTTTTTTTTTTTTTTTTGCTATAATAGATTTTGTTTGTAAAGTTTAATACCGGTATTGACACCTTTGGTACAAGATTTTTGACAAGATATGGTCTCAGCCATGTTTTACAACATGCCAGAGTTATTTGTAATGAAAATACCCAATGGCCAAATGATCACCACAGGAAAGAGTGATTTATTCATCATATGATACACACAAACTGGACTATCAACTGTCAAACTGACTGACCACAAGTTTTGTTTGTGTGGGTATTGAGAGGATATTTTTTTACATCATAAACTTTATGAATTATCTATATATTCACAGGATACAGGAAGAATTTTTTTTTGAAATTGGAGTTAAATTTTTTTTTTTTTTTTGAAAATAGGGAGAGCTGTTTAAAATGTATAACTTAATGGTAAGTGTTTACATTGCATATATACATGTGTTGAATAGTGTGAAGATGGACTTGTTACTATATTTAGAATTTGACATTTGAAATGTGAACATGATGGACTGTTTAGTACATGTACTGGGAATTTTGTCTTGGTAGTAATTATTGGTATGTACTATCAACTTTTTATGATTTTGTTTTTCTCAGGTGAATGCAGGGATCTGTAAATGAAATTTGATACTCATTGTTGTGCATTTCATAAAGTATAAACAATAAGTAATTACTAACTACATATAGAGGATTGGAGTTTCATCTTTCAATGTTGATGCTATAAAGATCGCTGTAGTTATTTTCTTATCTCAGAATTATGAATGACTTACAATATACTATATAAACTGTTGCCATGTTTACGAGAAATGTTGTATAGTGTATATTTGCGTGGCACACATATCCAGAGATAAATAGACAGAATTTGATGAAATAAGAACAGTATTAATATCATCTTACAATTATGATTACCAACAATTTTTTTTTCCCTAGGGTGAAAAAAAAAATTAAAAATCAAAACTTTAACCAGTCCTATTTTTTAAATACACCCATTCCTTCTAATGATGTTATTATCAATCAATCAATTTTTAATGAATTTAATTTTTAAAAAAAAACCAAACAAAAAACAAAAAAACTTGCTTTACTCCCAAAATTAACTTATCTCAGACTAACTGTTTTAATGAGAATTATTATAAATGTGACCTATTTTTGTTGAGTATTTTATTTTTGTGTAGCAAGTGCCTTAAAATAATTTAAAACTGGTAAGTGGCAGGTCATTGGATAATGTAGAATAAAATGTAAAGAAAATTTTTTAAGCTAAAAAATGGGGGTGGGGGGTGGGGGTGTGGTGGAGAGAAACACATGTTGCTTAAAATTGAAAGTACATATAAATTAAACAGTATAATGTAGGAAGTTACCCAACTTGTAGTTTCACTTTTAACAATAGAGATATTTCTAAATCTTAAAATAAATACATGTATGATGAAATACAAATGTAAATGTATTATGGCACCGAAATGTGTAGAATCATTTAACAATAGAAATGGCAGTTTTGCTAGCAATAACCAGATTTTTTAAAGAGGTAAGCTTGCTTAATTCATTCTGTGGATTTATTTTTGTTAGTAGATTTCTTTTTGCATCATTGTCATGAAAGTTAATTTTTCAAGCTTGAACTTAAAAGATATACAAATTTGCAACGGCATGTTTCTTAGTTTTCAAAGTGCCTGAACTTTTTGTGAGTTTTTAACAAAACTGTGGAAAGGCAAAATAAATAAACGATGGCTTAATTATGACCAACACAAATGCAGAGTTAACTGCTGATGACTAGCACCTCGTTACACATGTTTACAGTCAGGTAAATGCCATATCCCCATGCTTATTTATTACAGTAATTTGTTCAAGTGCTTCCATTGTTGTCACTATGCACTTTTTTCAAATTAATAAAACACAGCTTATATAACCATTAAAATAATACCAATGTTTTTAAATTTTGTTTCAGGTATAATGAATTTTTGATTAAAATTTCAGCCAAGATTAAAATTTGCCATTGTGTCCATTCACAAAATTACTGGTATGCAAATTCAAAATCAATTTCATGCAAAAAAAAAAATAAATTTAATTTATCATAGTATGACAAGTCATAAAAGCATTATTATCTATGCAGTAAATGTGATTTTTAATTTTAAGGCGAGTAAGTGTGCCTGAACTTTTTGAACTTCTAAACCTTCATTCACTTACAAGCTTGTATGGACATAATATTAAGTGTAGTTATAATTTACTCAATATGAATGGATGCCATAATATTCTATATTGAGACAGATCTATAATTTATGTTAAAAAAACTCTTTGTTTGAAATTTGTTTATATATTTATACAAATCTATAATTTTTGTTAAAAAATTTCAATAATAAGACAAATCTATAATTTATAGTGATAAAAAGGTTTTTAAGTGTTATGAGGGACCTTAACAAGAAGATTTATTAAGTGAATTCATGTCTATTTCCTTAACTTCAAGGAGGTGAAATTATATACGATACATAGATAATTATACCAGGCTGACGAATTTAATGGAAATTTCCGATTTCGACGAAACCCACTGCGCAAACAGATAAACAGACAGAAAAAATACAAAACCTGAATTCAACAGAATTTTTCAATTTTTGACTATCATGATATAGCAGTGCTGCTTGTTAAAAATGTACATAGGAAGCAGTGTCACACGTTAAAAATGTACCAATTTGGTGATATCATGTGTTAAACATACTGGTATACCAATCCAGAAGCATATACCAATCCAGAGAAAATAATAAAAATGATTGGTCAGTCTGAATATAACATTGTATTTATAAGAATTTTAAGATGACTTTTAATTTAGTAACCTAAAGTAACCTATAAGCTGTTATATAATTAGCTTTGACTACTAGTTCTTTGGTTTCTGTTGGTATAATATCATTTTATTTTTTTCAATAATAATCTTTTTTTTAATTTGCCTCTGGAAGTATGTTTTCTTTGGAGTGGTCAACTTGAATTCACACTTACTTGATAGTGTCTAGAACTTTTTTTAGTTTTTTTAGCTCACCTGGCAAAGCCAGGGTGAGCTTATGGAATGGTAAAGCGTATGTGAGTGCGTGCGTGCGTCCATAAACTTTAATCTTCTTCTCTGAAACCAATAGGCCAATTCAAATGAAATTTGGTATGAAAGGTCCTTAGTTGCTATAGATTAAAAATTGTATCCGACATGTCCGTCCTAAATCCAAGATGGCTGCCGTTACTATAAATAGCAAAAACCTATAAATGGCCATTACAGATTTATTTATGTACCAATTTGGTTGAAATTTGAAACATAGAAAATAGATGTCGGGGGATTAAACATATATAACGGGTTTCGCTGTATGATTTTTAGTTTTTGCAATAATTACATAATATGCAAATAAGGTTTATTTTTCGCTTTAAAAATCTTCTTCTCTGAAAGTACATGGCCAATTGAAAGGATATCGAGTGTGGAAGGTCCTTGGGTGGTATAGATTCAAAATTGTATCCGACATGTCTGTTGGAAATCCAAGATGGCTGCCGTTACTATAAATAGCAAAATCGAAAAATGGCCATTATGGGTTTATTTCTGTCCAGATTTTGTTGAAATTTGAAACATAGAACATAGATGTCGGGGGATAAAACATATATAACGGGTTTTTCCATATGATTTTTCGTTTGTGCAATAATTACGTAATATGCAAAAAAAGGTTTATTTTTAGCGGAAATCTTTGAAAATCTTCTTCTCTGAAAGTACATGGCCAATTGAAAGGATATTGAGTGTGGAAGGTCCTTGGGTGGTATAGATTCAAAATTGTATCTGACATGTCTGTCGGAAATCCAAGATGGCTGCCGTTACTATAAATAGCAAAAATCGAAAAAATGGCCATTATGGGTTTATGTATGTCCCGATTTTGTTGAAATTTGAAACATAGAAAATAGATGTCGGGGATAAAACATATATAACGGGTTTTTCGGTATGATTTTTCATTTGTGCAATAATTACGTAATATGCAAATAAGGTTTATTTTTAGCCAAAATCTTTGAAAATCTTCTTCTCTGAAAGTACATGGCCAATTGAAAGGATATTGAGTGTGGAAGGTCCTTGGGTGGTATAGATTCAAAATTGTATCCCACAAGTCTGTCGGAAATCCAAGATGGCTGCTGTTACTATAAATAGCAAAAATCGAAAAATGGCCATTATGGGTTTATTTATGTCCCGATTTTGTTGAAATTTGAAACATAGAAAATAGATGTCGGGGGATAAAACATATATAATGGGTTTTTCCATATGATTTTTCGTTTGTGCAATAATTACGTAATATGCAAATAAGGTTTATTTTTAGCGGAAATCTTTGAAAATCTTCTTCTCTGAAAGTACATGGCCAATTGAAAGGATATTGAGTGTGGAAGGTCCTTGGGTGGTATAGATTCAAAATTATATTCGACATGTCTGTCGGAAATCCAAGATGGCTGCCATTACTATAAATAGCAAAAATAAAAAAATTGCCATTATGGGTTTATTTACATGTATGTACTGATTTTGTTTAAATTTATAACATAGAAACTAGATGTTGGGGATAAAACATAATGGGTTTTTCTGTACAATTTTTCATTTTTGCAATAGTTATGTAACATGCAAATAAGGTTGATTTCAGCCTAAATTTTCTGAAAGTACATGGCCAATTGAAAGGAAATTTATGATAAATAGTGCTTGAAATAATAGAAAATAAGGATATTGCTAGTGAGTTTGTTTACATTTTACTGATTGGATATATTTAAAAAGAAAAAGCAAAGAACAAAATAAGGGTATTCCAGGTGAGCGATACAGGCCCTATTGGGCCTCTTGTTTACAGATGCAGAGATAGGTTGTGGGATAATTAGCTCAACTGGATAAAGCCAGATGAGCTTATGGCATGATGCGTGCGTGCGTACGTGCGTCCGTTAACAGCAAAAACCTAAAAACTACTGGGCCAATTTTAGCAAAACTTTGCAGGAATGATCCCTAGAAGGAGTAGATGAAAATTTGTACAATTGGTTTCCATGGCAACCAAAAGTAGGTCACAGCGACCTAGAATGTAAAAAACCTAAAATAAGTTTCTTCTCTGAAACCATAGGTTATATTCAAAATCTGATGTGATATTTAGCTTCTAGACACCCTTAAACATGTAGGTTGTACATTTCGTGAAATTCTGTCAAAAACTAGGTTACGCGTTTTTATCGTTTTTCTGTCATACTTCTTATAAAGTGAAAATAAGGCTTATAATGAGATATCAACTTTGAAAATCTTCTTCTCTGAAACCATGAAGCCTTAAGCTTTCATATTTTGCAGTTAATATCAGCTTGAGCCCCTTTACCAAGTTTATACAAATGGTGGCCCCCGGTCTATTTTTGGCCCCACCCAAGGGGTCCATATATCTGCATATGCATATATGGCTTATAATGGGATATCAACTTTGAAAATCTTCTTCTCTTAAACTATGAAGCCTTAAGCTTTCATATTTGGCAGTTAATATCAGCTTGAGCCCCTTTACCAAGTTTGTACAAATGGTGGCCCCCGGTCCATTTTCGGCCCCACCCAGGGGTCCATATATCTGCATATGCATATATGGCTTATAATGAGATATCAGTTTTGAAAATCTTCTTCTCTGAAACCATGAAGCCTTAAGCTTTCATATTTGGCAGTTAATATCAGCTTGAGCCCCTTTACCAAGTTTGTACAAATGGTGGCCCTATGTCCATTTTCGGCCCCACCCAAGGGGTCCATATATCTGCATATGCATATATGGCTTATAATGGGATATCAACTTTGAAAATCTTCTTCTCTGAAACCATGAAGCCTTAAGCTTTCATATTTGGCAGTTAATATCAGCTTGAGCCCCTTTACCAAGTTTGTACAAATGGTGGCCCCCGGTCCATTTTTGGCCCCACCCCAGGGGTCCATATATCTGCATATGTACATGTATATATTGGAAATCAAATTTAAAAATTTTTTTCTCTGAAACTGTAAGGCATAATGCTTTTATATTTAACATCAGCTCAAGTCCCTTTACCAGGTTTGTACAAATGGTGGCCCCCGGTCCATTTTTGGTCCCACCAAGGGGCACATATATCTACATATACTTATATGGGAAGTCAAATTTCAAAATATTCTTCTCTGAAACTGTAAGGCCTACAGCTTTTATATTTAGCATTTAACGTCAGCTCAAGTCCTTGTACTGAGTTTATATAAATGAAGGCACAAGAACCATTTTTGTCAGTTGAGCTCCACAGGCCCTTTTGGGCCTCTTGTTAATTGATAAACAAATGTGCAAAATAAGTCTCATCCTCTTTCCATTTTTAACAGATATGTGCAAAAATGAAAGAAAAACAGAATGTATGACAATTTTATCACCCTCACCCATTTTCTAATAAACACATTGAAAATGAAGTTTTTTGTAGTACAAAGCAATCTTGACACTCAATTTTTCTTATGTAATGATATTAGAAATCATATAAAAATTAAGCCAAATATTTTCTGACATTTCAAAATTATACTTCAGACTATATTTATTACATCAGGTTCATTATTCAAGTCGTCCTCATGTAAGGCCTGCAACAACTTGTTATATAACAGAAGAGAAGACCATAATTGAACCTTTGACCAAATACCATGATTTGTACAGGTTAATTACACAAGGTGCATACATCATGCAATAGCCAAATAGTTATAAGATAGTTACCTGGAGACTGTACAAGGTTTGTCTGACCATTTACATGATGACGACTTGAGTAATGAACCTGATGTTATAATATAGTCTAAATATTTGGCTGAATTTTTGTGTGATTTCTATTATCTTTACATGGTCAGACAAACCTTTAACTTTGCATCAGTCTCCTACTGGTGGGGTCAAGGTTGACTTTACTATGCATCAGTCTCCTACTGGTGGAGTTAAAGTTGACTTTACTATGCATCGGTCTCCTACTGGTGGGGTCAAGGTTGACTTTACTATGCATCAGTCTCCTACTGGTGGGGTCAAAGTTGACTTTACTATGCATCAGTCTCCTACTGTTGGGGTCAAGGTTGACTTTACTATGCATCAGGCTCCTACTGGTGGGGTCAAAGTTGACTTTACTATGCATCAGTCTCCTACTGGTGGAGTTAAAGTGGACTTTACTTTGCATCAGTCTCGTACTGTTGTTGTTACAAATAGTCTTACAAGTTTAAGACCCAGATTCCCTAAGGGAACAATCCAGAAAGCAGTCCTCTATGATTTTATACAAATGTAGGTGACGTAATTGCCTAAAGCACTATATAAAAGTTCTGTCTTGGATTTAAGAAGGAAATATAGTGTTTATATCATAAAGTAAATCAATTGATGGATGTTTCAGGTAGTTTTTTTGAAATTCCAAACTTTTTTTTGTGGACTGTACCAGCTGAACATGTGAATGGGATTCAGTTGACAAATTTTCAGTAATAAAAGGAAGCTTGAATTTATTCAGGCTTAGTTAACAACACAATTGTATATAAGCTTTAAGTTTAAAATATATTTTTAATCAAATTTAATAAAAAATATTGAAGTAATTTTTGTAAAATCAGTCAAATTCAGTACTTAATGTGTAGATCTCTGATAGAAACAGAGCCAGAGAGTTGTTATTGCCTTATACAAAATATGATACAAAAAATATTCTGAAAGATTATATGAAATAAGTTATATTTCAAAAATATACAAAAAATTATTTTGTAGTTCAGTGTAGAAAGGTTTTTTGAATAATTATGGGTTGGTTTTTGTTGGTTTATTTGTATTTCACTAATAAAGGAATGGAGAAAAGATTATATAAAATTTATTTGATGTTTTATGTAATGTAAATATCTGTAGACTTTGGTAAATAAAATAAAGATGTTTACTGTCGATAACATCATTTTTAGTGTAAATATTTTATGTAATTTGCATCAAATTTTAAAATAAGCAGTGTTTGTGGGAATCATAAAACTTATTGAACTTGTTCTATTTTTTGTTGAGGTTTGATAAAAATACATAAAAAATATTTAGTCGATCAACAAGTTTTTTGTCAATATCTGTTTATGTATACACCTTTTAGTAATATATTCATTTACATGAAATTAAAAAAAAGTTATAAATACCTTATTTAAAGCTAAGTGAAACTTGTAAAAAAGCGTAAATGCATATATGATCACTGATCATTAAAGCTGAACCACCTGGTGGTGCAGCGGAAGCACATCCACCTCAAAGTGGAGGTCAAGGGGTCTAACCCTGGCAGAGTCATATATAAGACTTTAAAATTTGAGATACTGCTTTCTTGAATGGTCCATGGCATTAGAGAACAGAGTATTGACAGGTTCACCTGGTGCCAAGATAATGTGTCTGTGGGAGTGGTTTGCTTGTCTACAGCATACTGGCTGGGTGAGCTACACCATAACAAAAAAGGTCACCCTGAGTGTGTGCTAGGAGAAGGCAGACATATTGCATATACACATACATAAACTTGTTCTTAAAATTACTCCTTAGAGATTAATAAACTTGCTCTTGTTGTGAATAGTGGAAAAATTACTGATATGATGTTATACAATATTACAACCAACCAGCTGATTTTTACAATGTAAATTTTTATGTTGATCAAATTTATTAGTGATGAAAATTAAGGTAAAATTTTAAAAAATTATTTTTGATAAATATAGTACATATTTTTGTAATTTTTAGCTCACCTGAGCTGAAGGCTCAGATGAGCTATCGTCCGTGTGTAAACTTTTCACATTTTAATCTTCTCTTCCAAAACCACTTGGCCAAATTTAATGAAACTTGTAACCATCATGCCTGGGTGAAGCCCTTTCAGATTTGCACAAATGAAGGAGTTATGTCCCCTTGGGGCCCCATAAAGGGGGGAAATAGTGAAAAACTTTAAAAATCTTCTCCTCTGAATCTACAAGAGATATACCTTAGTTATTTCATTTATAACATCCTTAGGTCATCTATTTTCAGATTTGCACAAATGGTAGCCATGGGGCTCAAAATGGGGAAATTGTAAGGCACTGAGTGGGGAAATTGCTAAAAATTATATATTTTTCACTATATCTTGAAAACTATCAACTTTTTGTATAGGCATGTATATAAGAATATTGTAGGTATTGACATGACAATCATTTTGATATATGGTTCAAGGTCATATGTTGAAAGGTCAAGGTCACAGCTGCAGAAGAAGATGTAAATTGTTAATTATCTTGAAAACTATTAACTTTTTGTACAGGCATGTATATTAGAATATTGTAGGTATTGACATGACAATCATTTTGATATATGGTTCAAGGTCATATGTTCAAATGTCAAGGCCACAGCTGCAAAAGAAGACTTAAATTGATAATTATCTTGAAAACTAATAACTTTTTGTATAGGCATGTATATAAGAATATTGTAGGTAATGACATGACAATCATTTTGATATATGGTTCAAGATCATATGTTGAAAGGTCAAGGTCACAGCTGCAGAAGAAGACGTAAATTGTTAATTAATATCTTGAAAACTATTAACTTTTTGTACAGGCATGTACAGTCAAACTTCGATTATTCGAAGTTTAAGGGTCTTCATTTTAGGTTCGAATAATCGAATAAGTTAATTTGAAACTTCAAACCTCGATCCACCGTACGTTACCTTAAGATTCAACAGTATTTTATTGCACATTGAAAGTGTTTTGTCGGTGTCAGTCCATAATGAATAATGTCATGACGGATCATGATTAATTTAATAAAAACAGAAATATTAATTTTATTTCTATAAAAATAAAAAATTAATACCATCTGGTACAAAATCAAACACGCGTGGTAATACATACGTCACAGTAAGAACAGCCTTCCAGAGAAAGTACACCTTTTATATGCACGCAATACACATTTTTATGATTTTACGGAATTTTAAACGAAACGAAACGAAACGGGTCTATAAAATTTCTAGAATTGAATTGTGAGTAAGGCGGAAAACTCTCTCTGTCAACTTTATTACAAAATAATGATTTTTTTTAATTCCCCGACTAGGCTATATAAAATATCAAATTAATATTCAGATGCCGTTTTAATTTTTTTTAGCTCACCTGGCAAAGCCAGGGTGAGCTTATGGAATGGTAAAGCGTGCGTGCGTGCGTCCGTAAACTTTAATCTTCTTCTCTGAAACCAATAGGCCAATCAAATGAAATTTGGTATGAGAGGTCCTTGGGTGGTATAGATTAAAAATTGTATCCGACATGTCCGCCGTAAATCCAAGATGGCTGCCGTTACTATAAATAGCAAAAACCTATCAATGGCCATTACAGATTTATTTATGTACCAATTTGGTTAAAATTTGAAACATAGAAAATAGATGTCGAAGTTTTAAACATATATAACGGGTTTCGCTCTAAGATTTTTAGTTTTTGCAATAATTACGTAATATGCAAATAAGGTTTATTTTTAGTTTTAAAAATCTTCTTCTCTGAAAGTACATGGCCAATTGAAAGGATATTGAGTGTGGAAGGTCCTTGGGTGGTATAGATTCAAAATTATATCTGACATGTCTGTCGGAAATCCAAGATGGCTGCCGTTACTATAAATAGCAAAAATCGAAAAATGGCCATTATGGGTTTATTTATGTCCCGATTTTGTTGAAATTTGAAACATAGAAAATAGATGTCTGGGGATAAAACATATATAACGGGTTTTTCAGTATGATTTTTCGTTTGTGCAATAATTACGTAATATGCAAATAAGGGTTATTTTTAGCCGAAATCTTTGAAAATCTTATTCTATGAAAGTACATGGCCAATTGAAAGGATATTGAGTTTAGAAGGTCCTTGGGTGGTATAGATTCAAAATTGTATCCAACATGTCTGTCGGAAATCCAAGATGGCTGCCGTTACTATAAATAGCAAAAATTGAAAAATGGCCATTATGGGTTTATTTATGTCCCGATTTTGTTGAAATTTGAATCATAGAAAATAGATGTCAGGGGATAAAACATATATAATGGGTTTTTCCGTATGATTTTTTTGTTTGTGCAATAATTACGTAATATGCAAATAAGGTTTATTTTTAGCCGAAATCTTTGAAAATCTTCTTCTCTGAAAGTACATGGCCAATTGAAAGGATATTGAGTGTGGAAGGTCCTTGGGTGGTATAAATTCAAAATTGTATCCAACATGTCTGTCCGAAATCCAAGATGGCTGCCGTTACTATAAATAGCAAAAATCGAAAAATGGCCATTATGGATTAAATTATGTCCCGATTTTGTTGAAATTTGAAACATAGAAAATAGATGTCAGGGGATAAAACATATATAATGGGTTTTTCCGTATGATTTTTTTGTTTGTGCAATAATTACGTAATATGCAAATAAGGTTTATTTTTAGTTTTAAAAATCTTCTTCTCTGAAAGTACATGGTCAATTGAAAGAATATTGAGTGTGGAAGGTCCTTTGGTGGTATAGATTCAAAATTATATTCGACATGTCTGTCGGAAATCCAAGATGGCTGCCATTACTATAAATAGCAAAAATAAAAAAATTGCCATTATGGGTTTATTTATGTACTGAATTTGTTTAAATTTATAACATAGAAACTGGATGTTGGGGATAAAACATATTTAATGGGTTTTTCTGTACAATTTTTCATTTTTGCAATAGTTATGTAACATGCAAATAAGGTTTATTTCAGCCTAAATCTTCTGAAAGTACATGGCCAATCGAAAGGAAATTTATGAAAAATAGTGCTTGAAATAATAGAAAATAAGGATATTGCTAGTGAGTTTGTTTACATTTTACTGATTGGATAAATTTAAAAAGAAAATGCAAAGAACAAAATAAGGGTATTCCAGGTGAGCGATACAGGCCCTATTGGGCCTCTTGTTTTTTTTTTTTTTTGATGGTAACCGTGGTCAACAGAATTATTTTTATCGTTTAATTGAGTATCGCTACACACGTGCAGCAGATTTTCTATTACCTGGGATTATAATTACTGTTTGATTGAATAATTACGATTAATTTTTGCGACTGATGACCAACATGGCTTACAATGGACAATACATGGCGTACGCATGTCTACAAAATGACCATCAGTTACGCTTGGGTAACATAAACGGGTAAAGGTGAAACCATACTCATTTGTATTAAATTGTACAGGTGAGAGTTGTTTCGTTTTAGAAATGAATAAAAATGTAAACTTCGAATTTTTGGGGGTATATTTCTACTGAAAAGTCTAACTTAGGACTCAAATTAGGTTCGAATAATCGCGGGTATTCGAATTACGAAGTTCGAATAAGCAAAGTTTTTTAATAAGAAGTTATAGTGCAAGGCGGTCGGGACCTACGGAGAACTTCCAATAACCTAAGGTATTCGAATAATAGAAGTTCGAATAACCGAAGTTTGACTGTATATTAGAATATTGTAGGTATTGCGACAATGATAATTTTGATATATGGTTCAAGGTCATATGATGAAAGGTCAAGGCCACAGCTGCAAAAGAAGACTTAAATTGCTAATTATCTTGAAAACTAATAACTTTTTGTATAGGCATGTATCTTAAAATATTGTAGGTAATGACATGACGATCATTTTGATATATGGTTCAAGATCATATGTTGAAAGGTCAAGGTCACAGCTGCAGAAGAAGACGTAAATTGTTAATTATCTTGAAAACTATTAACTTTTTGTACAGGCATGTATATTAGAATATTGTAGGTATTGACATGACAATCATTTTGATATATGGTTCAAGGTCATATGTTGAAAGGTCAAGGCCATAGCTGCAAAAGAAGACTTAAATTGCTAATTTTGTATAGGCATGTATATTTGAATATTGTAGGTTATGACATGATGATCATTTTAATATATGGTTCAAGATCATATGTTGAAAGGTTAAGGTCACAGCTGCAGAAGAAGATTTAAATTGTTAATTATCTTGAAAACTATTTTCAATATTTTTTTATAGGCATGTATATTAGAATATTGTAGGTATTGACATGGCGGTCCTTTTGATATATGGTTCAAGCTAATAGTTGAAAGGTCAAGGTCATATCAACATAGGAATACTAAAATTATTAATTATCTTGAAAGCTATGAATGTCATGCATAGGTATGTATATAAGAATATTGTAGGTATTGACATGACAATCATATATGGTTCGAGGTCATATATGTTCAAAGGTCAAGGACATAGCTGCATAATTATACTGAAATTCATCAATGATTTGGAAATTATTCATTGCAATAAAGTTACTTTATGCATATTATATAAGCTCCTTATAAATGAAAAGTGAGTGGATATATTTCTGATTAAGTTTTGTGGGAGTTCTTAACTTGAGAAAACTTTTAAAGTTTCTGTACTTAATATATTGTCTATTGCACTTTGCAAACAATATTGGACATATCTTCAGGTGAGCGTTAAGGTCCATGGGCCTCTTGTTTATTTTTTCTTTTGAAAATAAATTTTTGATATTTAAAATAAGTTAATTACCTTTAAAAACGGCTGTCATCTAGAATATATAAACAGTTGATTAAAGAATTTTAACTTTCATTGGCTAAGGGATCTTAAGTGCAGACTAATGAATCACAAACCCAACAACCAACACAAAAGACCATTACCAGGATGAATTTTGCAAGATTTATTTATCATACCAAAGTGTGAAACATAATTGCTGGGTTCCATATAAGAATTGTATGATGAATACCATTGTTGTGGATTTAGGCAAGCCACTTTATAAAATCTCATTTTCATATTGCTGCAAAGTTCTTGAGTCAAAATAATTGACCAGAAGGGCAACATTGGGTAGGTTAGTGTAATATGGTTAGTACTTGTACAATGGTGCAGCAGTGGAATATAATTATGAGCCGAGTACTGCAGCAACCTGTTGTAGGAAGAATGGATTATAATAGGGTGGATCGGAATAATGGTGTTTAATGTTCAAGTCAGTTCATACTTGGAGGACAAGAGGTCTGAAGCACAACCTTACAGATCACAGCACCCTCACTGCCTGGGTCAGAATCTCACTAAGGGCATATCCTAAAGTGAGAGACTTTGTCAGTTCAATTACCACAGATATGTAGTTTGCTTCCATTTTTGAGTATTTCTGTGGCTACTTTGCTAACATACCTGTGTTGTTATTGGTTACCTGACTGAGCCTATAAGAATTGCAATTCACAATAAGATAATGGTGCATACCAGGTATATTAGAAAGAAATAACAATTTTAAAAAATCTCAACCCTTTATGTTATTGCAGTTTGGAAATAATAAAAATGTCTGAAAATAAATTAAGATTTAAGATTATAATTAATGCAATGGACAAAGGAGAAATGGACAACCATTATTTTTCTCTGCAGGTGTTTTTCAGATATTATATGGTCGTGACTGAATGATACCTGATTAGATGTCATGTTTCATTAGCTATAAATATATCCTATATCAAATTGACAAACTAATAACAACTTGTGGAATTGAATGCAGATAATTACTAATTACTTGCAGTAATAAAGATAGGTAATTACTTGTTGAATTCAATGTAGGTACATGCAGCTTTATGGATTTAGTAAAATATACTTCTTCCTGGGTGATACAAAGAAACCAGTGACTCAAGATGGGTAAACCTGATGCAAAAATTTTCTCAATGAATATTTCTAGCAAGAAATTGGTTAAGTTATTCAATTTTTAGCTCAACTTGCTTATAGCCTGGCATAGTGAAGTTAGTTTGTATGGATCACTTTCTGTTGACAGCAGTCAGGAATCCTCTTAAAGCTATATAGGACACTGGGATACATGGTAACATCCAAGCTTCCCAAGTTATAAAAAAAATACTTAGGTTTCTGAAAAATACTTTAATTAAGAAATAAAGTAATTTTCCAATGTCTTTATGAACAGGCAAAGTATAATGGGCTGTCTCAAATTGCATAAAAGGCTATTTGAGACAGCCCATTATACTTTGCCAGTTCATAAAGACATTGGAATATTACTTTATTTACTTATATTTACAATATTTATTAAAAATAGTTTTATATTCGACTCACATTTTTCATGTAATTTTGAAAACAGTTTGGAAATGCACTGCTGGTGCACCTTCTCAAGAAAAATGGGTCACCCCCTGTCATTCAAAAAAAACATTTGACATCTGACCCCGGCCACTGATCGATGTAGATATGAATAATTTATCAAATTTGATAAAATAACAACAAACATGAATTACACTTAAGTGAAAATTTAATGAACAATTATTAAGAGATGAAACGGATGAATGGATGTCATTGAAAATTCCATTGGTAGAAAACGCTTTCCCTGCAATCCGTATTTAAAAGTCTATGACGTCATTGTTTGCACTGGGAGCATTGTGTTTATGAAGTTGCAAAGTATAGTCAATGTCAAATGCTTTATTGAGACATCAATAATGTAATTGTAAATATTTTTTTATAAGTGATTCGGTTTCTGTAAAATACTCCAGCTTTTAGAAAATAATTTAGCATCTAAAAATTATTTTATGTTCATCTTCAAATCATCAGAATATGCGATAAAAGTGATTTTCTTTTCATGGTCAGTTACCAGTTATGTTTATCACAAACAAGATAATCTCCATAGTTAATACATGTGTATTGGTTGATAAATTGATTAATAGGACATGTTGGTCATTTACCCTTTCTTGACAAGTCAACTTTATTGGGTCAAATCATACATTAAAGTTGTTTATGTATGTCAGATGGTGCATAATGTGACTCTAACTTGACCATAAAACAGTTGTACCGTAAACATTCTGATATTTGAAGCACTTTCATTGGGGTTCAGAAAATATATGGTGGAAAGTTTCTCATTTAATACTTTCCACAGAGACCATTTTTGTTAAGACAAGTCATGTAATAAATTTATAACTTAACCTATTAAAAATTGTAAACAGTTTATATATGTGTAGTTAGTTGTTTGTATAGGTTCTACTGTAATAATTTTAATAATGAGTTTCTAAGTTTGAGAATGCATGTACTCCAGGGTAAGAGGCTATAACTCTCCCTCTTCCCACATCCCCTCCCACCATATAATTCATATGGTTATTGGTAGTTTTAGTAGACAGGGAATACAAACTAAAGATTTTTAGCCTCAAGTAAATCTATTTCAATGCAGATGGTATACCACTGGACCATATCTTCCATGTTGTAAGACACCAGTTAATGTACCAACCACCTGCTAATTTGAATTAGTCAAGTGTTCAAAGGTTTTTAATCAAGGACAAAAAATAAAAGGATACCTGTTACAAAACACATGGAATTTAATACAATAGAGATGAAAATTTAAGCTGTCTTTTATATCAAAAAGCAATAAATTTAATTAAAATCTTTAATCCTGTCTTACATCTGGATTTTATATAGCTATAACTGTCATAGATTAGCTGCTTT
The DNA here is from genome assembly GCA_029721355.1 of Tegillarca granosa. Lineage (NCBI taxonomy): Eukaryota > Metazoa > Mollusca > Bivalvia > Arcoida > Arcidae > Tegillarca > Tegillarca granosa. The sequence goes on along the minus strand of CM056594.1, from coordinate 37,032,367 downwards.
GGTAATTCTTTATTTAAATTACTGAGGAAAAACAAATTGTTTTTTTTATTTGTATGTGGCTCAGTGACAGTAACATAATGAAATACAGACACATTATTACTTGATATCTTATTTTAACAAGTGGATTGCTTTCTTTAAACATCTTTTTCAAATAGGTATTTGATTATTTTTTTGTACTTATAGTTTGTGTAGAATTATCTGTAAATTTTTACTTAACCATTGTGTGAGATGAAATTTTTAAAAAAATATTTGAAACTTTATTTATTTATTTATTTATTTATTTAATGTAAGAATAACTTTTTTGCCAGATAAAATATTAAAAATGTTTTAGAATTTATTTATTTATTTTATTTATTTAATGTAAGAATAACTTTTATGCCAGATAAAATATTAAAAATGTTTTAGAATTTATTTATTTATTTATTTATTTATTTGTTTATTTATTTATTTATTTGTTGTTTGTTTGTTTGTTTTGTAAGACCTATTTTTATGTCAAATGAAATATTGTAGTAAAGATGTTTTAGAATTTTTTTTTTTTTAAATTATATTTATTTACTAAGTATTTATTTATATGTTTAATTGTTATTATTATTGTTTATTTATTTTTTCTTTTGCTGGTGAAATTATTATTTTTTCTATAAATATACATTAAAATTCACCTATATAACCAAACTCATGATCTCATTTCAGCATATCCAGCTTAAGTTAAATATGTCAAAAAATGGATTACATCTCATTTTCTTTTGTATCTAAACATTATGTCATTCTGAAAAAAAAAATCTGTTTATAATGAGCTCAGTTCATTATTTAAATCCCCCCAAAAATGTGAAGGACATGAGTAGCTTGTGATATTATAAACGACTGATTGCCTAAACTAGAACAATTGTTAATTTGTCCTAGAAATAACAAAAGAGTTCATTTAATCCCTAGGTTTATATATAAAGTGCTTTTTTCATTATATATTTTCAGTATGAGGAAGTATTTTGTACTGTTTCATGACTTTCATCGTTGTGTAGTGTGGGGTTCCTGTTTGAAAAGTTGCAGTTACTGAATTTATTTTTGTTGTTTAAGGTATGGTATAGTTTGTTTTGTTTTTTTTTATGGTAAGGGATCTACTTTTGCATACATTTAAAATTTTTAAATGAAAAATTCCAGATGATTTTATTTTGTTATTTTATGGCTTTTTTTAAAGTCAAAATTTAAATTTAAGTGGTGGGTGGAAGGAAGTTGAATTATATCATAAATAGCTGTGTAATGTTGCATCTGGATTAAACTCATTATACGATAAGGTATGTGTAGGAAATACTTAAACTAAAACACACACACACACACACACACACACACATTCAAGTTTGACAAAGATAATAATAGTGATAACATAAATAACAGAAAGAGTAGATTTTGCATTTATATCAGATTCTGTTGACCCAGCATTTGATGTTTTTAAATTTGAAAGAGACACAGGTGTTATTTGAAAATTCATACAAAGAAAAGGCAGGCAGACCATCCATTATTGTTTTAAAATTTGAAAAATAAGAACTGGTCACCATTTCTTTACTATGTTAAAAACCAAAGTTTTTTTGAATATATATATATATATATATATATATATATACCAGTACATAATATATACAGCCTTGTATTCTAAGTTATAGAAATGGATATAGCCAGCTGGACCTATGGAACACAGACAGTGTGTCATGCATCTTTTCTCCAGTCCTCTACATTCAATTGATATAGACATTAATATCATCAATGGGTAGAGTAAATGGATTTGATACTTGGTATCCATGAGTTCTAACCCTAAACTAAAACATAGATGATAATACACAAGTTTCAATATGTGGCACACATTTTTTATGTTTCTATAGCTACATGGAGACAGAAAAATCAATCAGTCAAATCAATCAGAAATTGGAAAAGGCAAACTTGGGAATTTCTGCATATGACTTAGTATCTGGTTCATAGATAAAGACTATAAACATTGTACATTAGTGAGAATGCCTATTTACATGTTCACGTATAAACATTGTATATTAGTGAGAATGCCTATTTACATAGTCACATATAAACATTGTACATTAGTGAGAATGCCTATTTACATGGTCACATATAAACATTGTACATTATTGAGAATGCCTATTTACATGGTCACATATAAACATTGTACATTAGTGAGAATGCCTATTTACATGGTCACATATAAACATTGTACATTAGTGAGAACGCCTATTTACATGGTCACATATAAACATTGCACATTAGTGAGAATGCCTATTTACATGGTCACATATAAACATTGTACATTAGTGAGAATGCCTATTTACATGGTCACATATAAACATTGTACATTAGTGAGAATGCCTATTTACATGGTCACATATCAACATTGCACATTAGTGAGAATGCCTATTTACATGGTCACATATAAACATTGTACATTAGTGAGAATGCCTATTTACATGGTCACATATAAACATTGTACATTAGTGAGAATGCCTATTTACATGGTCACATATAAACATTGTACATTAGTGAGAATGCCTATTTACATGGTGACATATAAACATTGTATATTAGTGAGAACGCCTATTAACATGGTCACATATAAACATTGTACATTAGTGACAACGCCTATTTACATGGTCACATATAAACATTGTACATTAGTGAGAATGCCTATTTACATGGTCACATATAAACATTGTATATTAGTGAGAACGCCTATTAACATGGTCACATATAAACATTGTACATTAGTGACAAAGCCTATTTACATGGTCACATATAAACATTGTACATTAGTGACAACGCCTATTTACATGGTCACATATAAACATTGTACATTAGTGAGAATGCCTATTTACATGGTCACATATAAACATTGTACATTAGTGAGAACGCCTATTTATGTGGTCACATATAAACATTGCACATTAGTGAGAACGCCTATTTACATGGTCACATATAAAGGTTGCACATTAGTGAGAACGCCTATTTACATGGTCACATATAAACATTGTACATACGTGAGAACGCCTATTTACATGGTCACATATAAACATTGTACATTAGTGACAACGCCTATTTACATGGTCACATATAAACATTGTACATTAGTGACAACGCCTATTTACATGGTCACATATAAACATTGTACATTAGTGAGAACGCCTATTTATGTTGTCACATATAAACATTGTACATTAGTGAGAACGCCTATTTACATGGTCACATATAAACATTGCACATTAGTGAGAATGCCTATTTACATGGTCACATATAAACATTGTACATTAGTGAGAACGCCTATTTACATGGTCACATATAAACATTGTACATTAGTGAGAACACCTATTTATGTTGTCACAATTCTATGTAATGTTTTGCTTGTAGTTGCTATAAAGTATGTATAAAAGTAATGAAATTTTTACTGTAATGTCCTACAATGGTTTTGGCTACTGACAGGTACATGTGTTTGTGTGGCTATAAATACTGGATGTCCATAGTTAACTGGACACATACATGTACATGTAGAGTATATTGTTGACTGTAACACACCCGCTCATTAGAACTCTAAATGGTTGTAATAAATGTCAATATAAACAGAAAAAAATAACAGATCTAAATGAAGTATCCACCATTGAATTTATTACACTACAAAATATCTGCATATATCTATGAAATTAAACCAATTGGTCACAAAAATCTAGAATTTTTATTATCCCCCCCTTGCTCAACTAAAATGACAAAGGGGATATAGAATAAGGTGTACCATCTTTCTATCCATCCATCTTCCTATCCATCCTTGACAATTTTACTTATGAAAATTTGATTTGAATACTAGTTGAGTTGAGTAATAATGTTTAAGGTCACAGTCAAGAATATTAAATATCACTTATATCGATGTGTCACCAACTATAGGTGAAAGTGCAGAAATTTTGCCTGTGTGTTGCACTGCTGGCAATATACAGCAGGATTTTTTATTGTGCCATGCCTATCTTGACACAGGACATCCTCTATTTTAAGTTCCCATCTGAAAGAACTGTTCATTTTGTACTGTTGAGTGTTTGGTGAAAGAACAGTCACTATCCACTTTCAAGTCTTGGGTCAGAACTGGTCGGGTTTTGAACCCATGACTTCCCATCTATGGAGCAAGCACTCTACCAACCCCAGCAACGACATCATAATAAACCCCATTGCTGAATGCATACTCCTAATACCACACTACTGCTGGATGCACACTCCTAATACATCACTACTGCTGGATACACACTCCTAATACCACACATCTGCGGGATGCACACTACTGATACCTCACTACTGCTGGATGCACACTCCTAATACCACACTACTGCTGGATGTACACTACTGATACCACACTATTGCTGGATGCACACTACTGATACCACACTACTACTTGATGCACACTACTGATACCACACTACTGCTTGATGCACACTACTACTTGATGCACACTACTGATACCACAATACTACTTGATGTACACTACTGATACCACACTACAACTTGATGCACACTACTGCTGGAGGCACACTACTGATACCACACTACTACTTGATGTACCCTACTGATACCACACTACTGCTAGATGCACACTACTTGATTACACACTACTACTTGATGTACACTACTGATACCACACTACTAATTGATGCACACTACTGATACCACAAAACTACTTGATGTACACTACTGATACCACACTACTGCTAGATGCACATTACTGATTACACACTACTACTTGATGTACACTACTGATACCACACGACTGCTTGATGTACACTACTGATACCACAATACTGCTGGATGCACACTACTGATACCACACTACTACTTGATACACACTACTGATACCACACTACTACTTGATGCACACTACTGCTGGATACTCACTACTGATACCACACTACAACTTGATGCACACTACTGATACCACACTACTGCTGGATGTACACTACTGATACCACACTACTACTTGATGCACACTACTGCTGGAGGCACACTACTGATACCACACTACTACTTGATGTACCCTACTGATACCACACTACTGCTAGATGCACACTACTGATTACACACTACTACTTGATGTACACTACTGATACCACACTACTACTTGATGCACACTACTGATACCACACGACTGCTTGATGTACACTACTGATACCACACTACTGCTGGATGCACACTACTGATACCACACTTCTACTTGATGAACACTACTGATACCACACTACTACTTGATGCACACTACTGATACCACACTACAACTTGATGAACACTACTGATACCACACTACAACTTGATGCACACTACTGATACCACACTACTGCTTGATGTACACTACTGATACCACACTACTACTTGATGAACACTACTGATACCACACTACTACTTGATGTACACTACTGATACCACATTACTACTTGAAGTACACTACTGATACCACACTACTACTTGATGTACAATACTGATACCACACTACTGCTTGATGTACACTACTGATACCACACTACTGTTTGATGTACACTACTGATACCACACTACTGTTTGATGTACCCTACTGATACCACACTACTGCTTAATGTACACTATTGATACCACATTACTGCTTGATGTACACTACTGATATCACACAACTGCTTAATGTACACTACTGATACCACACTACTACTTGATGCACACTACTGATACCACACTACTGCTTAATGTACACTACTGATACCACACTACTGCTTGATGTACACTACTGATATCACACTACTGCTTAATGTACACTACTGATACCACACCACTGCTTAATGTACACTACTGATATCACACGACTGCTTAATGTACACTACTGATACCACACTACTACTTGATGCACACTACTGCTTAATGTACACTACTGATACCACACTACTACTTGATGCACACTACTGATACCACACTACTGCTTGATGTACACTACTGATATCACACTACTGCTTGATGTACACTACTGATACCACACTACTGCTTAATGTACACTACTGATACCACACTACTGCTTGATGTACACTACTGATACCACACAACTGCTTGATGTACACTACTGATACCACATTAGCACTACATGCAGCATATAGACTCTCTGCCATTTGTGTTATATAAAAGGAAATTAATTTTTTTAGTTCACTAAAATAAGTCGCCCAAGCACCCAATCAAATTATGTATTTTCATTTGTATGCCCATTTTGTCACAATCTAAATTCTAATGTCAATTTTGTTGTTGCTTTGATGCCCTATTGTTACTCTTAAATGTCCAGTACTTGTTGTATAATTCTAATTTTACTCATGTGTTGCCGTAATAAAGTGTTAGCTAACAGATATTATGATATGAATGTATCATGATTTAGTAAACTTTTATTGACAGTACATGCACACATTTACAATATCATTTTTTAAATTTATTTAACAGATTGGTAACAGCTTTTTTGAAAAATCTTATTCTTGACTCTTTAATGTTACCGGTTTTTCTAAAAATTCATTGTTCCTTTCTCTATAATGTACCAGGTTTTTCTGAAAAAAAAAATCATTATTTTTTATTTTAGAATGTGACAGGTTTTTCTGAAAAATCTTTAACTTTTCTAAAATGTGACAGGTTTTTCTCTAAATATTGTTTTATGTTACTCAAATCCACATATTGTCTTATAGTTTTATTAACAATCTATAGCTCAAAATAGAATAAACTGGTAACAGCAGTTTTTAACATATTTATAATTTTTGTTCAAAATCACTCAACCGTGATATCTCAATGGTATTAAAAGTTTTAAAAATAAGATGCAATTCAAATTTCAGTGAAATTAAGGGGGAATAATACATAGAGTTTATATATTTTTAATTTAAACATAAATTTGCCAAATCTGACAAATTATTTTAGAATCTAAAATTTTTTATTTGTTCTTTGGTAATTCAAGTAAATAAATTTTACATTGTTCCGTAAAGTTTTTTTTAATTAAAAAAAAACTTTTAAAAATTGGATACTGTTGAGCAGTTATAGGCAATGAACTCTGTAAAAGCATTCTGGCTTGTTTTCTTGTTTTCTTTTTCCCATTGAGCAAGAAGCTCGTCCTAATTAACCAATATTTTCCTATCTTTCTTTGAGACCAATCAGATCACTGAATGTAATTTCTCATTTGTGTCATTTAACTAGTAAAAGGGTAGAAGGCTAAGCAGACTGCCACTTATAAAAAGAACTTTAGGATTTTTTACAAATGTAAAGTTCTCTGTGATTGGTCAAACAAAAAATTATCATCTAATAGAAGATCCTTTTTTAAAACAGGAAAAAAAAAAAAAAACTTGTGTCAAATGCAGCTAGTAATTTTGTCATAAACTTTGAAGCTTAGAATCAGATAGGATGTTATGAAATGAATCATCTGTGGGTTGTTCAGTTGTTGATCATATTAACTTCTTGTATTTAAGTTTAAATCTATGGATATAATTTTCAGTTAATTGCCTCCAGTTTTTGTTATTTAAAGTTTATGTGATAAATATAAATTATTTATATTGTCAATATTCATATTTATTATTGTCAATAATCAGAATGTAAATAAATTTTTAAACTGCTAAAGATTGATGTAAAGCTCTCAGGATTAAGCACACTGTGGGTGTGTATACTGAAATGCTGCTTAATAAATAAGTTTAAAATTACAAAAAATGATTGGTTCAGCAAAGGTCATTTGTCATCATACATAAACTTTCTTTGAACATAAATACTTGTTTTACTGAAGAGTTTTGCAATGTTTGGCCACTTATAATCTTGTATACAATAATTACAATTTAACACCCCCCTGCCAAAAATAAAAAATTAAAAAAAAAAAAAAATAAAAAGAAAGAAAAAGAAATCATCACAACAACTCTAAATATTTACAGGGTCCTCAGTGGCCAAGTGGTTTAAATGTGTGTACCTAGGTTCAAATCTTGCTCGTATTGATCTTAGTGTGAGAAAGTTTGTCAGTTTGTTTACAAAGGTTGGATGATTTTCTAAGCAATTCAGTTTCCTCCATCATCCCTTATCTGACTGCCTGGATATAAGTAAAACAGTCCTGACTAGGTAGTAAAATATCATACCATTACTGCACTTGATTCCTAGAAATATCTACAATTCTTGTAAATAAAAAACGTTAAAACACACTGAGTTACCATTTCATAAACATAAACATGAAAAGAATATAATGTAACTTTTTTTTAAATACTTGTACAAGTTGTATTTTGCAGAAGGAACAATTCAATTTGAAATATCTATTTTTGTGTAAATGTTTGTTCCTTAAAAGTTGTTGGTTTTGAAAGCATTTTAGAAAATTAAATCGGGGTTTAATGAAGAAAGAAAACTGATAACAAAAATTTTGAACATAGCATACTAATAAAATCTTTTGCAGGATAATGGTCTAATATTCTGAATAGTTCATGCTTTTTGTCAATCTGGGTTTTGATTAGTGGTTTAGTTGTTAGTGCCTTGAATAAGCTTATGGTTTAAAATCGGAGGATTCGATTCTGATAGCCTCTTTTTTTTAGTAAATTGGTCAGATATTCATTGCTTATTGTTGACAACAAATATAAATATTTTCTCATAATTTTTCGTTAGTGGATACTTTGTTACATACAACTTACTGATGAGTTTGGGCCAGTGTGAATGGTACATGCTGTCAGGTTGACAGTGATATCTTCAAAATTTGTAGCACAACAAATGGATTTGTAACAGTGGTAATTTTCAGTGTTTTATAGATATTACGTAGGCATGTTGATTCTTTGTTGATTCATTTATTCAATGTTGATTTTAAACAGGGAATTGTCAATTTAATAGGTCATGTTAGTTTGGAACTTATAATATATGTGGGCAATATGCTTTTTCAGAGTTTGTGCAATGAAATTGTTTGTTTCATAAAATTTAATCTCTCAATTCTCAAAATCAAGTTAAGATTTTTGCAAACATTTATCAGTTTCTCCCAGTCACACTTGCTCCTCCATCTGATTAAATCATGTTGAATGCCAGATATTTGTAATTGTGTAAGATGTACATTTTTATTATACGCCCGTCAAAGACGGGGCGTATTATGGGATCACCCTTGGCGGGCGGGCGGGCAGGCGTACTGGCGGCGGGTTTGTCCGGCCCATAACTCTGACATCTATGGTCAGAATGACTTAAACTTGGTATGCTTACTTACCATGATGATGCAAAGTGCAGTGCTCAGGAACCGTAACTGTAGCTTCCTTAATTTTTGAGTTATTCCCCTTTGAATGCTGTTAGCATGTTTGTCCGGATCATAACTTTGACATCTATGGTCAGAATGACTTGAAACTTGGTATGCTTACTTACCACGATGATGCCAAGTGCAGTGCACAGGAACCGTAACTCTAGCTTCCTTAATTTTTGAGTTATTCCCCTTTGTGTGCTGCCAGAGTACGCGGCGGGTTTGTCTGGCCCATAACTCTGACATCTATGGTCAGAATGACTTGAAACTTGGTATGCTTACCTACCACGATGATCCGAAGTGCAGTGCTCAGGAACCGTAACTCTAGCTTCCTTAATTTATTCTACCAGGGAGCAGATACACATAGAGTTGTAGGCTGAAGAACTTGCTGTCTTTGAAACAACCCAGTATACTAGAGATTACCTCAATTTTGTGATGAAGGTTACAAGAACATGATGGTAAAATTATATAAATGGTGTGGCTGGTGGTAAGTCTATTTTGTTACTGAAAATAATACCAAAATCTCAATAATTACTATTGTTTTTTATTGTACTTGTTGACTTGTGCACTGCATTTTGTATCATTGTGATGAATAATTGAATTGACTTATTGATTATGAACAGCTCATATGAACTGTATAAGTCCCTTTACAGTTCATAATAAACAAAATATCCACATAAATGACTTGCAGATTTGACGGGCGTATCATGCTCTGCCATGCGGAACTCTTGTTTCTCATGTTATTTTTTCGAATTTGAAATGGTGATTCTTACATTGTTTTATTTTTTATATTTTTCAGAATTTCAAAATATGAGTAATAATGGATTCCACTTCAAAAAGAACACAGCAAGAAAAAGTATGCCAGTTAATCCTGCCTATTATGAGGGACACCACACTACAGTCATTTTAGGAGATGAACAAAGATTTAATAGTTTCAGCTATAATAACAGCCACAATTTTAGTTATAACAATGGAAATTTTAATACTCATTTGAATAATATGAATGGTCAGATTTTGAATGATTTTGTACCAAGTTCTGGCTTCCCTGTTAAGAAGCCGTTGCTAGGCGATAGACCCAGATCTTTGGGACCAAATTTCAGGTCTTATAGTGTTGATGGTATGGCAAACAATTTTGGCCAGAGCAATGAATTCTTTGAAAATCCTGCAGTGCCAAGTTATAATAGAAAGAACCAATTTAGAAGTGAGAGTCCTGATGATTTGCCAAAATTGTTTAAAAGTCCAAGGAAAAGAGCTTATGAAAATAGACATAATTTTACCAGTAAAAAATCGTGTGTTCAAGAAAGAGTATTTGATAGAGGTATAAAAAGACAGCTTTCACAAAGTAGTGCCACTAGTGGCTCTGATAGTAATGATAATTTTAATGAAATATTTGGACCTGATGGAATCGATAGATTTGATCATCAGCAAAATGGTGCAAAAGCAGCAAACAAAAACAATTTAAAGCAGCCAGATTTTAAACGTGCTAGATGGGAGGATAATCAATCTAGTGGTAGAAGCAGAGAAGATGATCACAGGAAGGATGGCCCTAGAAAAAAGGACAGGAGATCACGTAACGGAAGCAGAAGATTTCATGATAGATTGGATAATGTCAGACATGACCGTCGTCATTCAAGTAGAAGTCCAAGTAGTGAAAATAGTAGTGTTTCAAGCAGTGATTTAAGTAAGAAAAATAGGGATAAAAGAAGTCCAGATAGAGAAAGATTGTTTGGAGATGAAGCAAAAGATAGAAAACAATCGATGAGAAAAGATAGCTATAGTGAAAGTCGCAAAATTGAATCTCGACACAGACCTTCTGAAAAAGATCGTCATAGGCACAAAGATATTTTGGGGAAGTCACGGAAAAAAGAGGGACTTCATAAAAGTACTAAGCATGTTGTTAGTGAAAATGAGAATCCAAAAGGGAAAGTTTTAGTGGAAGATGAAAAATCAAAGAACACTTCTGAAAGTGATAAATCAAATATCAATAACAGATCAGATAAAGCTGATGGTAACACTAATAAAGTAAACTCAGTGTTAAAATCAGTGGCATTAAATTCAGATGAACGCAAGTCAGTGACAAACTCCAACAAGCCTGCATCAATAACTCTTAACTCCAATAAGTCTGATTCAGTGACTCCTAATTCCAACAAGGCTGAGTCAGTGACTCCTATCTCCAATAAGACTGAATCAGTAATTCTTAACTACAACAAGCCTGAATCAGTGACACTTAATTCCAAAAAACCTGAGTCAGTGACTCTTAACTCTAATAAGCCCGAGTCAATGACTCTTAACTCCAATAAGCCTGAGTCAGTGACTCTTAACTCTAATAAGCTTGAGACTATCAACCTTAACTCTGATAAATATGAGTCAACAAGTCGTAAGCATGAGTCAGCTTCTCCTACCTCTAATAAACGTGAGTCTTTAATTTTTAACTCAGAAAAGCATGAGTTGTTATCAGAAAACAGCTGTGAAAAAACTGCAAAGGAAAATTTAAAGGCTGATAGTAGTGATAACACTAATAAAAAAACTGATGGAATCTTGCAGAAACAAAAATCATTGGAAAATAAAAACTCAAAATCATCATCAGACACTAACAAAAGTCAAACTTTACCGAAACCAGTATTATCTGAAAACAGTAGTGCAAAATACGAGCAAAAATCAAGAAATCTGTTTGATTTAAGTTTCTTGAGTGATAAATTAAAAAGTCCAGAACTGAAATCTCTTAAAAGGGATATTCATCGATCAAGTTCCGAAGAAAAGATTTCTGATAATTTGAAGGAAAAGGAAAAACCATCTTCACTTTCCAAAAAAATTTTTAATATCTGTGAGAGTAAAGAAGATGAAAATGAAATTCAGCAAAATGATGACATCACAATGGCCAATGAGGGTAACAGTAAAAACTCAATCAATGAAGGGGCATCTAAGGGATCAAGAAACATGGCAACTATAACAAAAAATTTGGACAGAAAAGAACGAAACGGAACAAATAGCAATTCAGAAAAAAGTACACTTTCAAAAGATGAACCCAAGGCAAGAAAAGACATGCTATCTTCAAAAAGAACATTATCAGTGGAAGCAGAGGATCAATTGGTTAAGACGCCTACAAAATCAACTCTGGAATCCTCATCAAAATCATCACTTGAATCTTCATCAAAATCAACACTGGAATCCTCATCAAAATCAACAGATTCATCATTTAAATCAAAACTGGATTCTTCATTAAAATCAATGCTGGAATCTTCATCAAAATCATCATTTGAATCTTCATCAAAATCATCACTAGAATCTTCATCAAAATCAACATTAGATTCTGTTAAAAGAGGCAGTAGTGATACTGTAAAGTTGTGCTGTTCAAAAGAAGTTTCAGATTCATCAAAGTCAGTCAAAGAGACTCCAAAAACTGTATCAAAATCCGAGAATAAATCACAGAGTGTTGATAACAAGTCAAAATCTGCTAGTGTGTCTGAATGTAGGAAATCAGGGCAGAGGGAAAGTAATTCAGAAACATCGAAACACAAAATATTATCAGATACGACAAATAGTGAGAAAACTTTGTCATCTTCACCATCTACATCATTTTCCTCATCAAAAAAATTGGACATATCAAAAGCTTCTGTGTTGTCAAAATCAGACAAGCCGCCTTCAAAAATGACATCAAATAAAGAATCCAAAGATTTATCTAAAGGTGAAAAACATTCACCAAAACCATCAAATGGAACAAAATCAGACACAACAAAATCTGGAACAGTGTCATCAAAACACTTATGTACTAAAAAGTCACAAAGACCTGTGAAGTTAACAAGTCAATCTGAGGTAGTTAAATCTTTATCTGTTTCAAAATTGGACAAAGTTTTGTCAAAACCGAATGAAGGTGAAAAAAGGAGGACTTTGAGTTTTTCAAAAATTGAAAAATCGTCATCAAAAAATTTTCATTCAGCAGATTTTTCAAGAACTGTCCAAGAAGATTCAAATTCAATCAGGATGCATGAAACACAGAAGTCCAAGGCTTATTCAAAAGAACAAAAGGAATTAGAAAAGCCTGAACCATCTGGTTCCACACCTACCTACTTGAAATCAACAGATAATGTAAGATCAAAATCTGAAAATTTGAAAATGTGTGAGTTAAAATCTGAAAGTTCAAAGGATGTAGGCTCATATGAGGAATGTGTGGCAAAATTGAGCCCTGGAGATATAAAATTGAAGAAGAAAAATCATTCATCGTGTAAGAAGTCATTACAGTCTTCAAGTCTGAAATCATTAAAAACTTCACAAAAGTCTAGTCATTTGTTGTCTGTGACTTCAAAGTTAAAATATAATTCAAATAAAAATAGATTAAAATGTGAAAAGAGACAAAACAAGCCAAAAGTGCTAGCATTATCCAAGGATCCTCATCGTGATTCAGGGGTACCACCATCCAAGGATCCCCACCATGAATCAGGGGTACCTTCATCCAAGGACCCCCACTGTGAACCAGGTATATCACCATCCAAGGATGTTTACAATGAAGTTTCTTGTACTGAAAACTTTATCTCCAAGGAAACCCAAGAAAACCCAGAGAATAATAATTCTGTAGGGTCAGGTGAGAAAAATAAGAAAAGACATAAATCTGAAGAACAACAATGTGGAAAAGAAAAGAAACGAACTCGACACAAGTCGGAAAAAACCCTCTCAAATTTTGACATCACATCACAGAATTTTTCTACTTCTGGTAAAACATTAAAGTTACCTCTCTCATTAGGAAATACAAGAAGTTCCAGAACTGATGACATTGAAGAATCATCACAGGGAAGTGGCGGAGAGGTGAATAAAGAACCTACGGGAGATAATGATCAAATGACAGCTTTGTCACCTATTTCAGTTTCTGTCATAACATACAGGAGGTGTTAAGTCATTGTCTCCTTGTAAGGGAAGTAAGCATAGTGAACTCACATCTGAAGGGGTAGTGACTTCAATAATGAATAATGAAAAATATGTTCCAGGCAATGACCAAGACAAAACTGACAAAAATAGAATAAAAGGGAACATGTTTTATCAGTCTGAAATATGTGATGTAAGTAGTGAGGATGATGAAACTATTACCAATGGCAGAGATGTCGACATGGAAACTGAATTTGATAAACAGGAAGGATTAGAAAACAATGTAGAAAAACAAGTAAATCAAAAGGGAGGAGAGACAAGTGGAGAAAAGGCAAAAAATATGGACGACACTGGTAGTACAGAGGAAATGTGTTGTGAAAGTGGAGGAAGTACACCATTACAGGACGAAAGGTCAGATTATGATATAAATGAGTGTTTGTTTCCAAATAAAAAATCTAATGGAGATTTACTTTTACATGTGTTAGTGAAAAAAGAACCAATCGATTATGATTTTGTCAATATAAAAAAGGAGCCAGTAGAAATGGAATTTGATTTGAACCACAAGATTAAAGTTGAAAAAGATGATGATTATAGAACACAGAATTCAAATGTACGTAAAAATCATGTAAACATCAATTCTGAAGGTATAAACAAAAATGTACCTGATAGAGCTCAAAGAAGTGTAGACAATAACACTCCAGAAAGTATATCCTCCACAGAAGATTCAACATCTGAGGAACATGAAAACAATCAGAAGGATAATATTGAAATGGGTAAAAAAGTTAATAACAATGATAGCAATGAAGAAAGAGACAATTCAGGAAATCTAGTGATAGATTTTGACAACAATTCAAACAGTAATGTGATTGAGACACCTCGAACAGAGGCTTGTAACCATGGTAAGCAAGAGGAGGAAAAGAATTCAGATTTGGAGAAAGATTCAGATTTGGAGGAAAATTTTGATGTTCCTAAGAATAGTTTGAGACCAGAAACTCCAAACTTTTCTAACTTAAATGAAATATTGGGAATTAATCGAAAGATGCATAAGGTAAACTTGTCAGAAGAAAATCCAACTAATTCTGAAAGCATAACATTAAAAGAAACTTCTAGAAATGATAATGAAATGGCTAATTTAGAAAAAGAATCCAGGAAAGATGTTTTAGAGAAAGACGGAGATTGTAATGTGAAAGATGGAGAATTATCTGAAGATTTGGTTGCTGAGAATTCGGTCTTGGAATCAGAAGGGAGGGATAACACTTCATTGGATGAGACCATTGCATATTGTCAGAGTTCAGAAGGTGATGAAACAGTGGTAGAACCTGCTTCATTAGTAAATGATAAGGTTGTTGAACATTGTGACAAGAAAGATAAAAATCACAGTCACAGTATGGACAAGGTGTCTGATGGTAGCAATATTACAGAACTGAAAGAAAAGGCTGAAAAAGATTCAAATAAAATGGAAACAACTTCATCAAGTGAAATAAGTGGAACAGAGGTAGAGTCATGTGGCTATAAAAGTAACATAGAGGTTTTGGCTTCACAAAGAGAGATGGTATGTCAGTCATTAAGAGGAGAAAAAAATACAAATGAGAAAGATGAAAGCATGGATGTGAACTTGTCAGCATCACTAGTAGATACAGACATGGATGAAATGATACAAGACGCAAGTTATAATTCAGATGACTTACTTCAAGATGAAATTGATGATGATGATGTCAGGGTTATGGTCTATGTCAAAGGTGTTCCTCAAAGTCCATGGACACCAGCCCCAGCTAAGCATGAACTTAGTGAAGAAGAGGATGAATTTGATGAGTTGATGAAGAAAAAAGATCATTTAACATGTGATTCTAATAATGAAACATCTTCTAATCGCATTCCGAGTAGTTTACCTTGTTCCCCAGAGTTAACAGATATTAACTTTGAAAGTTTGAGTAAGGGTACCAATAGCTCTCATAGAGGTGTGTCAGGTGACAGTGGTGCCTCTGATTCAGCATATCATTTAAAATCTACAGATGTGTCTAAAAATTCACAGAATCAGGAGGAAGAGGATCATAGATCTACTGAAAGTAGAGAGTCAAGCTCAAAATCTTTTTATGTGGCACCGTTAGTATCAGGCAGTGCTAGTTTGGAAACACAGATTCAAAACCTGGATGTTATGCTTAAATCGTTATCAGAATCGCTTGCAGAGTCAAATAATCCAATGAACAAAGCAATGTTTGAATCATTGTCAACATTTTCAAAAAATTTTTCTGGCTTAAAATCAAAGCAGAATAATGACACAGAAGATAAAACATCAGCTATTGGTAACACAAAAACAGCGGAACTGGATAATGCCATCAGCTCAAATTCTAGAAACAATGCATGTGACATTAGAAATACTCAAAACACAAATCAGAAAAACAATACCTCTGAAGTAATGGACTTAGTTAATAAACTGCAACCAAATACAAATGGTGATAAATGCATTTCTTTAGCTTCTGGAAATGTGGAAGAGTTACATATTGCATCATCTTCAAGAACTGTGAATGTAACTAAAACTAATAATGGAAATATTATAGGTGATAAAGAATCAAATAGTGCTTCAGTTCCAAGATTAGTAACAATGCCAGGTGACTCGACGCCTAATTATAATGATATCACTCGTGATAGGCACAATTCAGGAAGTTTAAAAACACAGCATCCTAATTTTAGCAGTTCAAACATACTACACCCAAATTTTACCAGTTCTAATGCACAGCAAACTAATTTTGTCAGTGCAAATTCACAGCCATCTAATTTTGTCAGTGCAAATTCACAACAGCCTAATTTTGTCAGTGCAAATTCACAGCCATCTAATTTTGTCAGTGCAAATTCACAGCCATCTAATTTTGTCAGTGCAAATTCACAACAGCCTAATTTTGTCAGTGCAAATTCACAGCCATCTAATTTTGTCAGTGCAAATTCACAGCCATCTAATTTTGTCAGTGCAAATTCACAACAGCCTAATTTTGTCAATGCAAATTTACAACAGCAAAACTTAAACGGTTCAAATGCACAACAGCCAGAAAATTTAAGTAAAAACAAAGCAGTGGGGAATGTTTCAAGATTTTCTGAATTGTCTCCAAATCCAGCTAACCGACATCAAAGGAGTTGCCACCTTGCCAGACACATATGTGTCGCCAGAAATGCAACAGCAATATCAACAAGCAGCATTAAAATTAAATTTATTAACTGATTCTCGGAACATGAAAAATACAGTTTATCCATCTCAGTCAAACACAAATACAAACCAAATAAACCCTCAGCCTGTGTATTCTGGTATACAGCAACGTCAGGTACCTAGAAGTGTAAGTGACTACCAAAATAAACAGAATCCGTGGATGGGGAATGATTTGTCCACTGATTCAAATAATTTCTCCACGCAAACAACACCAGTGGATATGAATATTCGATTTACCCATATAAAAACTGTTATTATTCAGGACACTATAAGAACTATTAACAGTGTAGGATCGGTATTGCCAATGCTGTATTCTGATGATTTACGTCGATGTGTTCAGTGTTATACATGTAAAAACTTCTTCTCACCTCTACAGTTTAAAATGCACATGGATGGCGAACTGAACAACAAAGTTCATTTAGAATCTCTGAATGCAGAATTTATACCAACACGGAAATTAAATCAACAGGAAATAATAGAATGGGACAAATTCCTGCAGATATTTAATGCTGAAGTAAGGAAGAGATCAGTTGGGTAATTATCTTGTTTTTTCTTTACACTTGTATTTTGCTTCTTTTCCTTCTCTTTTTTTTGCATTGAAGGGATTTTCAGTGATAATCTTAGTATTGGAGTGGAGTGGAGTAATGGTGTTTTATGCCCCAGTCAAGATTCTTTCACTTATTTCGAGGCAGTCATTCTGGGATGGTGGAGGAAACTGGAGTGCCCGGAGAAAACCACCAACCTTCGGCAAGCGAACTGACAAAATTTCTCACACTAGGATCTGTCCAGATTGGGATTAGAAACCAGGCGGTGAGAGGCACTGTGATCCGTAAGCGCGCGCTTTAGACCACTCGGCAACCAGGCCCCTCTTAGCATTGGGAACGAGTACATTAGAATTCTGAGTCTCTATTTGCTGACAAAAATTGCCTCAGTGGATTAGTGGTAGAGCATCTGCCCCAACTGGGTCGTACATAGAGACTTTAAATTTTGAGACACAGTTTTCTCACCTGGTGCTTGGCATTAAAAAGATTGGTTAACTTGGTATCATTCGCATACACAAAGTTGTTTTTAGATTATAATCAATAGAAATTAATAACTTCACCCTAATTGTGTAAAGCTTAAAAATTGCTGATGTGACATTAAATAGAATTACAAGAACAACAATCTATTTGTCGGCACCAGTTCAAGGTGAAAACATAAACTTACCATGCTTTACATGAACTTGTAGTTTAAAGATTAATAGTGTATAATCATAGTTATTAGTTTTATATTATTTTGAAATAGAAAAAATGAGACCAATTTATATGTCTTGATCAGCTCTTAACAACATTGCCATTAAAATATTTATATAATTTACTTACTCTTATGTAGTGGATTGAATTGGGATGGTGGAGGGATGGAGAACCCATCCAAAATTACCAAAATTAAACCTTCAGTGAGCAAACTAAAATACTTTCTTATGCTAGAATCTGAGTTAAAGTGAATCTAGAAATTAGAGGCACTTTAATCTATTAGCCAGTGATTAAGACTGTAACCCTTGTTTGGTATTTCTTCATTACATCAATATATTGTCATTATTTTTCAGAGCTAATCAGTCTCAGCGACAACACCATTCACCACTGAATACTCAAACACAATGCAATCCTAGTCAAATTCCAGGAAGTTCCACTGGACCGCCTAGTCGTAATGTTAGAAGGCACACAGTTTCACAACCTATCAGCAATACTAATCACCAACCTATGAATCATTATAGTGCTACTCAAGCCCCACCTCCATCCTCAGTTTTAAAAGGTTCAGTGGACCCCATGACATTTGATCAACACAACCGTAAAACAAGTATGCAGTCAGATAGCCGACAATCTCGCTTCATGGTAAATCCACAATCCAATCAAAATATGAATAGACAAAATATGCCTCCCAGTTTGGTGGATCCTGCAAGTTATCAATCGAGTGTGTCAGCTGGCCATTCAAATTACGGAATGCCAAATTCAAAACGAATGCAGCCGTCTCTGTCAAACAATCAGACTTCACAGAAAAATAGTACATCTTCTTACTTTACAGAATCACAACACTTGCATGTGCAGTCTGCTTCCCCTGCTCAAAATCAAACAAGCAGACTATCGCCGAGTTTTCCAGAAACTACTCAGTCATCTGGACCATCAAATATGACACAAGCAGAGGATACTCCCCATAATTTGAATCACAATACAGATTCGTCTGCATCATCTACAGCGACATCAGATATTCCTACTGATAATTCTAATCATAGTGGTTCTAGTCCAGCTAGATCACAGCATGCTCACTTATCACCCGATACAAATCAGAGAAGTAGTCCAGGGACATCAGGGTCGGATAGTCAGAACAATATATTTAGAAGAGATAATTCTGGGGGAATTCAGCTGAATGTCCAAACACCATCAGGTATGTTTTTTAATTTACCTCAATGAAAGTCTCTCTCCTTTCATCCCTACCCTTCTCTGTTATATATTTTAGTGAATTTTAATACATGTTATACTATTATTAATTCAGAAAGATATTAGATCTACCATAGCTAATAAACCATAAATTATTTGATTTTATTGGCTAAACAAATTGTTACTACTATGTGTGATTTGACCCATAAAAGTAACAATTAAAAAAACTGCTAACTTTAATGTAGCCAGTCCACTTTTTATGCTATGCCATATGTGTTTCTCAAATTAATTTTCTGTCATCACCTTACAGTTTCTTTACTTAAAAAACTTGAATTTTTTGATAATGCCAAATTTAATAAGATTGGAATTTCATTGTCACTGACATTTAAAAGTTTATAGTTTTTTTGTGGGAAATGTTACGAGAATTTAGTGGTTATACCAATCAGACTTATACACATGTACTAGTCATTAATTTATGATTTTTTACAATAACAAGAAACTTGTACTAATATTTATTGTTCACAATCTTATTAATCACTGGTAGTCTTACATGATGCTTCAAAAATAGAAACACTTGCCTCCAAAAAAGTACAAGAGACAAGTTACTGGGATAAGATCCAGTCTTTTTTTTTTTTTTTTTTTTTTTTTTTTTTTTGGTACTTTTTGAAGACATGTGTTATCATTTTTTTTAAACCATATAAAATATTTCAGTTGGATGCTGTCAGTTATCATAACATATGATATCACAAATCATATCTCAAACCTGTTTTAAAAGATATCAGAAATTAAAAGCAGCATCTAATTTTAGAAATTAATATGTTGTATAGTCACAAAATTAAAAAGTTACTGTTTTTGCAGTAAATTAAAGGTTGATTGAGACAATCAGAAATCTTTTTATTAAAAAAAAGTGTATTGCATTCAAAGAGTATGATGTATTCCATTGGATGGCTCTTATTATTTTGTACTGTCTGTATTACTATGGTTATATGATTTACTACGTTATGATTATCAGATATTAATTTTGTTTTTTTTTTAATTAAATTAATATGTCTGGGATTTTGTAGGAATTAGTCGTGATGAATCATGACATTATTCATTATAAACTGATAGTGATAAATCTCTTTTGAATGTACAATATGTACTGTTGTGTCTTACGTAACTTCATTTGGACTGAAATTTGAAGTTGTAAATTCACTTAACCAAACCTCCAATTTTTGAAACCTAAAATTAAGACCCTTTTACTTTGAATAATCGAAGTTTAATGGTATATTCATACTTACTTGTATCCACACGTTCACATATGCTTTAGGCATACACAAATGCATACACACACCCACCATCACATGGACTCAGATTTATGTAAATAATTGAAACCTGTAAAAACAGAAATCTTAAGAAACCCACAAAACTTGTCTGAACTAAACCATTTTGTTAGGATGTATAGTAAAACCTGTTTATAAAGACCACCTAAGGGACTTATATAGATTTAATAGAGTTGAGTTGAGTAATGTTGTTTAACGTCAAAGTCAAGAATATTTCACTGATATCGAGACGTCGCCGGCTATAGGAATTTTGCTTGTACATTGCACTGATGTGATTATACACATTATTATAGGGTTCTTTATTGTGCCAGCCCTACCGTGACACGGGACCTCTTTTATGGTAAGTTCCCATCCGAAAGAACAGTGATTTTCATTTCATAATACTGAGTGCTTGGCGTAAGAACATTCAGTACCCACTATCAAGTCTTGGGTCAGACCCGGTCGAGGTTCGAACCCACAACCTTCCACTTATGGAGCGAGCACTCTACCAACTGAGCTACCGCAGTGGTAGATTTTATATAGTGAAGTTGATTGTTGTTTTATGCCCAAGAGTCTTTCACTCATATTGAGACAGCCAGTTCTGGGATGGTGGAGGAAACCGAAGCACCCCTGCAAAAAATACCAGCCTTTGCAAGCAAACTGACAAACTTTTTCAGAAAAACTTGTTTGAGTACTTTAAAATAATAATTGGAGAGAGGGGGTTAAATTTCACTTTTTTTAGTACGCAAAACCCACAAATTTTAGTGGCATTGATAATTATTAATACCATGGTTTTCAATAGGATTTATTTTTAGAAAATTCCTATTCAATGTTATTCATAATAATTTCTGTTACTGACTACCAGTTTTCAGACAGACATCATACAATCAGTACATATGCACCTTTTTTTTTATGATATTTGAAGTTGATATTTGGTTGGTATTTCTTTTGGATATTTGAAGTTGATTTTTGGTTGATAAAGCACACATTTTATATGTTTCCTGTATTTTGCAATGTCAAGAGATAGATTGATTGGAGATGTATCTTGTATAATTCTATGAGATAGATGGATTAAATATACGTACAATTTTATATATTTAACAGACATCATCAGAGCATTTAGGATTGCCCAAAACATACAGATGGAATGTATGACTTCTATGGCAACTTATATGGGTCAATTAGAGGGTAAGTTATAAAACAGAAATATAAAAAAATGAGGAATGGTGTGTATGATACGTAGTCCATTGGGACTTGATATTTTTACTTGTTCTGAAAGTCCATAGAATAGAACATGATATTAAAATGTTGTATTTATGAAATTTAAAGCCTGCCTCCACTACTGTTGTATGTGACACTCCATTATAGATATCTTTGTTTGATTTACAGAGATAAAATTGTATAAAGGTTGTTAATAATGTCAGCTAATAAAATGATTCTTAGTGCTCTGAATAATGTAATGATATACATGTAAATTCAAGTTGAAGTAAATTTATGACACTCTTTTGAAGCTGAAATGCGAAAGTGTCTTCATAAAAAATCATTTTGCATTGCTGAGGCTGAAATGCGAAAGTGTCTTCATAAAAAATCATTATGCATTGCTGCTTCAAGAAATTGGAAAATGATTCCATTTATTCTTATAATTAAAATAAAGAAATTACTGGTACCTATAAAAATGAAGTAAAATTGTGTTTTTTACTCTTATGATTTTTAAAAAAGCTTTTAAACCGTATATTTTAAATGAATTTTTTCTGCTATTTAAGATTAGACAGTTTAATTTCTAATGACACCACAGTTGTTAATGTTGACAATGAAAAAATCAACTGAGCATGATTTATCTGAAGGCTTATAGATGAAATGTATCAATCAATCAAAAAACTTGATTTTCTCAAACTTTAATTATAACATTATAGCAATCAGAAGTGAGACATAGGCAAAAAGAAAAAGAAAAAAAAAGCCGGGATTGGCCACAAATAAGAATGCAGCTACGAACTGTCAACAGGAGATTTACAAATGTGTTTCTTTACAACTTGACTATTATGATGTCACAAACTGCTGTTCTGGCAGGAATTTGGTCCAGTCTGATAATTTCAAAAAATTAAAAAGGTTAAAAAAAACATACAAAAAGATGTTTTTGATAAATGTAGTTTTGATATTTGTTACCCGTAATATATTTAAGAGAGAATATTCTATACTACATACAGAGATGAGTGGGTTGATGTTTAAAGCCACATCAGCAAATTTGCAGGTATATCCGTCTAACCCCAAAAATAGCTCACCTTAAAAAAGGTACTGCACTTGTTATTTGTGAGAGAATAGTTATTAACTCTTTTATTATAGAAACAGTTAATAGATTAGAGAAGGATCTGCATCTAGCAAGTCTGAAGAATAAAGAATCTGAAGATACCCTGGAAAAGTTTGGAAGTTAGTTTATATATCAGTAAAACAAAACAGATTAGTGTAACTAATGTCTTGATGTGTTGATTGGAAACAACATTTTGCATAACTGAACAACTAGTTACCTCTAAAATCATTTTTAAAGAAGTATATGGTACTTTGTTTAAGACTTAATGATCTGCTATTTCACCAGTATTGTTACCTATGCTTGGAGGGCTCCGTGGCAAAGCATCTGCCTCAAGAATGGTAGGTCATGATTTTGAACCCTGGTTGGGTCATACAGAAAACTAAAATTTGAAAAAATGCTTTCTTGACGGTGCTTGGCATCAAGAGGACATAGTTTCAACTGGTTCAACCAGTTCCAATATAATGGACTGGGGAGTGGTGTGCTTGTCTGTGGCAAACTGACTGGGTGAGTTGCACGGCAGACCCAAATACACACATGTACTTCTTTACACATACACAAACTTGTTCTCAAATGATCCATAGAGATTTATAACCTTCCTTGCTTCATGAATAGCCAAAAATTGCTGATGTGATGTTAAACAACTTAACACCAACAACAACACTAAGAATAATTTTTACTTATATACATGATTAATTTACGTTTACTGTATTTCATTTTTTTTTTTTTTAATTTGGGGCACTTTAATTTACATTGCCTGTAGTTCAGTTTTTGGTAGATTTTTAGGACACTTTAGATTTCTTGTATTTGGGGGATATTTTGGACACTTTAATTTACATTATCTGTATTTCAATTTTTGGGGGTATTTTGGGGCATTTGTTATTACTTACTTGGCTTATTGGACATTAAATTAATCAAAAAATCAAATATTAAAGTGGTAATAAGCCAACTTTTTAACCTGCCTTCATTTGGAAGAACTTTTGTCATATCCCCATCATAAATGCTAGCATTCATTGTTAAAAGTTATATCGTACTTCTCTGCCAGGTCACATACTTATTAGTTTTCTGATCACTTTCAGCATAAAAGTAAATTTAGGAAAATAGGTAAAAAAAATGATTTTATGTTGTATTGATTTTGTTTGTTGTAATTTTGAATTCACTACATTTTACCTTTGTTTCACTTTAAGTTATAAACATTTTTAAGATGATCTATTCCATGTAATTGTTAGTAATAAATTTGTTAGCAAATTTGTTTCACTAGCACATCACTTGATACCCATAATGTTTGAATGAAATTATTTTTGAATAATGGAACCATTGATGTTTTCTCATGGAAATGGAAAGTATTTTGGGAATTTGCAATACATGTATAACCATTTTCAAAAATTTTCCTCAAACATTCCTAATTTTTTCTATTTGGTATTCTGACAAAAATATTTCACAAAAAATTGGGCACATACATTATGGGGTATTGTTAACATGATACAGTTGGCATCTCAGTTACAATGTATAAACATACATACATAAGCAGAACACTTTGCACAGAGCTTTTGGATGTACCTTTTTCTCTTTCTTGAAAATTGTGATACATAGCAGTTGTGTGAATGTCATTGTGATAAAAAGCATTTGAGTAGATGTTGTGATGCAGGAAAGATGTGTAGATGTCATAGTGATGCATGGCAGTTGTACGGATGTTGTGATACATAGCAGTTGTGTATATGTCATTGTGATACATAGCAGTTGTGTGGATTTTGTGATACATAGCAGTTGAGTGAATGTCTGGGATACATAGCAGTTGTATGGATGTCATTGTGATACAAACAGTTGTTTTGATCTTGTGATAAATAGCAGTTGTGTGGATGTCATTGTGATACAAAGCAGTTTGGATTTTGTGATAAATAGCAGTTGTGTGGATGTCATTGTTATACATAGCAGTTGTGTGGATGTCATTGTGATACAAAGCAGTGGTGTGGGTGTCATTGTGATACAAAGCAATTGTGTGGATGTGATACATAGCAGTTGTATGGATACCATTGTGATACATAACAGTCGTGTGGATGTTATTGTGAAACAAAGCAGTTGTATGGACATGATACATAGCAGTTGTGTGGATACCATTGTGATACATAGCAGTTGTGTGGATGCCATTGTGATTAATAGCAGTTGTATGGATACCTTTGTGATACATAGCAGTTGTGTGGATACCATTATGATACATAGCAATTGCGTGGATGTCATTGTGATACATAACAGTTGTATGGATTTTGTGATACATCGTTGTGTGGATGTCAATGTGATACATAGTAGTATTGTGGATGTCATTGTGATACAAAGCAGTGATGTGGGTGTCGTTGTTAACAAAGCAGTTGTGTGGATGTGATACATAGCAGTTGTATGGATGCCATTGTGATACAAAGCAGTTGTTTGGATTTTGTGATACATAGCAGTTGTGTGGATGTCATTGTGATACTTAGCAGTTGTGTGGATGTCATTGTGATACAAAGCAGTTGTTTGGATTTTGTGATACATAGCAGTTGTGTGAATGTCATTGTGATTCATAGAAGTTGTGTGGATGTCATTGTGATACTAAGCAGTTGTTTGGACATTGTGATAGTTGTTTGGATGTTATTGTAATACATAGCAGCTGCTTTGATATTGTGATGCATAGCAACTATGTGACTTTTATTGTGATTATTGTCATTGTTTTTGTCATTTTTGTCATTATCCATAGTCAACATCGTTGTTTTATTGATAAGTTTTGTGTTTAAATGATGATGTTTTAAGCCCCAGACAAGATTATTTTATTTATGTTGAGGCAGTTAGTTTTAGAATAGTGGAGAAAACGTGAGTATCCAGAAAAAATTATCAAGTTTTAAAGTTGAGTTGTTGTGAGTTATTTATTTAAATTATTATAATATCCTGGTTATATACACAATACTTTTAAAGAAAATTAAGACATTTTTTTCATTTGTGTTTTTTTTCAGAAAAAATCAAAGATTTATATAAACAATTAAATGGATCTGACAATGACACCTGAGACGGTCAAATCTGTGTATGAACATGAATTGAACGACAATTGTGTTACCATGGAAATGCATTTGGTGATGTTTGCTAAGTTAATGAAAGACATTGTGAGAAAAGATGGTTTATGAACAATGCAAAAGTTCATAGGATTGAAGAAATGGCTCCTTCAAGATGCTGATGTATACTGGCTGGAGATAATCCTGTGATAATAAAGTTTGTAGAGATGCTTCCTCCAAGATAGATGCTGATGTGTACTGAACTGGAGATAGTCAATAAAATGATACTGAAACTTGTAGAAATGTCAGAAATGCTTCCTCCAAGATGCTGATGTGTACTGGACAGGAAATAGTCAATCAGGCAGCACTAAAGTTGTAGAAATGCTAGAAATGACCTTTCCATGATGCTGATGTGTACTGGACTGGAAATAGTCAATCAGGCAGCACTAAAGTTGTAGAAATGCTAGAAATGACCTTTCCATGATGCTGATGTGTACTGGACTGGAAATAGTCAATCAGGCAGCACTAAAGTTGTAGAAATGCTAGAAATGACCTTTCCATGATGCTGATGTGTACTGGACTGGAAATAGTAGAAACATCAGAAACGCCTCCTCAAAGATGCTGATGTGCACTGGACTGGAAATAGTCAATCAGGCAGCACTAAAGTTGTAGAAATGCTAGAAATGACCTTTCCATGATGCTGATGTGTACTGGACTGGAAATAGTAGAAACATCAGAATTGCTCCTCCAAGATGCTGATGTGCACTGGACTGGAAAAAGTAAATCAAGTAATACTGGTTTATGGAAATGCTTCCTCCAAGATGTTGTTGTGCACTAGGCAAGAGATAGTCGTTCAAGTGATACAAAAATAATTGATTGTTAAAAATGGATTTTTTTATTACAACAATCAGCTTTAAGAACAACAACCAGCTTTAAGAACAATCAAAATCATGTCAAGAGAAAAGGACTATAAAGTAACTGGTGTTGTTTGAAAGCTGTGACAACTACCAAAACAGAAAATATCAAAAACTAAAATAAAAATTATCACATAAAGGCAGCTTTAAAGATTTTGTAACAAAACAGAAAGTTTTAATTTAGGGTTACCAAGGTTACTTGATATTTTTACAGCATTATGTAAAATTTAGAGAAAAAATGTTCTTTTATATTTTATAAGGGACACATGCAAAATCTCAGGGAAAAATATATTTTCAGTGGAAAAGAATATGAATCATGTTAAAAATAATTGTAAAATCAAAACTTCAAAGTCACTGGCAATTTTATTATTAACATGATTATGAAGATTTCATACGATGTACAGAAGATTTTGAAGATTTCATATGATGTACAGAGGATTTTGAAGATTTCATCCGATGTACAGAAGATTTTGATAACTTGTCCAATATTTCTCAAAATTTCTAAAAAACACCTGTCGACATAGAACACTCAAAAAAATGCTGTCTCTTAATTGAAAAAAATCTTGCCATTGTCATGAGAAAATCAGTTTCATAAGATTTATAATCACAGGTCATGGTAAAGTACTTGATTATTTATTACAGGGTTGAGAAACACATTTGCAGGAATCAATTCACATATTACCGGTAAATGCTAAAACATGGTCTCTTATACTGCATAATACTGAAGTTGTAAAATATTTTAAAGTTGATCTCTAGAAAATGTAATGTTTTATATAT
Source organism: Tegillarca granosa (assembly GCA_029721355.1). Lineage (NCBI taxonomy): Eukaryota > Metazoa > Mollusca > Bivalvia > Arcoida > Arcidae > Tegillarca > Tegillarca granosa. Next base: position 37,004,345 of record CM056594.1, on the reverse strand, counting down.
TTTTTTTAATCGGATTTAATGTCAATAGAGTTTTTTTTTTACTAGTAATTCTAATTTCTTATTTTTTTCTTCAGAATTTTCATACTGTGCAATATAACATTCCCTCATTCTCAGATAACCATTTATTATTTATGTATGAAATAGTTATTCTGTATAATATTGTGTTTGTCAATTGTGTTTCAAATTTGTGTATTTCATTGATACTCTTAAACTGCCATATAATGATCTTAGCTTATAGATTTCACGGAAATGACAATATTCAGGAACAGAGAGTATTCAGGATTAGAAAATTTATACTGAGCTAAGTTTTGGACCAGTTTCTGTCGATGTCACCAGGTTCAAAACAAAAGTACAGCAGTCTAAATTGGCAACATTAATTTTTTGCTAGGAAATTGGCAGTTCAAACAATTGTTTTACTGTTAAAATGGACCAGTAGCTGATATATGTTAGTTTTAGCAGTATTGTCAGCTCAACAAAGGCAATTTTGAAGGGTTATTTCCCTTTAGTTATTAGAAATTCAGAGAGAGAAATTTACATCTATGATTATGATGAAACTGAAAAAGAATGAAATGATTCTTGTTTTTTGTGCTTTTAGTTGCCACTAGAGCAGGCTTATGTTTCTGCACCTTACTGTAAGAATTGTTTACATGAAAAGTTACTGTAGTTTAAATCTAAGTCAAATCTTATTATAAATATAGGTGCTAAAAACAACATACATTATGTACCATTTTGTAGGTTGTTCTTTGTTACAGTTTAAAGAAACTGGCAAAGTTATCTCCCTTGATGAGAATTTAATAGCTACTGGTAACATGAACTTTACTATTACTTTGTTATGGACTTGTAGTGTAGTTTCTGTATGTTTTTGAATTAATAGATGTAGTTCTAGGTATAGTTTTTGCTCTGTTACCAGTTATTTGTGTTCAAACATATTAAATGACAACTTTTTGTTATATATGTGCAAGTTAATGGTAAAAATAAAAAACCTAACTGGGCCTTGAGATATAGGCATGACATGAGTATTGCATTATCCATGGATGTCATCCCAATCATTATTGATGATGTCACTTCTTTACAAAATCTTTTATCAGGATGTGATCATTATTCTATTTTTGTTTAATTTTATGGTATTATTACTACTGGCAGCTAAGGAGTTCAGTTTCTCATTAATGGTTCAAATGTTAACTATTTACTTTACAGAAGATGCAGTATTGTCATAAAATGTAAATATTATTATTATTATTATTATTATTATTATTATTATTATTGGTAAGATCTTGTAAATCCAACATGAATCATTGCTAACTTGTTTTAATACCTGCAGTATTTATTTACATTAACATAGTCCATTGCTCCCAATGTGTGTTGATATTGCTATGCTTTTTAAAAATGCTTTTATAAAACTGTTTATGTCGATATTAAGAAATTTAATAGATCCACTAACGGAATCGTATATCAAATTTGTTTGTTTACAAATTTTTGTCATATGAGCCATTGGTGTCACATGACTTTAGACATTTTTATCACATGATCAGCAGCAAGTTAATCAGTACCCAGTATAGCTGTTGAAATAGCAATAAATTTTGATAAGAATCAAGTGAGGGAATCATTTTTATAATATCAACATGATTGAGTCATTGAACAATCATTTTATTTCTAATCTTTACATTTAGATATTGATGTTTTTACTTCTTATGTGGTACTTTGATAAATGTTACAATTTTCCCCCCAATTTTTCCCCATATACAATGTAACACTCATTGGATCGTAATATTAAAGGTTTTATCAAGTGCACATCATATTTTATTTGTTTTAAAAATTGCTATTTTTATTCATAAACTGTTTGACAAGATAAAAAATAAATTTCATTTTATACAAGGTATTATAACTTCGCATACCCGATAGATGACATGGAAAAAATAATTTAATATGACATTCCCAGCATCTCACTTTTCATCAATCATATCGCCTGTTGTATTGCATCAAGTGATGTACATTTATTACAAACCCAGCATTCATGTATTTGACTATTAAAATATAGAGATAATGAACTTACACTTTATGTAAAGGGTATGTTTTATATATATAATGTATCTATAGTTTTAATTCCCAAACCATTCAGGAAAAATCCGTCCTTATGATCAAACCTGTATTATGTAGAAATGGCACTGTAATTTTTTTTCTTGGCATATATTTATATACCGGTTATGTTTAAAAGAGCTTATATACCTCACCTTTTTTGACAGAATAGATTTTAATTAAGGTCTACATAATTTTGTTATTATATATATATATATATATATATATATATATATATAGATATAGATATAGATATACCGGGTAGATGGTTTTCCTTGTTGTAATATTGGATACATTAACGGAATTGAATAAATCTTTATGTATCAAGCATTGAGCAAGGTGCCTAACTATTTATTCAAGGAGTTAAATAAATATGATTTCATATGAACATGATTCTTTTTATTGTCCAAGTATGTCATACAGAAGGCTTTTGAACCCAAATAGGTAACACAAATAGTGCCTTTTATAATTTGGTCCACAAGTAAAAGAATAAAGTGTGAGATAGTAATGGACAAAAAGTTTGAAACAAATGTTTAAAACAAACATATTAAAATGTTATGTAAATTGTGCAGCAAGTTTTGTTGTATACTGGTTACTATCTGGTGCATTGCTGTCAAACTTTTATTTTTAATGCATTAGTAGGTGACAAATTTCCTCCTTGGAAGACATAATACTCCTTTTTTGATTATTTTTTTAAATATTTTTTTTTCTTTATGGGAACGACAATCTATAGATGAGAAAATTTTGTATATGCAAATGAACTTTTTGATAAAAATATTCTGTAGAAGACACTTGCTTGAATTTGCAGCTTTAATTCATTTTATCATTCATAACTAGAAGTCTCACTCTTTAAAAGAAATATTTTTTGAGGTAATGGAACATCCTGCTGGTTTGAGGAAATCTGTTTCCATGGGATGCATTTCCATGGTAATAGATATTGGTTTCATCTGTTTCATAATAAATATTTTAAGCATCAAATAATTTATTAAAATTCAATTGATGTGTTGCAAATTATTTTTCTTGATTTCTAAGACAAACAAAATTTTGTATTGATAAATTATAATTTTGTCGTTTGAAATTCATGAAAAGATAAAAAATTTCATACATTTATAAGAATGTCTTATTTTAAAGTATTTCTCTTTATAAATGATGAAGGTAAGTATGTTTACATTGTTATTGTAAATGGGATATTTGGGTCGGGTGGGGTGGCAGGTTTTGGACAAGCAATAAAATGTTAGATTGTGTTATAAGCTTATCCTCAATAATGTGTTCTATTATAATTTATTCTAATATTGCAAACAGTTTTTTTTTTTGTTTTTTTTTTCTTTTTTCTTTTTTTTTTTTTGGGGGGGGGGGCGGTTGGGGGGGGGGGGGTTGGTTTTGGAGGTTATGCTGTGGGGATAAAATAGCATATTGAAATTTAATCTTTGTGCTTAAAATAATGAATAATGTGTTTAGTTGATACTTACATTGCATCAGTATAGTTTTTGATGTTTTTACCATGTAGGGCAGTGGCCATGGTTGGGAGGGTGCTCCAAGGGTTGAGAAAAATGTTGATAATTGTTTTATATATATGCTATCAATGTTAAATAATGTGTTCTATTTTTACTGATGTTATGATGTGGCAGTATAGTTTTTGATGATAAAGGAAAATATGTTTTTATTTTTGTAATTTCCGATACTCATTAAACTAAATCTTATGATACTGGAGTTGTTTTGTTATTTATTTATTGAAAAGCCATTTGCTGTCATCTTATATTCCTCCCCTGTCTGGAGAACCCTTTTTTAGAGTACATTGGTGTATGTAGTGATTTGCACATTGTGTATTTGTATATCTAGATGTCTTGGTTACTAATGGGAGGCTGTATTGAGACAGTTTTACAAGTTTATGTACTGTCTCACTGGTCCACTATCTTGATATTGGGTAAACCAGCTAGTTAGAACCAAGTTTATATAAGTACCGTAACTTTAAATTGTTATGCAGTGATGAGCAAGGTTTATGCTACTGTCTGTACTACTGGGGTTGAGCTGGTGTGGAAAGAAATCTTTTTACCTTTGCTTGTTTTTTGTTGCATTAAGTGTTGAAATCATCCAAAATAAACTTTTTATCAGTACTCTTTTTGAGAAAAGGGAACATTTCAAGACATGTTTAGCTTGTCTGCTTAACATTTACAAAACATTGCCATATAATTATCAGTAGAAGCATCTGTTTTTCCAAACTTTAGTTTCACTTTAAATTTTTAGCTCACCTGAGCTTAAAGTTCCTGTAATTAATGTATTGTCTATTGCACTATTGCAGACAATTTTGGACATATCCTCCGGTGAGCATTAAGGTCCATGAGCCTCTTGTTGATATAAAAGTCTTTAATAGACTAGATGGTCAGACAAATAATTCTGATTTGTGGATAAGACAGCTCTTGTTTAAAGTGGCTTATAGATAGGTATCCCATCACAGCTTAAGTTTAAAGTGGCTTATAGATAGTTAGTTATCCCATCAAAGCTTAAGTTTAAGTGGCTTATAGATAGGTAACCTATCACAGCTTAGGTTCAAAGTGGAGTGGAATACCGTAATTGTGTTTAATGCGCCCAGTCAAGATTCTTTCACTTATATCTAGGCGGTCAGTTCTAGGATGGTAGAGGAAACAAGAGGACCAGAAGACAACCACAGTAAGATCTGCCAGAATGGGATTCAAATCTAGAAGGTGAGAGGCTCTGTGATAGGTGAGTATGCACTTTAGATCGGTCATGATCAGTCACCAAGGCCTTGCTTAGATTCAGTGATCAAGGGAAACGATGAGGAATGATCAGTCTTTGTTGGTTCTGTAGTTAGTCTTTTCTAATTTCAATAATTCAATCTAGTTAATAAAAAACTTTTTACTGAATTGGTATAAGTATTTTATTCCTCAGGTAACATTTGTGACTTCTTAACTCATCTTTACAGGACTGACCCACAGATTAAAATACCTCTCATACACTGCCCAGGCTAGATCCAGGTATGAAAAAGATTTTGCTTGCTGAAGGTTAGTGTATTTTTCAGATGCTACAGTCAGTTTTCCCATTTAAAAACTGATTGCTTTGACACATGTGAAATAAATCTTGGCTGGAATATAAACAAATATGTACTTGTCAACTCTTATTTGAAAACAATCTATTTCAGTTTCACTGATCCAGTTATGATTTTATAACCTGGCAGGAAATTCCTTATAATGTATTAGTCTTATCTTGTCTAAAGAAGATTGCCAAATGCTTTCAAGCATCAGCTTTCAGGTAAGCTTGATTCGCTCAATTTTGGCAAACCCTAGTTTGTTTGTCAGTGTGCTTTTATCTTCCTCCACTATTCAGTTATGTCTTGATTCACCATTTTTCACCTCTCTCAACAAAGAATTTAGGGATTGGTATCATTTCATTTTTATTATATGTAATTAGTTATTACCAAAGTCAATGTTTTCTGATGAAAAAAAAAACTGTTCAAGATTATTTGATGAACTAGTTAAACACTACTTGCTCTTGTTACTTTCAAATATCATGATGTGAAATTGCCAATGTTATGTTTAGACTATTCTAATTCAGGCATCCTATATACAGTGCTGTAAAAATTGGTTAGTCAAACATAGATTCATCTTCCTTTAAAATTAAAGACTAAGAGTTTGGAGATGTTTAGGTATGTCTCAAAATATGCCCCCTCAACTTTGCCACAAGTTCACTTTAAATTGCAAGATTATAATTAAATTTTGTGATAATTTGCAACATGACATAGACACAAATACAAAGATTTGATTCACAGTGCCCCTCACTTCCTAGATTAAAAATCCCACTTTGGCATCGCCTTGTGTGAGAAAGTTTGTCAGTTTGCTTGCTATCTGCGACATTGTGTAGGAATCACAGTACTAGCATTTAGAAGGCTGTCATAAGTGTGTACTAGTACAATGAAGATCAGGAACACTTGCACACTCATGGTACTAGTCCCAAGTTTCACAATCATTCCTTAATGAAGATTTCCCTTAATTTAAATCTTGCAAATTTGAAATCTTAATAATTTGATTAATTGATAAGATTTTCAGAAATTTAAGGTGTCATTTTGAAGATCACTTCAAGCTTATAACATCTGTATTTAGTTTTATCACAAATGTTTTTTTTTTTTTTTCATTTTTTTGTTTATTTATTTTTTGTAATTTAAAGAGAGATCGCCAAAATGTGCTAATTTTAAGTTAAAGAAACCTTAGTTAAGGAATAACTGTGAAACCGGGGCCTGTATAATGGGCCAACGGACCAAGTGATCTGCAATGTCTATCTGCAACATTTCTTGGATATATACTAGTACTTTAAAGGTTACCATACTTTAGTGCACACTAGCACCATGAAGATCAGAACCACTTGCAGATTAACACACCACATGAACTTTTTATAAATAATCTTCACAAAGAAAAAAAATATATGTAATTAAAAAAAATAAATAATAAAAACTCAGAACCATTGTTATAATAATAAGGAAGCCTTTTTATTTAGGACAATGATCACACAGTTTTCAAAAAGATAATGAGATTAATCAAGACAAAATTTACATATCATAAATCAGATAAAATGTCATTCCTTAACAATTCCATCACCTATAAAGCTATATACGAATTATTCCTTATTCTTATATGAAATCAACCTTAATTTACATGAAAATATGGATTATTACATTTTATTTTTTATTTTTGTGAAAGCGTGTTTATTTAAGAAGCTCGTTAAAAATTCTAACGATAAGTAACATCTAACATATCTAAACATGACATATTTTGACGAAAAGCTAATGATTTATTATTAAGCAGTAAACAACAAGGTCAAGGTCACATAAACACTAAATATCTTTTTTTGACAAACAGCACAGTTTGATAATACTTTTATAATAACTGTTCCAATATGCTCACTTTCAAGTTAGGTGGTTCATTAAAAAAAAACTTGTAATTAATAGATATAACAAGTTTACAATAATTTTGATTTTATTGTAGTTTTTTGAGCAAGATGAAACAATTCATTTTAAAAGGGGCCATTTTTAAATATGATTGTGTCAGTCTTGCCCAAATACAAAGATGTAATATTGTCACGGTTGGGAAATTATTTGATTTCTCATCACTGAGAATAAGGTTTTTAAATCACTTCTATCACCTGGCAATGTATTCAGGATTCCGTAAATTATTTCGGATGGAAAAAGCTGGCTATGGATCAAATTACATATCTGAATCTATTATGCCAATCAAAATGAGTACAACAATATGCAAATAGTTACAGCCATAGCATTATAATTTCAGCTCTTACAAATATAATTTTATTGGTCAATTCATGATGGACAAAAAATTAATGAGAAAAAGTTGAAAAATTACTAAGATATATTTAAAAATAAAAAAATAATGTGACCTCTACTTATCGAAAAAACGTAATGAAGATCTTTAAAAAGAATATCAAATAAAAACAGAAAAAAAAATTTCAGTAATATTGAAGTTCTGACAACAAAATTTAATTGCTTTTTTTTTCTCCTAAATTGCAAAATTGATTCATGATACAAATTGCTATTTTATTCTTGTAACCTGTATGTCTTAGCTTCATTATTAAATAAAAAAGCCAAACAGACTATGTTAATATATTTTTAAATTTGTCTGATTCTTAAATTCCTGATTTTCAGGGCCAAATCTTATGTTCGTAAGACTGAAATATTTGACAAAGCGTGCAACGAAAAAAAAGGGGTGAACAAAAATTTATTGAATTTAAAAAAATAAAAAATCTATGAGTGTGGTATTATCTAATAAAAAAACTAATGAACAAACTTAACACAATCAAAATTATAACCACACAGTTATAAAAAGAGAAAATAAAAAACAAAAAATCAACAAAATCTTAAGATTTTGCCATTATAAATGTATGGCACGTAAAAATGTCCATGATTTTTATTCCTCGTTTATGGTGTATGAGATGTCTTAATGCTGATAAATAAAATAAAAATTTTTAAACATCATGTTCAAGCATTTGTTGTGGTTCTTTGTCTGGTGGGGCTTCCATAAATTGGTCAATAATCTGTTGCATGCTGTCGCGTAACTCCTCTGGTGGTTCACTGTCTTGTTTCACGATGGCTTCCTCATGTACGAAGGTTTGTTCCTGCCCATCCTTAATGACCGTTTTTGTATGAACTTGTTTTTTCATCATCAGCCTAACATATTAAAAAAAAATAGAAATCAATAAATACTGAAAATCTCATTATTTGACCTGTATAATTATGCAATTTCTAGACACTTGCTCAATCAGTTTCCTTAAAAAGTATGCCAAATGATGTCATAGAAATGAATTATTTAATGTTACTGAAAACAAATTTCTACCATGATTTTCAAATTTGCAAGGAATACTAACAATATTTACATATATAACTATATACTGTTACAAAGTAAAAGATAATACCAGTAACTAAGACTAATAGACTTTACAATTGGTTGAAGAATGGTTGTAAGTGCTGACTTAGGACTAACAGTACTTTCAACTGTCAATTTTCAAGTCTCATTCAGGCTGATCCAACTGTGAAAAATATCTGCAAGTTGCTTGCCGAAGGATAAGTATTTTTTCCAATGAAAATTTGTTTTCCAATGACATGTTAGAACTGACTACCTCGATTTAAGTGAAAAAGTATTGACTGTGGCATAAATCATTATTACTTCACTCCATGTCACACACTAAATCAAATACAAGCCAACTGCAAGCATACAAGATTGTAATAATCTATCTAATGATGTCATATATGTATGAGAAAATAAGATTGTATCTGAAAACAAGAGGCCCAAAAGGGCCTGTGGAGCTCAACTGACAAAAATGGTTCTTGTGCCTTCATTTATATAAACTCAGTACAAGGACTTGAGCTGACGTTAAATGCTAAATATAAAAGCTGTAGGCCTTACAGTTTCAGAGAAGAATATTTTGAAATTTGACTTCCCATATAAGTATATGTAGATATATGTGCCCCTTGGTGGGACCAAAAATGGACCGGGGGCCACCATTTGTACAAACCTGGTAAAGGGACTTGAGCTGATGTTAAATATAAAAGCATTATGCCTTACAGTTTCAGAGAAAAAAATTTTTAAATTTGATTTCCAATATATACATGTACATATGCAGATATATGGACCCCTGGGGTGGGGCCAAAAATGGACCGGGGGCCACCATTTGTATAAACTTGGTAAAGGGGCTCAAGCTGATATTAACTGCCAAATATGAAAGCTTAAGGCTTCATGGTTTTAGAGAAGAAGATTTTCAAAGTTGATTTTCAATTATAAGCCATATATGCATATGCAGATATATGGACCCCTGGGGTGGGGCCAAAAATAGACCGGGGGCCACCATTTGTACAAACTTGGTAAAGGGGCTCAAGCTGATATTAACTGCCAAATATGAAAGCTTAAGGCTTCATGGCTTTAGAGAAGAAGATTTTCAAAGTTGATTTTCCATTATAAGCCATATATGCATATGCAGATATATGGACCCCTGGGGTGGGGCCAAAAATAGACCGGGCGCTACCATTTGTACAAACTTGGTAAAGGGGCTCAAGCTGATATTAACTGCCAAATATGAAAGCTTAAGGCTTCATGGTTTCAGAGAAGAAGATTTTCAAAGTTGATATCTCATTATAAGCCTTATTTTCACTTTTTACGAAGTATGACAGAAAAACGCTAAAAACGCGTAACCTAGTTTTTGACAGAATTTCACGAAATGTACAACCTACATGTTTAAGGGTGTCTAGAAGCTAAATATCACATCAGATTTTGAATATAACCTATGGTTTCAGAGAAGAAACTTATTTTAGGTTTTTTACATTCTAGGTCGCTGTGACCTACTTTTGGTTGCCATGGAAACCAATTGTACAAATTTTCATCTACTCCTTCTAGGGATCATTCCTGCAAAGTTTTGCTAAAATTGGCCCAGTAGTTTCTGAGTTTTTGCTGTTAACGGACGCACGCACGCACGCACGCACGCATCATGCCATAAGCTCATCTGGCTTTAGCCAGTTGAGCTAAAAATGTACCTTAGTCAACCAGAACAAAACAAAATATATAACCTGTATTCTGTGGTCTCATGTTCAGACCACAGAATACAGGTACATGTATATAGCTTTTTAAAGGGCTTCAACCACACATCAGAAAAACTGTAATAAATACAGGGTACATTTTAAAATATAATAGTTTTATTTATACTGAAACCCAAAAGGGCCTGAGAGTCTTATCTGAAGCCTTTTCATACTGATATCAGAGGATGGATGTTTATGATGATTACATCAACAATGATATGTTGACATCATTTGACATGGTTTCCAATTAAGCTTTTCTCTTGTTACTCATAAATTGAAAATTCACATAATGAGACTTACTGAACTTCTGCCTTTGTTCTTATGAGTAATTCAATTATATATATAAATATATATACAGTAGAACTTCGATAACTCAAACTTCGATATCTCGAATACCACGGATAACTCGAAGTCTTTATTTTGTCCCGACCGGTTTTCTATATAAACTATATTAGGAAAACTTCGATAACTCAAACTTCTATAATTCGAATACCCCCGATAACTCGAAGTAAAAATTTGGTCTGTAGTTTAAAAATCTATTAAAATTAACTTCAAAAACTCAAATTTTTTCTAACAGTGTATGATCAATGGCTCGTTTAATAAAACGATCAAAGAAATCACATATCGTTAATTTGGCTACCGTTATAGTAGAGAAAATAACCGAGTAGTTCTTGTTATCTACCGTATCAATTAGTATCAATTAACGGATTAATATTCAGTACCGTCACGGACAATTAAGCCTAACAGGTACGCTAATCCTCTACTGTAATAAAAGAAGCCAAGTTCTCCAAGCTTAATTAAAACGACTAACCCCGTTGTACTCACGACTGCATTAAAATCTTAAATTACTTATTGCACTGCTTTATAATTTCATTAAGTTTCTGTTCGTATTTTCTAACGAATGTAAAAAATAAGCATTTTGATAAACATGTACATATATCTGATTTCCGATTTCGTTGTTCGTATATACATGTATCGTGATTTTATAATGAAATAATACGTTTCGCACGCTTTTACCATCAATATCAATTCTTTAATAAATTATTTATTGTATTTCCTTTAAAAATTATCTTTTTACTTTTTTTTCACATTCGAGTACAGGTAACTGTTTAAAACATCAAGATTTTGTAGTGGAAAACATATATTAAGGTGACACCATTCTTGGACATCATCCTTCAACTTCGATAACTCGAACACCCCGATAACTCGAAGTCCCCAGCGATAGTCCCGAGCACTTCGAGTTATCGAAGTTCTACTGTATATGCATGTTTTATGTAGATATAAATACTTACTTGGTGCTTTGTAGATCTCCACCTTCCGCCCCTTCTGATTCACCTAAAATTCAAACAATAAATTCTTATTTAACTTATGTTGCCTCAATGTTTCATATATGAAATGTGTTATTTAAAATTTGGCATGCTCTCTTAAGGTTGACATTACTGTATTTCCATGATATATAGTGACATTTTTTGAATTGAAATTAAGAACCTAAAATAAGTAAAGACCTAAACAAACTTTCTTTCTTTAGTTCAGAACTAAATAAATATTGTGGGTTTTTTTTAATTGGTGATGAATTAAATTTACTTATATCAAAATCATTCAACTTTAAAAAAAATGTAATTATGAATACATTTTAAGTCCAGTGAACCAGAGCTTTTGGTAGCCGAGTGGTCTAAAGTCGCTACTCACAGCCTTTTGACTACCTAGGTTCTAATCCCATCAGGTAGATCCTTGTATGAGAAATGTTGTCAGTTCCCATGCTGAAGCCTTCAGTCTTACTTCAGACATTCCAGTTTCTTCCTCTATCTCTGACATGACCGTGTAAGTTAAATACTTATGACCAGGGTATAAAACGTTATTAACCCCACTCCACCTTTCATTCTACAATAAATTCACTTACCAGTGACATTTTTCTAAACTTCATATTTTCTTGATTTGTTAGTAATAATTTGTTAATTGCAATACTGCCACATCTCTCTCTCTCTCTCTCCCCCCCCCCCCCCCCCCCTGTTCCCGTAATGATTTTACCCTCTCATCTTTCACATTATGTGGTGATGTAGAGGATTGAAAAATATCTTCTACTTACTGCTAAATGTTGTTACTTAATATACATTTATTAACACCTCAAACAAAAACAAGTTTCATACAAAATGATAACACTATAAAATATTAGTATTCTTATTGTATAGGTTATCCAGACTAGTCTCTTTCTTTAACACACATTTCTAACAAAGGGAGATAACCACTACAGAATTTTTAACCACAAAACAACAGAGAAATTTACAAAAACAATTTAAAATTCAAACTGTAACAAAATGACTGAACAAAACAAAATTATGGAACAATAAATCAAACAAGGTTAACAAAACTCTACAAGAAAAAAAAAATTCATGTGTATTCCATGACAATTCATATCTGATTTTCCAATATCTCATTTTATTTTCCCCTCAGACATGTTTATTTGTAATTCTGAAACTTAAAATTCTAAACATAAATCACAAAAAAAATTTAAAATAAATAAATAAAAATAAATACAATAAAAATAAATAAATAAATAAAGTCATAAATAAAGTCCATGCATTAAACAATCTCGGAAAGTAAAACTGAACACGGAAATTTGAACTAAAACTGAATGATAAAAGATTAAATCCTTTCAGTCTAACTGCAGAACTAAAGCTTGAACACCTTGTGACTGAAAAATGTGACGATTTTCCTGTAAAATCAGTATAAAATGGTATCACCAATGCATTTTTGACATCAAATTTACAATTTTACAAGGAAAAATGTTTTTTTTAATTTGCCACACTGAATCCTAGTTCCGCAGTTAAACAAGACAAGTAAAAACTGAGGTATATCTACAGTATTAAACTTGCATGCTCAGGCTAGTCTAACCTGTCTCCTCATAAAATAAATGTCCCTCCTCTTCATCTTCAGAGTCTGGGTATCCATGACCCTCCCCTGGTTCTATATATCTTGGTCCTTTTTGTTGCGCTATTAACACAGCAAATATATTTCATTTAAATACATGTAGGGTCATCAAATTATAATCCTGTTTATCTTATGTAGTGTAATTTTAAAAGCATATACAACAACACACACACACACACACACACACACACACACACACTCTCTCTCTCTCTCTTCTCTCTCTCTCTCTCTCTTTCTCTCTCTCTCTCTCTCTTGTAAATATTCAAACACTTTCGAAAATTGAATAAAGTATATACAGTTCAAATACATTCATATATACATGTACCAAATAAAAGTATTTTAAAGCATCTAGCAACAGATATACCCTACCCATATCCAACACCAAATTCAAGAAGTTTTCTATGCTTACATGCACCCCATGAAATAACTAAAAATAAAATATTGAGAAATTCAGCAATTATCCTGAAAAATGACAAAATTGTAATAATACAGTTGACAAATGCTTTTGGACAATTTCATTATGGAATCACAGTTATACATGTATAATCATTGTTTTAGTTTAACCAATCCACATACTTTTAACACTGTTACCTTCTTTTCTTTCTTTTTTTAAAAAAATAAAAAAAATTTTATCCTTATAATTTGATACACAAATCTTTTTCTGTGTTTTCAGAACTCCAACCTATAACTTTAACATTGGATTGGAATCTTTTTACCATACCAATGCTTCTCAACTTTTTATAATTAAATTAAACTATACTGAACTGTATGTTTATTGTGTACCTTCTTTTTTAAAAACCACCTTTATTTATATGAAACCAGTGACATTTAAAATGTTTTAAATGTGGCTGATGAAACAAAACAGAAATTTGCTAAAACTTGCAGGGACATGTGGCTGAAATAATCAAGAGATGTGGGTTCAAACCCAAGCTTGACTGCATTTTATGTCTATGGGATTGAGACAGATTTCAGCACCCACCTGATCAGTCTATAGGCTTGAGATTGATTTCAACTTAAACTTGAAATTAAGAAAGCGATGACTAACAAAAAAAAAAAAAAAAAAAAAAAAAAAAAAAAAAAAAAAAAAAAAAAAATTACATTATACCAGCCATATTCTTTTAGTAGTTCAGAAAGGTGTTTAAAAGAATGTGATTTTTTTCAATCTGCAAATCATCACACTTGTTTGTGTTAGATGTTGAATCTGAGATCTTCAGGTACATAATTGCAGTTAAATCTGTTTACATATAAATACAAATGTATGTGATGTGAAGTAAAATACATGATAGATTATTGGTCATAAAACTATGACAACAACAAGAGAGGAAAATATATGTGATCCTTCAGGTGGAAATTTCCTTATATCTATGATATAAGTGATAAATGAAGGTGCTGTATCATTAAAGATGGTGCGACAAAATTAAAAAATGTTTTAGACCAGAAATCTCTAACTGTTCTGTTTGTCAACAACTAACATTGGTAAACTTTATTCATGCAATTTTTAGCACTTCACAATAATAAGTCCTTTAAAGTGATATCTGTTTAATATAGCTGACATCTAAAAAGCAACAAATCTAGAATCTAAACAACAGTAATTGACTATTACATCTTGTAACAAAACCCTATCAAGTCATAACCCTGAAAACATTGCACACCAACCAAACTCCAAAGAAATTAGCAGAGATTTAAATAGAGTTAGCTACAAAGACCAAAATCCTCTTCCAAACCCAAACACTCGAGATCTTAAGTCAGACAAGACTTTACTTAAAACCAACAAGAGAGAGAGAGAGAGAGAGAGAGAGAGAGAGAGAGAGAGAGAGAGAGAGAGAAAGAGAGCTTAAATCAGTCATCCAGTAAACCTAGTCTAACCTCTGTAAAACCAAATGTATTAGTTTGAACTTCACAAAAAATGACTTTAAACATCACAAAATCTATTGGTTTGAAAGCAGTTACAGACAATGTTTTTTTTTTTCTTTCGTTTTTTTTTCATCTTCATTAGATGAATTGGCAAATATTTATTAGTGTATTGACCATTAATTTATACAATATACCTGTACTTTAGATGGTATATCAGGTTTGAAATCGACATTTGATAATAATAAACACACAATACCTTTACAGGTGAAACATACCACAACATACAACAGAGACTATTGTAAACTATTGTTTATATCTATATATCTATATTATAGATTTCTGATTCTATGGGATCATGATAAATCTGTTCTACAAATAGACTGCTAATGACAGAATCAATGACATTATGCTAGCCTACCAGAATAAGACAATACAGAATGATTGAGATTTTCTAGTTCTATAAAAATAACAACATAATGCACTAGTAGTATTGATTTTATACCTATGAAAACCATTGATGTAAAAGCATCATTAAAAGTCATTGGAAACAATTAAAGGTATAACTTGGAAACCAAAATATGACAGACAAAAAAAATTTGGAAGTTTTAATGAGCTCCTTTGACACCAAACATGACTTAAAATACAATAAAAATTAAAACCTCGAAACACCGTAAAAAATTAAAGACTTGAAAAAAAAAAGAAAAGAAATTAAGTTACAATAATGTCACACCATAGCATGCATGTAAGACTATTGTGACAAAGTGGAAAAGTCAAAACACCGATGGAAGATAGCTAAGTATACTTCTAGAACAACAATGAGATATCCTACCAAGCCGTTCTGGGATACCCTGTGACAACTCAAAATGTTCTGTCACATCGTATTCAGCAAAATCATCATCATCAATAGAAGCGATTCGTCGGGCATCAAATGCTGCTACAAAATGAATGATCACATGATATCAAGTTTGACTTATAATATACAAATGTATATGTATGTACATAGGTAATGACAAAAATGACCCATTTTGAAGGTCAAGGTCATAGTTGATAATCTAAAATCCATAGAAATAATGACTTCTTTTAAAGAGACAAGATAAAATGTCAAATTAGTTAATCAATCAACTATATAATAAAACATTAAAGAACTGAAAAGATGATTTTGGTAACTATCAATAATAGTCAATATTACTGGTATCTCCCTTCCCCGTTCAATCCACTTAATAATGAAAAATTAAAGAGCTGAATAGATGATTTTGGAACTTTTCAATAAAAGTCAATTGTCTCCCTTCCCTGTTCAATCCAGTTAATAACAAAAAACTATAGAATTGAATTGATGATTTTGGTACCCATCAATAATATTTAATTATCTCCCTTCCATGTTCAATTCACTCTATAATAATACATGCAAGAATTAATAGATAATTTGGACACCTATCAATAACATTGGATTATCTCCCTTTCCTGTTCAATATACTCACTCAAATAAAACAAGGAACTGCAGAGATAATTTTGGAAGTTATAATTATAATTAATATTTATCTCCCTTCCCTGTTCAATCCATTTTATAATACATTAAATAATTGAATAGATAATTTGGGCACCTTTCAATAATATTACATTGTCTCCCTTCCCTGTTCAACCAACTAAATAATGAAAAATTATAGAGCTAAATAGATGATTTTTTATTTCAATTCATAATAATACATTAAAGAATAAATAGATGATTTGGACGCTTATTCATGATATTTATCTTCCTTCCCTGTTCAATCCATTTTATATAAAAAAATGAATAGATGATTTGGGCATCTATAAATAATAATGAATTACCTCCCCTCCATATTTAATCCACTCTATAATAAAACAATAAGAACTAAATAGATGATTTGGGCATCTATCAATAATATTTACTTATCTCCCTTTCCTGATCAATCCACTCAATGATAAAAGCATTAACATGTATCTCTTCATATTGAAATAAATAACAAAATAGTCTGGTACCAAAACAATATTTGTCTATATAGCTAGCTTTCGTCGTTTAATCAATAACGATATTGACAGACAGATACACAATTACAAAGAATATACATTAAATGTCAGAAAATAATCTATTAGTTTAATAAAGAAAGATTGACAACATAAGGAGAAACTAATAACACATAAACCACAGAAACAGACAATCACATTGACCTAGAACAAATCTAAAATCATTACAAAGCATGTGTACGACCAGCATCTACACACACATGCAGGTACACACACACACACACACACACACACACACACACACACACACACACACACACACTAATAATGCCTTTTCATTTCAACATTACTAAAAGCTATTCCCTTTTTTTTTTTTTTTTCTTTTTTTTTACAAAAAAAAAGCCAGTATTTATAATTCTGTTTTGTCTTTTATACCTTCCATTCTAAAAACTGATGAAGTATGTTTAGATTTTAAACTGACTTTAACATACAACTCTGATATTTGAATATCTGATTTTAAACTGACTTTAACATACAACTCTGATATTTGAATATCTGCCTTCATCCACTACTGGTATATTCAACAGGCAAGACAAAAAATCCAATCATCAAAAAACTGCATTGATTTGAAAAAAGTTATATTAAAGCCCTCAATTCAAAATTTCATTTGATCTTTTTTTCAAATACCATTATTCATTTACTCATTCCTTAATTTACTTAAATTCATTCATCCAATCATTCACTGATTAAAATTCATTTATTATATATATATACAATGTATCTGATATATACTTCATTCAAGACTTCATTTAAATTTTTATAACATTCATTCTTTTCAATTCATACATTAATTCATGATATTTTCAAATAAAAACTTATGAAAAAAATCTTAAGAAATCCAGTACAAAAAAAAAAAAAAAAAAAAAAAAAAAAAAAAAAAAAAAAATATATATACTTTTGCATACAAACTTCAAAGATAGATTATCTGATGTCAATGACAAAAAAAAAAATCAAAATTTGTGACCAAGAAGAGCAAGGAAAAAAATAATAAAAATACTAAAGCACTCATAATACAACAACAACATCTTGAGTCAATATAAAATCATATAGGCAACATCAATATCATGACTATATCAATGAGGTAGTGAAAAATCACACCTTTTCTTGGTGATGGTTCAGCTTTAGTTTCCATGAATCTCACTCCTACAAAAATAACCAATCAAAAAGTGTGTAACTTTTTAAAGAAATGTTTCCTTAGAGGCAATACATGTAATACAATTCCCTAAAATATGTTTATCTTATAAATCCTATAAATTCCAATTCTTCAAAATCAGTTTAATTTATATATAAATTTGTGTTATTTTACAATTACACAATTTTTGGAGGCAAAGAAATCAGTTCATAATGCCTTACAAAATTTCTGCCTGGTAAAATACCTGGTTTTGCATTAACATTATAAATGGGTGACCATGAAATTAACGTCACAGGATGAAATATACAACACTTTGTACAGTACCTATGAAAATTCAAAACTTAACTGCACTTATCACATCAGATTGAAGTATCAGTAGTTTCTTTTGTAAAATATCTCACCAACATGAATGAATTTGTAGGCTAACGGCTATAATCTTTGTTATA
This sequence comes from Tegillarca granosa, assembly GCA_029721355.1. Taxonomy (NCBI): domain Eukaryota; kingdom Metazoa; phylum Mollusca; class Bivalvia; order Arcoida; family Arcidae; genus Tegillarca; species Tegillarca granosa. Next base: position 36,985,780 of record CM056594.1, on the reverse strand, counting down.
AGTTAATAACACTATATCCATTATCTTGTAGAAAATTATGATTAACGATACCAGGACAAAACATTTCCACAAAAGCAAAAGAATATCTTCAAGTAAATTTACCAAAGTCTTATTCAATTATCAATAAAAATTTCAAAAAGTGAAACTTTTTACACAAAAGTTAATAATCCATTTATTGTCATTTCTTGTTTTTTTTTTCTTTCCTGAATTTATCTACCACACACAAAAACTTATTTTAAACTTAAAAAAGAAATCCCAAAAACTTATAAAGAATAATCTCCAGAATAATTTCTTAAGCAAAGTCACATTTTTGAAAAAATACAAGACTGACTTCACATAAATATGTATTTCAGATCCTGTTTATTCTGTAAAATCAAAGAACTTTTGTTGAAGGCTGATCAGAGATGATGATATTGGTTCAGTAACTAATCAATAATTCACTTATCGGTATCACATTATAGTTCCCTTCCCTATTTGATGGATTTTCTCTATGATAATACCTACACATTTGTAAATATAATCTTCAACATAAAGTGATTAAATGTAGAGTCGGAGAAAATCTTGACATGATGTATGCATGCAACTACATGTACTATAGATAAAACAAAGTCCTTGGTGTTGTTTCACTGAGACCAGATAATAATAATAATAACAACACATGTATACAAAAAAAATAAAATAAAAATAAAAAAATAAATAAATAAAACATAATAATAATAATAATAACCAATTTATATTTTTTGTTTAGCATGATGATACATCAATTTGTTTTTATTTTTGCATAAATTATACTATAATAACCACAAATTTGAATACTTTATATTTCTTTGGCTTTAAAAGAGAGAGAGAGAGAGAGAGAGAGAGAGAGAGAGAGAGAGAGAGAGAGAGAGAGAGAGAGAGTATCCTATTTGTTTTTCAGATTGTTTAAAAGACTTGAATATTAGATTTTTGAATAAATTGTTGATCAATATTTTAAAATCGTTAACAAAATGAATATAATATGGGTAAAAAAAAATACACAAATACAACTTAACACTTTTTGGTAAAGGATACAATGTAAACGGATATTTATATATTTTTATACCTAATCTACAAATTGAAAACAACATCTGTGTGGTAAAAAGTAAAGTGATCACAACATGAACACCATTATTCATAATATATATGATAAAAAAATATCATCTTTGCCAATGAGTTTCTGATTTTCCCTGATGTTTATTGCAGATGTTTATTGCTTTGTTTGATGTTTATTGCAGATGTCTATTGCATGCTACAGTAAATAGCACAACTTAAAGAAATTAGGCTTTAAATCCCTGCAACTAAGTTTTCAGTATAAATCGAACACATTTCCTGTTTAGCTGACAATAACGACATTTTTCATGTGATGATAACAATTCTATTCATGTACCTATAACATGTTTTTTTGTAAGGCAGGTTCAAATTTGTTTTATTCTTAAATTTTGATGTGTCCAAGTTTTAAACAGCTTTTAAATGTGACAAAGATATATTGATAATAGAATATAAGTATGCTTGCTGAGACATTAGCATGAAAGATTTGAAGATAAATCCATATTGGTCGTGATGCATTTATGGTAAACAAATTCATCTATGTCATTATTTTTTGCATAAATATGGAATATATTATATGTCAAAATATTGGTCAATGCTGAGTTTCAGAAAGAAACAAATGATGACATGATTTTTTTCCAAGAAAAAAATCCAAAATATGTTTGTAATATATATATATATTTTTTCTTTTTCTTTTTCTTTCTTTTTCTTTTTTTTCTTTTTTTTTTTTTTTTTTTGGGGGGGGGGGGGGGGGGGTTGAAATTAGCTAGGCCAACTGATAAAAATTACCAGTATACATTATACAATGTTATACATGTAATAATTTAATTTCTAATTAGCCATAATATTTTGAAATAGTATGTATGGGAGTTTATAAAAAACCATATAAATCCACAATAAAATTACAACAAATAAAAAAAAATTACAAAATAAAAGAAGTGATAAAAATAAAAAAATCCCATAATTATCACTTCTTTTGCGATAAATACAGCAATTACGATAATAATACGTCAAGCAAAATTATCACAAAATAACAATCTACAAATCAAAAATGAATTGTGAAAAAATTAACAAAATATTGTAAAAATGATAAAAAATATGTAAAAGCAAAGTGTTGTAAAAATCTGTCTTTATAATAACAATTATATAAATGACAATTATATAAATCTCCGATTTTACAATCTTAAATCAAATCTGGTAAATATGAAATTGAATAAATGTGTTAGTTTTCAAGATACTGTTTTCAGGATTATGATGTGCCATTTTAAGGTGATTTTATGCTCAAGTCATTTTAAATATAAATAAATAGAAACAAAACTGTGTTGGTATAAGTAGTTTTGCTTCTATTTATTTATATTTGTAGTACCATAAATATGGTAAAATTTGCTAAAAATAATTTACAGAATAGCAAATTTTAGTGTTAAATTTGTTTTTTGCAATATAATATTCACCTATATTAAAACATCAGTTGGTCACTAGGGAAACTGCCTTTAATATAGGTAAGTTTATTGAAGCAAAATAGCCAATTATAGAATTAAATTTGTTTTTTGTGATATAATACTCACATTTATAAAAGTCTCTTTCCCCTAGTGACCAACTTATATATATTTTAATACAGTGGAGTTTATTGAAGCAAAAAATGTTAGTTAAGAAACGTGTAAAACAGGATCTTTAAATTTTCTTTATCATAAAATTTTGACTTCATATTTTATTTAACAATATAATTTTTTCTTTTACTACCAAATTTCAATAATTTGTTTTCAGACAATGAAAATATATTTACAAATCTAAATTATTTAGAAATTAAAAAACTGATAAACATATTCAGACAGATTTTTATCATTTAAGGTAAACATCAGAAATTTTTATCAGTTGCACCAAACCAGACACCACACTGTTGATATCACTGAGATATATTTCTATACATTTTGATTGGATGAGATAAAATTTTCAACATTTTTATTGGTTTAGATAAAATTTTAAATATTCTGATTGGATAAATCTAAGCATTATAACATTCTGACTGGACAGTACATAGAAAGTATGAATGTCTGTTTCGCTCAATGGACACAAATTTCCTCTTTCAGTTAAAATGCAGCAATATACTTAGGTATCAAGTATATAAATTAAAAATTTTTGTAATAAATAAATATTTTTTAAAAAAAGGAACCATTAATACATTTGTACAGAAAGTTTTATGTAAAGTCAATAATGGACAACTTTATCATAAGATCTGTTTGTTATGCATAAAATCATTCAAACGAACATTTTTGATTAAAGTTGAATTTACACAGGCATTTTACTCTAACTCAAGCAAATTACTGCATATATTACATGGTAAAGAATATACATATACTGGCGTTAATAATCTGAAAAATGAAATAGAAATCATCCCTGTGGAAAAAACATGGAACATTACAACATTATTACCAATACTAAGGGCACATGCAACAATAGTGTACTAAAAAGCAAAAAAGTGTTTCTGATGATGATAATGATGATAAATAAGCTGAAATATAAAAACAATTTGACAGCATTATGACTGAAATAAAAAAAATTGATTTTGGATTAAATAAGTACCTGAAAATAATTTTGTCTCAAGAATGTGTAAATGCACATGCCAATAGGAACATTGCTCGGCCTTTTCTGCTGTACTTCACAAAAAACCTCGAATGTTGTTGCATGAATAATCACAGAATGCATGGGATCAGTGATAAGGTTTCTTGCAGTTTACAAGTTGACACAATAGTTATATAAAAAATCTCAGTAACATTACATGTAGTATTGAAGTTGAAAATAAAATTTATTGAACTTTAGCAACATTTCACTAAAATAACTTTTATTTTATTTTCTTTTGCATTGCCTTGCTTATTCCATGTTTGAGTGTGGTTTGCAATATGCAATGATGAAACTCGACAGATTTCGATTTGAAGCAACAACAAATAGATGCCTTGATTTCTCTCTATAATTTAAGAGATATACCCCTGCTATACATGTATTACCCACTGGCTATAGCAAGAGTTTAAATTTCCAGCTATTGCCATTTCGCAATTTAGCAAGGGTGCAGCCATTTTGTCACCTTATGTGGTCAAAAGCAGTTTAAAATGAAGTCTGATTACTTCCGAGGCTTTTTAATAAGGTATGACGGAAAAGGCTGTGCAATGTTCCAATTGTGCACATGCATGTTAAGTTTTAATCATTTCTGTTTAAAAATAAAAATCTGTTGTTGATATACTTGATTTTCTCTAAATAGAATTCTGTGCTGTTATATATCTCGCCAAAGACTTATAGTCATCATTAGTTTACCTATTGTAGCCCATGTCTACATCCCAAAAAAATGAAACAAAATTTTCATTAAAAAAAAAAAAATCTTGTTTGCAAAAAATTCAAAACTGATGGGATGAATAATATGTAGGAACATTCCATGCTGAAAACCATACAAAGAAGAGAGATAGAAAGTAGAGGAAATGAAACAATTTTGCATTTTGTATGAAGTTTTAGAAAAGCAGCACAAAAACAGCATGCATATAATGATGTTGATGAGATTAGGTATTAATAACTTAATACAACTGATAATAAAGCACATTTACCATGCATAGCTATCATTTTTAGTAAAAATACCTTTGGTTACAGGTTGTTCCTGGCTTGTTCCAAACTTTGTAACAACTTTGGAAGAGGAGTGAGAGTGGGAGGATGTACTAGTAGTAGGTACAGAGTGAGAAGTAGAACTACATGTAACAGTTTCAGATTTAGAGTAAGTAGTACTAGAACTGACAGCTGATGTACTGTCATCAGATTTATCAGACTGCATGACAATGGACTCATCCTTCATTTCCAGACTGTCCTCCATTTTCTTGGATTCCAGACTATCTTCTGATTTCTTTGAATCTACACTGTCTTCAGATTTCTTAGATTCCATACTGTCTTCCATTTTCCTTGATTCCATGCTGTCTTCCATTTTCTTTGATTCCATACTTTCTTCCATCTTTTCCACAGTCTCCTCAGAACTTTTTGCAAGCGATGCTCTCCGTTTTTCTTCTTTCATAGCTTCCCACTCAGTCATAGTGAATATTTTTTTCTTTTCCTCATATGGTCCTTTACTTAGAAACGGCGATGCAGATGTTGTTTTTTCTTCCTCTTCATAATCCAGAATTCTTGATCCCCATTGGTAGTTGTCTATATTTCCTTGTGTCATACCTCTCCAAACATTTCCCTGATAGTCTAGAAAATTTGGACCACCCATAACATTACAAACACTCGGATCATAAGTCATATTTTCAACATCGAGTTGTTGATGATAATTGTCCATAATAAAATCTTTGTCCTCCCATGAATCTGTTGATACTTGCATTATATCCTGACTAGAATCGCTATGTGATCCGGCAGAACGCATTGTCTCTTGTGAAGACCTTGAGAAACTTGAACTAGCCACACTGTACATTGATGATTCCATAACACTTTCATATTTTTGAGACAATTCCATTGATTCCAGAGAATCTGCAGATGTCTGCATTACATCATGTTCATGTAATGAATCTGTTTCTAATTTATCTGCTCCTGTTGATTTCTTGTCTTGCTCTAGTGAATCAGCAGATCTTTCCATTATTCCTTCCTGATCTTGGAGAGAATCGGTATCAAATTTATCACTTTTTGTGGTTTTAAGTCCAAACTCTTCTCCTAAAGAGTCTCCAGAAATTTTCATCAGTGATTCATCACCTAATGAATCACCAGAAGTTTTCATCACTGCTTCATCATGAAGTGAATCTGCATCACATTCATCTTTTTCTTTCATTGATCCAGTCATGTCTGCAGCTAAAATTACGCTAGATGTCATTGATGTTAATTCAGATACATCGCCTTCTAAAGAATCAACCTCGGCTTGATCTAGATTCTCTTCTTTTGAAGTTTTTTTATCTTCACTTAGCGAGTCTTCTAAGTCTTGGTCGTCTTTTCCATCAATAGAGTCTCTGTCTATATCATCATATGATTTACTAACTGTCATTTTTATTTCATGTTTATATGATTTTGTTTCCATAAATTTTGATTCAATGAATTCATGTTTTTCTTGAATTAATTTTCCAGATTCAAGAATAGAAACAATTTTCTGGGCCTCTGCTTCTAATTCTTCTGCTATTGCTATTTCATTTTCGAGTCGCTCAAATTCGCTAAGTGATGAATGTGATGAAGTTTCACTCTTTTTAAAACTTTCACTAGAACTCCTTCTTTCCTCAGATTCTGTTACCATTTCCTTTTCCAATTTTTCAAACTCTGCAAGTGACGACATTGAGCCACTTCCTCTGCTATCTGGCGGTGTAATTTTTTCAACAGAGCCACTTGAACTAGATTGAACAACCTCTCTTTCAAGTCTTTCAAACTCAGCTAGTGAAGATGTAATAGAAATGTCATCTCTGTCCGTGCTTTTATTGTATTTGAAAATCCTTTCATCCATAGAACCACCAAGACTATCTTTGTCTGCACTCTCTAAAGAGCCAACAGAACCAGATTGTGCAATTTCATTTTCAAGTCTTTCAAATTCAAGTAAGGATGAAGTCACAGAAATATCATCTTTATCACTGTTCTTATTGAAAAATTTGTAGCTGTTGATACCTGGACTTGGAGCCGGAGGATAATCTGGTGAACTATGAGGACGATCAGACATGATGTCTGACATTATTTCAGATTCTAAATCATCTTTATCAATCATTTCAAACCTGTCCTCATCTGAGATTTCAGTTATAACAGAAAGAGCTGTTTTGTCTATATATTCATATCTATCACTTTCCAGGGAAGATTCACTCCCTTCCTCTTCTCGTGGTCCCCAGTCAATTAATGGACCACCATTATAATCCTCATCCTCTTTTTCCTCTTCAATCCCCCGTAAATCATCTTTTCTTACATCATCTTTATGTTTTTCTTTTGATTGACCATTTATATCCCTTTGCGACCAATCAATAAGTGGTGCATCATGTTTAGATTTCATTTCTTCTATTGATTCTGACTCTGCCCATTCAATTAGAGGAGGTTCACTATCAGTTTCCATGGTACGTGTCATTTCTTTAAAATCCCAATCCACTAAAGTGTCATCTGTTTTTTTACTCTGCCATTTATCATCAACAGATTCCTTATGATCCCATTCAATCAATAATCCCTCTAAATCCTTTTCTCTTTCCTCATCCAAAACTTTTCCGTGTACATCAGAGTTAAATGAGGATGTCATTGATGCAAAGTCCTCTAATCTGTCTTCATCATCCTGTTGATCCTCCTCATTGGCTGGAACAACTGTTGTAAAACTATCAACACTGGAAGAGTCTCCTGTATCTTCTTGGGAATGCATATCATGTTCACTTTTCATTTCAACAGATTCTGATCTTTCATATTCAATAAAGGTTTCGGTACGGACTCCTGACTCAGAAGCAGCCTCTATTTCTCCAACTTGTTTTTTCGCAATTGTTTCCGACAAACTGGTATCTCCCTCTGGTGTCTGGTCATCTTCTTTACCAGGAATTACAGGGGCCTGTCTCTGAGTCAGTTTTGACTAAAAAAGAATCAGTATCTTTCTCAATTCTTGTTTCTGATTTATCCTTATCCGTAGAGGTAGTGGTAGAATCTAGCTCATCTTGATCTTTGACAGGAATCATCATTGTTAAGGGTCTTGTGGAAGATTTAAGTAGAACTTCTTTACTTTCTTCTTCTTCTTCTTCCTCCTCAGGGTACACAAGAATCACTGAAATCTATAAAATCTTTACCACTAAATACTGCCGTACTTTGAGTTGATGCGGATTGTTCTTTCATAAATTCCTCAACTGGTTTTTTGATGTCAGATTCTTCCTCCTCATCCTCTTCCTCTGGAATACAGGTTGATCTATCAATGTACTCGGTATATACACCTTCAGTTGCAATAAATTCATCTTCTACTATCTCAGATTCAACATCAATTCCTTTTTTAGCATTTGATGATGTAGGAGATTTCGCATCTTGTACATAATAAATTGGATAGTCTCCTTCATCTCTCTGCTTGTGTAAATGCTGTGTTATCAGTAATTTCAGGAATTTCTTCTGATACTTGTTTACCAAGAACTGAAGAAGTAGGACGGAGAGGAGCAGATGTAATTAGACTTTGATCAGATAAACTTGTAACTGAATCTCTCTCACTTTCCTCTACTTGTTTAGACTAATTGTTCACTAGTTTCTTTCCCTTCTTCTTCTTCAATTTCTTGTTCCTCTTCTTCTTGTTCTTCCATTCTTTCTTTAACATATTCAAGTACTACATCTGTTTTTGAAGTTTCAACTTCTGTAATACACTCTTTTTCTTCAGTTGTTTCCATAGTAACCCTCTGACGTGCCTCACTTAACACATTTTCTACAAATTCAGATGCAGTATTTACTAATTTTCCAGATACATATATTGTTTTTTGTTCAGGTATCTCACCTATCATTTCACCATCCTCTGTCTGAACCCCTTCATCCTCACACATATCTTTTTCAGTATCCTGATATATTTCATCTTCACTGAAAAATTGTTGTTTGGCATCAACCGGTGTCGGTGTAACTGGTCGTTCCAGATCATATACATCCACTTCTAAATCAAATTTTTCCTGATTATCATCCCCTTCCTCGTACTCACTTTGACCTTCTTGTACCGATTCGTCACCTCTAGATGGTTTTGTTACTAACACTTTAACTTGACTGTTGTCTTCTTTATCTTCAACTAATTCCAATAACTCATCATCACTTTTACCCGCAAATTCATCCTCTTCAACCGTTAATGTTTGCTGTTTGAACTCATCAACTCCAACCATTTCTTCACCTCCCCTCATATATCCTTCATCATCATTATCATCATAGGTATCGTCTGCCTCCTCATAAATCTGTTCTACATACATTTGACATCCATCTATTTCCTGTTCTTGATATTCCAGATTTTCACGATCTTCTTGAGTGGCTTGAATGTCTTGTAAATCCCTAATATCTTGTGTGTCACTATCTGGTGTAAGTGCTTCCACGCCAGTTAAAATTTCCATTTCAGCTTCACGTTGTAATATTTCTTCCTGAGTTTCATCCAGTTCCAGAGCACGTTTTCCAGGATAAACTGTGTAGCTTTTAATATCATATGAAATTGTTTCTTCTGGTGGTGCGGCAATTTCTTGTTCAATTTCCAGATTTTCGGTTGTTGTGTAAGCCATTTCATCATCCTTTTCATCAAGAGCATCACTACTGGCTTCCAACTGAGACTGTGGTAATCCGGAATCTACTTCTTTATCTGTTTCCGTCATAACCAAATCTTTTTCTGATGTGTCTTCATCAAGTTGTGACACAAGACCTCCAGAGACATTGATTGAGTCAGATTCTGGTTCAGTGTCAAAACGTCCTGAACTCTCCATTTGTGACATAGAAATAGACATACCTCCTGTTTCTTCTGAGGGCATATCAAGTCCATAGAGTGTCTGGTCAGATGAAGCCAAGGGGTCAAACCCAGGTTGTACTCGTAGTTCTTCAATGACTTCATGTGTGACATAGGATGTAGATTCATAAAGCGCAGCCTCTCTCTGGACTTCCTCTGTTGTTCTTATTTCCTGTTTTTCTTCAGAGTCAATTTGTTTTTCCTGTTGAGTTTCAGTTGCTTCAATATCAAAAACTGTTGTCTGTCCTGTTGGCATAGTGGGTGATGTTGACTGAATTATATCTGGCTGTTCTGACTCAGTCATGTGTGCTGGAGTATAGTCTTCAGAATAGTCTATATCAATTTCTGGATTATATTCAACTTCTGTTGGTCCATTTGGAAGTGATACTTTTTGGCCTTTTAAACTCTGTGTTTGTTGATCACCACATACAGCAGATCCTTGTACCAAATCAGGCAATAAGATTCCAGAGTCACTGTGTTCTGGAACATCTAACGGTGATCCAAGTCCTTTTTCACTGGGTTCACTGCTAATTGGAGAAGATTGTTCAAAAGAAGATTCACTTTTTATATCAGGCATAGGTGGTGCAGAAGGTTCTAAGGGTGCCACTTCAAATGACATCATCATTTCAGATTTTTGATCAGACATTGTCATAATATCTGATGATTGTATTTCAGAAAAGCTACTTGTAGTTGTTGTAACTGACTCAAAAGAGGTAGCCATTTGTTGTGATTTTCCTGAATCTTCCATATATTTTTCAAATTCTTCAGCATCAACTGGTGAGAGAATCTCAAAAGGAGAATCAGTGTCATCACATGGTGAATGTTCAGTTTTGTCTCCCTCTGTTGTTTCTTGTTTTGTTTCTAATTTCGAGTCACGTAGAGTTATTTCCAAATCTTGACTGTTTTCACACTCAGGAGTCAGGTCTTCATTTGAATCTATCAATTCATCTTGTAGTTTAATTGCTGCTCCTTCCAAATCTGGCATTGTTTCATGTGCTACAGCAGATGAATCTTTTGGTGTTGGAGCAGGTGGTGATGGACATGATTCACCACTAGAACTCAACTTTTTTTCTCGAGACATTATTTTCTTCCCTGTATCAGAAACCATTAGAAATCCTTTATCATCTTCAAAAGTACATGCATCTGCTTCAAATACATCATCTTCTGGGCTAGATAAAATAGCTTTTGTTGTAGCTGGAACAGGGAATTGTTTTTCAACACTATCTGGTGACATGTCATATGCTGTTACTACATGTGAAACATGACCTGAATCTAAATCATATGATGCAGCTAACAGTGTTGGTTCCATTGACATTTCAGATGATGATGTTGATGTTTTGACCAGATCCTCAGATGATGCTGATTGTAGATGTTGGACATCATGCTCAGTTTGAAACGTGACCTTTTTCTCTGGTTTTATCTCCTCTTGTTCTTCTGGAAAGTCATCTTGAGGTGTTTCTTCTATTGGAGAAAGTTTCTCCTCTGTTGTATCGCCAGTTTCTGAAGATTCATAAATTTCATTATCAGCTAGAGATTTTCCAAATGATGGGAATGCAATTGTAAATTTAGATTCTGATTTCTGTTCATGGACTTCAGTTTCTTGACCTTCATATGTGGTAGATAATTCTTCACTTTCATTTGAAGGTGACAGTGATCTATCTCTCTCATCTGAAGATTCTTGTAGTAGTTCTTGTTGTGCTAATCTAGATTCTCTACTGACTACACTTATTACTTCAGAATCCAAGGTGGAACTTGTTTCTTTAACAGGAGTTAATGAAGTATCAGTGGTGACATCTTCTCTAGCAAATAATTCCTCCCCTGATAAATGATCAGTTACAATATGCTTTTCAGCTGATGTCCTTTCAATTGATAATTCTGCAAATGATCCTGTTGTCACAAATGAGGAAGTTGTTGCTTCTGATGAAAATGATGAAACAGATGATCTCTGGATGGTTAATTCTTCCTCTGAAGTGGTTGTTGCAGCATCTCTATGCTCAACCCTAACAGCCATACGACTTTTAAGAATATTATCAATAACTGCTTGTTCATGAGTTTCACTAATCAAATTATGAGGTTCAGAAGGTGACAGTTTCTCAGTTTTTGAAGCATCTACATACTGTTGTCGGTAATCATCTACACTCAAATCGGTTTCCGTACCGCTGTCAACAAACCTTACAATTTTATCTGGTGATTCTTTAATGTAATACTGTTCAAACCTCAATGTTTCTTCTTCTAATTCCTGTGGTGACTCGGCACGAGGTTCTACATCACTGTCATTAAAAGAAAATCTGACTTGTTTTCTTTGTACTGGTTTGTTTGGAGATGTTTCTGCACTATCTGATGCATCCGTTTCTTTCATGAAAGTTACACTGTCATACTGAGTTTGATCATCATGATCACGACGATAAAAAGTTCCAAGATCAATAGATCTGGCTGACTGTAGTGAAGTCTTCTTTTCTTGATTTATGTAGGAATCTGAAAATTGTCGTCGAAACTGATGTTGAATTTCCCATGGTACAAATCTTCCAGAAATTTCATCAAATACTTCTCCATTATCAGAACTACTTTCTGAAGACCTTCCCTCTAAAATGTCCTCATCCTCCTCTTGTGTATCACTTTCTACCATATCAAGTTCTCCCTCTTGTACTTCCTCTTCTTGCAGATTACTAACAAAGTCATCAGAACGTTTTAAATCTTCTTGATGCTTGTCATCCTCTTTATTTTCTAATACTGTCTGATCTATTATATCATGTTTTGATGTTATCAAGTAATGTGAAAATTGAAATTCTGCTTGACGTTTTTCCATTTCTTGTATAGCTATTTGCTGTTGTTCAATTTCTTCTCTGAGTTCAGCATCAAAGTCAAATTGTGTTGGTCTTTCCTCCAGATCTTCTGAAGATATTTGTTTGGATAGGTATGATTTTTCAGGTGACTCCTGACCTTTTGTAATGACTTGGTTTTCTCTAATATTATCCTCATCAGAAAACCCCAAATTTTCAAAAGCCATTGTGGGTTTGTATTCAGATGTTGCTTCAGAAATTGTTCCAGACTTATCCATTTCATCATCTTTCTCTTCAAAGCTTTCATCCATGTCTTCCTGTTTCGCTTCCTTTATTTCAAAATCCTCACTTTGAAAACTTTGTTCTATAATCTCCTCAGTTTGTTCATATGTTGTACTGTCTAGTGTAATGTGATCTGTGCTCTCTGACAATTTGGCTTCCTCATAAGATTTTTCCATGTCAGACTCTTTACTTTCATCAGAGCGTTCCATTATTCTTGGAAGAAGATCAGATGGCGACACACCTACTGATATTGCTGCCATGTCCTGCACACCGAGCGTTTCCTGCAGTGGAGAAATCTCATTGTCATGCTGACTTGGGGAGAGAGATTCAGGAGGGGTTTCAGTGAAAGAGAAAGAAGTCTTATGAGGCTCAAGTTGCAGATCAAGATTTGGTTTTGGAGAATGCTTAGGAAGGGGAGAGAACTGCTCCTCAACGTCCGTCTCTTCTGTTTTTTCCTCTGTGTGGTCTTGCACCTCATAGGAATCTAAACACACAAAGGTAGTTAGATATGTTAAGGTGTTAGTAGTAGTTAGTTCAAAGAATAAGCGCTGTTATCATTTTTTTTATGGTTCAAAAGAAGCCAGAATATTAATTTTTGCTAAATATTAGTCTAAAATATTAGTAGAAAATATATAAGAATTTTGAACTTTTTTCTTCACTTTTCCAAAAATTCAGAACATGATAACTTGGCAAAAAAAAAGCAGTCACTGTTACATTAACGATATAAAAATTATCTAAAAGTATAAATATCCGTGACAATGGATTTGACAACCAAGAAAAATTATCAGAATACGAAACAGAATTTAATTCCATGCATTATATATTAAAAAACAATTTGTGATATATTGAGACTAAAACACTGTTTTCACTCAAATATTTGCAAAACTCATACAGAAAAAGCCCCACAAGATGGCAGTTGAAATTAAATAAGGCAGAAAAACACACAAAAAATCAATACCTGGTTTAGTATCTACTTCCTCAACTTGAGCCACCTCAGAACTAGAGGAGCTAAGCTTATCCTCATCTTGTATTTTGCTTTTATCCTCCGGAATGAGAGCTTAGCATAAAAGATTAATTTTATTGTTATTAGTGCAAAAGTTAATGTTAAATATAAGCAAGATGTTAATTCAAGAATATGTTCACATTGTTAAGAAAATGTTCAAGTGACCATTAACTGCCTATTAAAATGTCCAAATGACCAATAATTGCTGAGAATATGTTCAAATCACCATTAACAGCTACAAATATGTTCAACTTGCTAATTACTGCTAAGAATATGTTCAAGTGACTATTTACTGCTAAAACATGTTTACATGACCATTAACTGCATTAACTTTTTACAAATTTAAAAGATTGTCCCAAAAGCAGATTAATGGAATAATGACCCAGAAAGCATATAATGAAATGATAAAGGTAAATCCTAGTTGGTTTACAGATACTTAAAAACAAATACAAAATATTTTCAGCTTGTTTGATCATTTTTGTTCTAAATCTCTAGACTGTGGTATAGAAATGTTTTAAAACACAAATTGATAATGATGGCATTCCAGTTTAATTTTAAAAGGGAAAATTATTATGTATAAAATGCTTACTTAGAAAAAATAACTTAAGTACTTTAATTCTGTTCTATTTGAATAATAATTTCAGCATATTTTTCAGTTGTGCTTTAGTAAAATTATGACTTAATTGAATTATTCCATATTATTAAAAAAGTTTTTTTTTAACTGTTAAAAAAAGTATTATTTTAAAAAGGTGACATGAGCATTTAATATAAGTGTGATATATATATATAGTACAATATTATCATTACTTACTTTGAATATAATATTACTTATTCAAAATATCAATGAACATATTCTTCTGTGATTTTTAACAAGGTTAAAAAATATCAATCATTTTCAAAAAGTTGTAACAAATAGTGCATTAGACCATTTAAACTTAGATACTGTACTGATATCTCAGAGAAAATATAATAAAACCTAACAAAGAGATGTCAAGTTTCAAAACATTGCAAAAAAACTTTAAGGTCAAAGGTAAAAGTTTTTCGATTATTTCAACTATTTATAATAAAGAGATAGCTGTATTATTATTATTTTTATTTATTTTTTTTTTTTTGAAAATGACTGATTTAATTGTGAACAGATTCAAATATAGTTATTAATAACATGCAAAATTTGCTTTATGCAAAAGTACAACAGGCAAAGTTTTATTGCAGTTAAATCAAAATAGCGATGTTAAGCAAGATTAGCAAAGTGAAGATGTAAAGGGAATAGGAAATGACACTTTTAAATTGAGTCATAAAATATTGATATCTAAATACCTCTTTTTATGTATATATATCAAGCCAAAGCATTATGACCAGCATTGTAAACTAGTGCCCAACAGATTTGGTTGGATGAAATAGAGTGGAGTGGAGTAATGGAGTTTAATGCCCAAGTCAAGATTTGTCTCTTCTATGGAGGCCATCAGTTATTAGATGTGAATGAAAACTGGAGTATCCAAAAAAAAAAAAAAATAAATAAAATAAAAAACCACTAACCTACAGTAAATGAGCTGGCAGATGTGATTGTTAAGCCTACCAGGCCAAGGGGCCCCTTCTTATGGAGTTTGAAGGTTGTCAGTAACAGAATGTTAAAAAACTGGATTAACAGGAAATAATCTTACCACCTTTCTCACACACAGAACAGCCCCTAGTAAAACTCGAGGAGAGGTGAAAAGAGACACTGTAAGGCATGATTTAGGAAAATACAGCCTCTGAGACTTTTGTTAAGAATGGTTACGATAGCATTTTCCCTTAATTGACATTTGTACATGTTACAAAGTAAGGGCCGTCTTAAACTGGGCTTGCCAATCAAATCCTACTTTGTCTTTAACAATAACTTATAAAAACATTGCTTATAGAACAAAGAATAGTGGCTTAGTGGTAAAGGTCAGAAGCTCATCATTCAATCCACCCTCCTGGAGTTGATGAAATAAATAGTTAACGATAGAAACACTTAGGTTAACTCACATATGATCCATGATAGGTCTTTTCATAGTAAATATGTACTGAAAATGGTATATGTACCATTCTGAATAGCCCAAGATAGTTTTAATTTTAAATTTGAAAATCTTTTCCTGCCAAAATGGCAAAAAGGTAATATCGTTATTGCAAAATAAAATAACTTGTCTTAAATATAAAAGAAAGCATTAAGCACTGTAAGAGGTATTTAGATAATCAAAATTCATTTTTATGACACAATTTTGTTTTCAATAAAGAAATTAAAAAATCAATGAATAATAATTAAAACTAATAGAATAATTGTCTTTACATTTTTTTTTTAATTTATAAATATTTTGGTATGAACATTTTTTTCAAAAATTTTGATTTTAAAGTTATAAAAGATGCAGTTCATAAAAAGGATAAATGGATAAATGGATGCATGTGAAATAGTTGCAGGTTGTCATGGAAAAAGTAACTATAGTTACTCAGAAATTACGTTTTTTTGGTTGGAAAATAATCAAAATTGTCTAATTATAAAATAGTGAAAATGTAAAATGTATATCTTTTGCTCTTATTAATTTGTTTCAAAAAGATGTATGTAGTTAACTATTAAAAAAATGAATTTAAAGAACAAATATTTGATATAAATAAAGCCAACCTGCAAATCTGAAAAAAAATAATAAAATGTGAAAGATCATCAACATTATAAATAAAACTATTAAAAAGCATTTGTAGCATTAAATGAACAGCTAATAAATCTGAAAAGGAAAGCTAAAAACAAAGATAAATATTCAAATAAAATTAAAAAAAATACATAAATGTACAAAAAGCAAATATAAAGATGTGAGGAACAAATATCTAGGCTGACCGACCCCAGGTGTAAAAACGAATTTATTTACTGTAAATATATCCATGCCTTATAAAAAAACAATGACTTTGAAATTAAAATTCCATGTGTACAACAAATTAGGAAAACAAAATGAAAGTGTGAAGGTCAAGGTCAGCCTGATGAATTGGCTGCAAAGGTAATACCTTTGCCCACCACAGTGGATTTGGAACTTGAAGCTTGTTGCTGGGTATTAATCCCACTCATGTCAGGGGAAGAATTATGACGAATTCTCATATCTTCCATGGGCTCCAGGTTCATCTCATAAGAATGAGAACGTTCTTTAAAATCAGCTTTGACATGGGAGTGCTGGGATGAAAAGACATCGCCACCGCTGCTATCCTGATCACATGCAAGCTTGTCTAATCCTTCTTCTACAGTTATATAAACTTGACATGCATGAGATTTTGAAGCTGAGGAAGTGAAATTTACATTGCTTACTGACAAGGCTTTACTAGAAGAAGACACTTCTTGCACAAAAGCACCACTTGCCAAGGGAGATAACTCACCTACATCCTTTCCACTTTGCCCATTTTCATACAGTTGTTCGTAACTGGAAGCTAACTCAGTTGTTTGAAGATGTACCTCTTTTTGTTTTGTATCAAACCTATCTCCTATGTCTAATTCACTGGCATCTAAAGATAATCTATTTATTTGTGGATCAAGTTCAACACCTTCGTAAACATTTTCATAGCTCGAAATAACCCGTTTTCCGTCTTCCTTGGTAAGTTTTTCCATTTGTAATGGTAATGGTGGGGGTAGATCAGATACAACAGTTTGGTCGCCAGTTATTACAGAGTCGTTATTTTCCATACTGACTTGAGAGTAAGTGTTATTGTCAGCTGATGTGTCAACATTATTTTGAAGTAGTGCTGCACTAGATGAGGTTGATTCATCTTGCAATGATTGTTGTTCTAGACCTATGAACAGAAAACAATGAGCATTTTTTTAAACAACTTTGATCGAATATAAGGTCATTTAACCCTAGATAAAGCAACCACTTTCACAGCCAAGAATCTCAGTGACAAAAAATTCTTAACTTTCTGTTTTTTAATTAAATGCATTATTTTAAAAAGTTCAATTTGATGCAGTATCAAAATACAGAATAAGGATTTTAAGGAAAAGTTGTATTGACCCTTGTTTCTACATCTGGAGCCAGTTTTCTGAATTTTAAAGTTTATCAAAATTTTAATTTTGCTCAATTTAAAAAAATGATATAAATTTAATGTTAAAAATATAGGAATAGAATTTCATCAATCTAAAGCTCACTGTTTAAAATTATCAATTTTATAATGTTATTTTGATTTTAATAAATGTTTTGAATTTGTGTTAGTCACTAATTAAACTAATCAAGTTTTGAACATCTAAGACATCAAAGTGTCACTGGTGTGTGTGTGTGTGTGTGTGTGTGTGTGTGTGTGGAAACAGAGATATAATTCTTTGATATTAGTATTAACAAGTTTTCTCTATGATCTATAAAAAATCATAGTTAAGGTCTCCATGGCTATTGTTTTCGCGAAGTACTTGGCATTTAGAAATGCAAATCATGGGTTCTACAGAGGAGGCCTTAAAAACCAATGCCACATATCAAGGCAGGCATGGCATGCAAATCTTCCTTTTTTAAGTAACACAAGAATAACATACAAAACAGGCTGAACCTCACCTAGATACTGGTAATATTAGCTTATCCTGACTGTTCACTTAGCTTGTAGGCAGATTTAAAACCATTTTTTTTTACTTATAATGAAATTCTGGCAGTGAAAGTGTTAAATACATTTGTTTTTAAAATAACAACCACAATGTTTACATTTACAATATAAGGATGTAAGAGAGACAATTCAGTTTTCTGCTGGTCTGAAATTGCCTTTAAGGATTAGAGAAATATGATCTATGACATTATGAAACTAAAAGGACTTTTATATTCTAGATTCTGTTTCTGTTTGTAAAAATCTGATAGTTTAAGAAGTACATGTATATCATATATCTGAACTTACCAAATAAATAAACACCTCCAATTAAACATGAAATATTAAACTTACAAGAAGTGAACACCTAATTTTACAGTTATGGTTCATCACAGGTGTTTTAGAAATATTTCTATTTCAAATGTACACATGTATTACAAGATGCACATTGATTTATTTCATGCTTTATAATTAATTTTCTAATTTGTGACAGAATAATACTTTTACTAGTGTTATTACTTGTTTTAGAAATTCAAACTTGGCATTCAACAGATTAAGTTAATTATAGCATATCAATTATATATAAAAACAATATCTACCTTCATCATGCAGTGTTTCCATGGATACATGCTCAACAGTGGTCCCATCATGCCTTTCATCATCAACTTCCTGTTGTTCTTCACCCACCAGGAATTCCTCTTTTCTCTCCCCTAGTTCATCTTTTGTAACAGTTTGTATACCTAAAGCTTTTGCTAATGCCTCCTGGTCCTGTGAAGTTATTAGTGTAAATTCTGATGGTGATGGTGGCCTACCGACTGCCATTGTAGTTTCATCCTGTACCACTGTTGATGTCTCATCTCGAACAACCGTCTCTGACTCTACAACTGATTCAGACTGAAATACTTCTGATTCTCTTTGCATTTGAATTTCTTGTTCTATAAATATTTGTTGTGAAATATCAGCTGACATTCTTCCTTCGGGTTCCTCCCTCGAAAGTATTTCTGTTGAACCGAAATCTCTAGATTCATCTACCTCTAATGTATATGAGCTAGGTGATAATGGGCGTTCTTCTGTTCCTTGTGGTGTTCCAATACTTCCAGTGTCCAAATCCCTCCTCTCAATGATCTCCTCATGGTGATATTCATATTTTTCTTCTGCAGTTGAAATTTCAGAATGTGTGACTTTTTCAACTTGTGTGAATGATGGTTTTTCTAGTATTGACTCAGTTTTCATTATTTTCTCCCATTCTTCTTGTTCTCTCCTCATTTCATGTTCAAATTCATCAACTTCTGCAGAAGACAATTTGCGTGAGTAAACAATACCATCAATACTTTCTGATGATTCATCTCTCTCAATTTTATGCATATATTCATCTAAGATTTCCCCTTCTTTACCCACAGTATCTTCAAATTGAGGCTGGTCAAATACCTCTGTAACACCTTCTGAGCTATATTTTTCAGTGTCTTTGACCTCATGGGATTGGGATGTTTCTGTAAAAGTTTGTGTCCTATCAGACAACGGAAACTCACTTTCCTGTTCTGCTGACTCTTCCTTTTGAAAAATTTCCCCAGTAGAATCTTTTATTTCTGATAAAATGTCAGTATCTGGCATTATCAAAAACCTCTCTGTCCTATCAATGAATGTTTCCTCAATTACTACATCCTCTGGTTCCTCATCCATTTTTTCAGAATCTTTTTCATATTTCTCTTCCTCCTCAATTTTTTCTTCAGATGAAGACATTTTAATTGAATCTACTGATTCTTCAAGTTTTGTTTCAACACGCTCAATAAATTGTTCAGGAATTTCTTCATCTTTAGGGTGTTCAATTTTTGATCCCTCAGTTTCTAGTTTGTATTCTTTCTGTCTAATTCTGATTCTACAATCTCCTCAGTTTTTGTGTCATGTTCTTTCTTTAATAGTTCTGATTCCAGTTCTTGTTGTTCAGATTCGCCTGCTGTTTCAGATTTGTACTCTTTCCTATCTATTTCTGATTCTTGTTGCTCTTCTAGTTGTTGTTCTACCTTCTCTGTTTTAATTTCAGTTACCTCTTTTATCTCTTTTCCGTATACTTTGGTTTCGGATTCATTTTCAAATTGTCGTTCCACTTCCTCAAACCTCATTTCTAATTCCCTTAGTTCCTCTTTGTACTCTGCTGTATCTAATTCTATTTCCACTTTTTTCGTAACCTCTATCTTATACTTGTCTTCATCTGTTTCTGACCTTAAAATGTTGTTCTTCAAATTCATCCTGTTTGTATTTTTCTCCCATTGATTCTGGTTGTTCTTTTTCTGTATCCTTACTAGCAATATCCATTTCTTCTATTTCCTGTTCATACTTTTTTGTAATTAATTCAGATTCTATCTGTTGTTTTTCAAATTTTTCACTCTCACTTTCTAATTCATCAATTCCCATATCAAATTCCTCTGTTTCTTGTTTGTACTTTTGTTGATCACCCTCAAAATCAAATTGTTGTTTTTCTAATTCCTGTCTTAAAACAGCTAATTCCTCAATCTGTTTCCTTTCTAATTCTAGTTGTTCAATCTCCTTTCTTCCATCATATTTATCCTCATCTAATATCTTTATTTCACCATCAGTTTCGTATGTTATTTGTTCTGTTTTCTCATATGACATTACATGTGTTGTTGTCTGAGTAAATGATTCAGGTTCAAGTGATGATAGTAATTGTGACTTGATCTCAGAACTTTCATCGGGTTGATACTCCTCTTTATGTTCTGCTGTAAAACATATTCCTAAATCCTCATTTATATCAAATTCCTCCTCCTCTTCCTCCTCATTTTCATCACCTTCAATAATCTCAATCACTTTTGCTGTTTCATCCTCATTATCCTCATCCTGACTTGTTGCTGACTGATAACTTTGTTGCGAATCTTTTCTCTCCCATTCTGCTGTAAAATCCACAGGTTTACCATTCATCTCTTCATCGGCAGCTGACAATAAACCACTCTCAATTCTGCCAAATAATGAGGCATCATCACTAATACTGATAATATCCTCCTCATCTTCTCCTAGCTTAACTTTTGATATTTTAGACTTTAGGTAGTCATTAATTTCATTCCAATCTTGACGTATTTCTGATTTTTCTAAGTCTTTTGTATCAGTTTCTGAATATTCAGATTGATAAATCGCACCAGTGCATGTTTCTTCATATTTGGTTTTTGTCACTGATATCGTTGTAGAAGACGAGTCTTGTTCACCTTCTCTGACAATTTGTGTCATTTTAATTTCTGTTATGGTTTCAGGTTTTGTTTCACCTTCTTCAACATCTCTTTCAGTTATTTCTTTGACATCTACCTTAGTTTCATAAATTTCTTCCGTTTCAGTCTTCTTTACATCTTGAAAATCAGTAGTAGCAGACTCAATGTCTCTGGATAAATCTGAATCTTCCTTTTCTTTAAACACCTCAGAATCTTCTTTTTCATCAATAAATGATGTTTCTCTAAAGTCTTTGCCATTTGAGTCCTCTACAGAGATCCTTGAAGGTTTTTCAACCAAGTCCTCATCTGACATTGATGATTCCTCTTTTTCTACCGTTTTTGCAATTTCCTCTTCTTTTTTCATTCTATCACTTTCCAGTAATTTAATTTCAATGGTTTCATCAAACTGTGGAGCAGACATAGGTTCCTCTATATCTCTATCAGGAAATTTATCTTTATCAAATGACAAAGATTTTGTTTCCACCTTAAATTCTTCTTGTTCCTCATCAGTAATAATTTTCATTTGTTTTTCTTCACTATAGTCTCTTTCATCAGGGTGAGCTGAGGAGAAGAGTAGATCATCTCGATCTGTACTCAATTTGCCTGTTATAACCTCAGATTCTTGTTTGTCAGTATCAGATTCTTTCTCAAGGAAACTAGAATCTCTGGCTTCAAGGGGAGATAAATCTATTTCATGTTTTCTTTTATGATCCTCAGCATACAATCTGTCCTCACAAATTTCTTCACGCTCATCAATATCTAATTGCAGACCTTCTTTAATATCCTTTTTAATGACAATCTCTTCCTCATCAGAACTTTCTATGAGAACTGGCTGCTGTGGAACTTCTTTAAAATCCTTACCAAATTGTTCAAATATATCTTTTGTTTGTTTTGATTCCTTGACTATCACTTGTTCCATACCATCTACATTTTCCTCAGATTCTTGATGTTTGATTTTTTCTTCATAATATGTCTTAGTAGAAGATACAGTCTGTGTGATTATTGTTTGTTGAGTTTCGAAAATATCTCTCTGGACCAATTCGCTAGTGTCTTTCTGAATTGATTCACTAGTATATACTGGAATTTCAATCAATCCTTTTTCACTTTCTAGAATTTCCTCTTTTTGCAATTCCTTATCTGAAAGTGTTTCTACCTTTGTAGCTTCTGTAAGTACTGTTTCTGATAAGGGAGGAGAGATATCTTTTACTTTTTCATCATCTAAAGTTTTATCAACAGGTATTTCCTCCAAACTTTGTTCTTCAACTGAGTAAGTTTCCTGTTCTGAAGATTTTTTGTCAAAAATAACTTCTGGTTTCGCAGGTTCTGTTTCTATTTCAAATGTATCTACAGTAACTGTATCCTCAACTGTTTCATGTACCTCCCTTTCCTCAACCTTTCCAGCTAAAAACATCTCTTCTGAGGAAACTGGTTTATCGAAAGAAGTTAAACTAGGTTTGAACTGTTCTTTATCAGTTGATTCAACTACTGTGGAAATTGCTTCAGTCTCCTCAACAGTTTCTTGTTCAACTGAATCCTCTATTTCTTGTACTAAATATGTTTCCTCAGAAGAAACTGTTTTTTCTAAAATATCATCTCCCATTTTTGAAGGTTCTTCAATGGTAGTTTCAAAAGGTGAAGAACCTTCTTGTGGTTCTTCAATAGGATATGTTGCCTCCTCTGTTGGAGAAATATCTTTTAGTCCTTCAAAAGCCATATCTTCCTCCTTTGTAACAATAAATAGTTCTTTCACCCTCCTATCCTTAATATCTGGTTTAAGTTCCTCAACCACATGTGCCTCCTCCACGGTGGGGGATATATCCTTAACCCCTTCTAAAGCAACATCCTCTTCCTTTGTAACTGTATAGAGTTCAGTTTCACTTGGTTTTTCTTCCTCCTTTGTATATGGTTCAAATTCCTCCACAAGATGTGCTTCTTCCTTTGTTGGAGATATATCCTTTACACCTTCTAAAGCAACATCTTCTTCCTTTGTAACTGTATAGAGTTCAGTTTCACTTGGTTTTTCTTCCTCCTTTGTATATGGTTCAAATTCCTCCACAAAATGTGCTTCTTCCTTTGTTGGAGATATATCCTTTACCCCTTCTAAAGCAACATCCTCTTCCTTTGTAACTGTATAGAGTTCAGTTTCACTTGGTTTTTCTTCCTCCTTTGTATATGGTTCAAATTCCTCCACAAGATGGGCTTCTTCCTTTGTTGGAGATATATCCTTAACTCCTTCTAAAGCAACATCCTCTTCTTTTGTTACTGTATACAGTTCAGTCTCACTTTTATAATCATCTTTTGTGGATGGTTCTACTTCAGTAATTTCTTGAGATAATGTTTCAGTTTCTTCTACAGGAAGGCTTTCTTCAGTTGTTGCAGCATATATCTCTGTTGGTGAATCCTGTTTCAGAGCTACATGTTCTTCCTGTACTGATTCCTTGTCTGGAATTGTTATTGCTGTGTCAAGTTCCTCAACATACATCACTTCCTGTTCAGCGATTGTGACAGGAAGTTCTTGAATTTCTTCTGGACTAAAACGCTCTATTGGCCCATCACATATCTCAACTTCTCTGAATTCTCTTTCTGTATCAAATTTTAGAGATTTTTCTTTGTCAGATTTTTCCATTAATACTGTTTCAGATTCATCATACACAAATTGATCCTCAAATTTTTTTTCCTCTTTTAGAAGATCACTCTCTTTTTCAGTTGTATCTAATTCTGTCACAACTTTTGTTGTTGTTTCAAATGATTCTGGTTTATTTGTTTTCAAAACTTCTTCTTGTGACACTTGATCTTCTTTAGAAGAAGAAAGTGTCTCAAAATCTATAATTTCGGTCTCTTTCACAGATTCAAATTCAAATTCAGTTGAGTCTATAATTTCTTGTTTATCTTCAGATTCATCCTTCACATCAGACACATGTTCTACTGTTTCCTTTACTACTAACATGTCATCCTTTATTTCCTCTTTTTCAACATCAGTGACAACTTTTGACTCCGTTTCCATTATTTCCTCTTTTTTAATGTCATCAAATATTGCTGTTTCTCTTTGTTTTGGTGTAAAAGAGATTTGTTCCTTCTCCTCTATCAAAATTTCCTCTTTTCTTTCAGCATACACTGTGTCAACTTCTGATGTAATATCTTCTTTATCTTCTGTATAGTGATCAATATCTTCTGAAACTCCAAACTTTTCTTCTGGTATTTCTTTATATTCTTCAACTCTACCTGTCTCCTTTGTTGTTACGATACCAGTTGTTTTAAGAACTTTTTCCTCTTGTTGTACCTCTCTTTTTTTATCAATCATATCTGATGCAATTTTTGGTGTTTGTATTGTTTCAACAAATTGTTCCTCCTCTTTTTTAATTTCATCAGTGACTTTCACAGTTTCTTCTTTTTTGTGTTGTTTTTCAATAGTTTCTGTTTCAGTAGTGATTTCCTTTGTTAATGATATTTCTTTTGTGTCTTCCGATAGATATTTTTCCTCAGTTACCTTTTCCTTGATTTTGTCTCTATACCATGCCTCAGTGTCTATAACATGGGATACAGATTGTTCTCGTTTTTCAGTTATTGAATCTTTTGTGACACTTTCAGTAACTTCTTTTTGATCCACTTGCTCAGAAATGTCTTCTTCTTGTAGATGAGAAATATCTCTTTTGTCATCATCTTCAAATTCATCTGGAATTTCAATATCGCTACCATCAGACATCTTTTCTGCTATTTCAACTGTATCATCTTCTTCATCTGAAGAGGAAGATTCAATTTTTTCATCCGCCCTTTTTGCTAACATTTCATGTTCATGTTCAGTTTTTACTTCAGATACCCGTGTTTCAAATTCCTGATGTAAAACAGATTGTTCATCAATTAAACTTTCTGTTGTTATCTCTTCAGCTTGAGGTGAAGGTAAGCTACAAGGGATCACATCATATTCTTCTATTTCATTTTTATCAACAACCTCCCAATCCTCATCCTCCTCTAAAACAATCGCCTCAGCCCTGTCAGCTTTTGTTTCTTCCCCATATAAATCCTCATGCAACGCTTCCCCTCCTTTGTCTATTTTTTCACTTTCCTTCTCCTCTATAGCACTTGTTGCTTTGTACACTTCCTCTTTACTGCTTTCCTCTTTGATCTCTTCTTCTATTTTTTGTACATGTGATTCAATTTCCTCTACAATGTGAGCAACTGGACTTAAACTTTCTAAAACAGGTGGTGATTGCAATGTTGTGGATGCCTGCAAATGTTCTTCAACCTCTAAAACACTAGGTTTTTCTGACTCCTCAACTTGTTCCTCAACCTCTAAAACACTAGGTTTTTCCGGCTCCTCAACTTGTTCCTCAACCTCTAAAACACTAGGTTTTTCTAGCTTCTCAACTTGTTTCCTCAACCTCTAAAACCACTAGGTTTTTGCTAGCTTCTTCAACTTGTTCCTCAACCTCGAAAACACTAGGTTTTTCTGGCTCCTCAACTTGTTCCTTCAACCTCTAAAACACCAAGTTTTTTCTGGCTCCTCCTACCTTGTTCCTCAACCTTCTAAACCACTAGGTTTTTTTAGCTTCTCAACTTGTTCTCAGCCTCTACAACACTAGGTTTTTCTAAGCTTTTCAACTTGTTCCTCAACTCTAAAACACTAGTTTTTACTGGCTCCTTCAACTTGTTTCCTTCAACCTCTAAAACACTCCACCCCAATACGGTTTTTCTGCTTCTCAACTTGTTCCTCAACCTCTAAAACACTAGGTTTTACTGGCTCCTCAACTTGTTCCTCAACACTCATTAAAACACCGAAGTTTTTCTGGCACCTCAACTTTTTCTCAGCCTCTAAAAAACACTAGGGTTTTTCAGCTCCTTCCACTTCTTGCTCTACTGGTTTTTTCTAGTTCCTCAACCTGTTCACACAGATTCCAAATCTTTTATTTTTTCTGTTTATCCAAGTCTAATTCACTTATTCTTTCTGATGCCTCAGCTTCTTGCTCCATACTTTTTGTTTTTCCCCTAAATGTTCATCTACTTCTAATATACTAGGTTTTTCTTGTAAAAAGAATCATCTGTTTTAGACTTACCTTCTTCATAAGCATCCTCAACAACAGTTTTCTCTGATGTTGTTACCGTGGTGAATTCATCAAGAGTCTTTGTGACAGAAGTTTTATATTCCTGTTTGTCAGTCTCTTCATGTTTTTGTCTGGTTTCGGTGGAATCAACAACTGATTGTTCTATAACAGTTTTATGTGTGTCTGTCATTACAGTGAAGTCATCTAAATGTTTGGTTACTGATACATTTTGTGCAAGTTTTTCTTTTTCTGACTTAGGGTGTGTGATCCCACTATCAAAAGAAACAGATCTTTGTTCAAACATTTGAATTAGTGGGCGTGTCCTAGAGTTTTCACAAGTTTCACTTAAAACAAATTCATCCTCGGTTTCTTTTGATTCAATTTCTGATTCTTTTTTTGTTTGGTCCTCCTTGTCTGACATTTTTGTCTTACTTGATTCAACTATAATTATTTCATTTTCTGGCCTATATGCTAATGGAACATGCTTCTCATCGAAAGTTTTTGATGCACGTTTTTGTTCGTCTTCAGAATCACTTTTATCAATGGATTCTTTTTCAAACATTTTAATGATTTCAGTCACACTTTTTCTTTTGTCAGTATCTTTTTCTACTTCCTCCTGATTAGTTATTTCCACTTAATTAACCAAACACAGATAAAATCCCAAAGTAGGCATTAAAAGAAAGAAGAGGGAAGAGATGTTAGTGTGTTAGTCAAGATAAGAAGTTCATTCATTCCCCATTGAATATAAACTTGGACCAAAGGTCTTTGTTGCCTCACACACCTCCTCATATATGGATGGTACACTGTGTAAGTCAATAAAGAACATTTAGTCGCACATCAACTGTACTGTATTTTAAGATTAGAATATGATCAATTTTAATGGAAAAATTAGTTAAGAGAGAACAATCATGAAACAGGCACCACAGTTTCTCTATTGGACCTGCATATCTCTTCATGCCACTTCTTGTATACATGTGTACCATGGTTTATCCTAAATAAATTGTGAAGGATCTGAAAAGGACTAGGGAAACCTGATATTTGAATGTATAAATTGCATTACTCTAAGTGAACTAAATTATTTTTTTTACTTTTAAAAGAAACGTTTTGGGTCATTACACAGTACACAGGAGTTCAATTTTAGTGATGACACCACAGACCATTATAAGACAGAGGAGAAAATTGTATTTGTTTGACATCAAATTTCAAGTGACACTTTTATATCAAGGTTTAAAATTAATATAAAGTACATGTGCTAAGACAAGATTTGATTGCCTTTCTGTAATTTTTACTGGAAAAATATATCAGATTCCATCCATAAAATGCAGTACTGCAGTATCTCAATGAGTAACGAATGAACTTCAATGAAAGAATTTTAACAATTTTCAAGATTCTATAAAGAAGTGTTACCATGGTAACATTGCTTGGTAACAGCAACATAATACCCTAATTGAAGAATAAATACTTGATTCAGGGTTACACAATACCAAATACAGCATTGGACATGTAAAGTAGTTTTTGTGAGTCTCAGTAGCTGTGAGTAGCTAGTATTTGTTAGTAACTGTGTTTGACTAGGTATTTAAACCAGTACCCATGACTCTAGTGCTGTTTAAGTGTCAGACCATTCCTCTTGCCTATAAAGAACATGTTATTCTCTGAAAATTTAACTGTTTTTCTGTGCAGATATATATACACATATTGTTATTTTTTTTCTAAACAACATATTACTAGGGTGTGCTTTTTAACAACTACTGCAAAACATCTGTAAACAAATTTAAACAAAGATGACACGAAAAAGAACCACACTGTTTTAAGGATTAAGGCATTTAAACAAATAATTAAATGTAAATTTTTTCTTAATCAACTATTACTTAAAACTTGAAATTTTCAGGTATATTTGGTAATTATGAATAGCTTTTTCCTGTTAATTTTTATTTATGAATGTTAATCAAATCACAATAAACCTGGATAAGATTGGGTGATTTTCACACTTGCCAGTCCCGATTCTTGAAAACTGAGCAAAAGGGAGATAACTTTATTAGCTTTTACTTGATAAACAAAAGTCCCAATTTAGTTGGCATTTCTACAATTTTTATCTTGTTAATATTTTAATATATAATTTAAATCATGTGTACGGTATTTCAGATATTTCTAAAATCAAGGTTTTAAAAACAGAACAACTGGAAAATTTTTACCACAGAAAATATAATCAAATGTGGAAAATTCTTATTTTGGAAGGGCAACAACTCTTTAATCTTCAAAACAGCATGGTTAAAACATATCTCAACATCAATAGGGTACATCACATCTACATATAATATATATATATATACACCTATATCATAAAACTGGGGGTTTTTCTAACTACTCATGTTAGAACATGTATGATATTTATCAAAATACAACAATTCATCATCAGACATACATTACAACATCAAGATAGTCAAACATTAAAAATGCTACCTCTTTGTTCAGCTGTTTGACTTAAATCTCTCTGGTCTGCTTTCATTTCTTGTTTCCGTTTTTTATCTGTTTAAAAGCAAATGCATAAAAAAGCAATTATTTCTCAAATACCCTTCACCAAACTAAGCAAAATCAATAGAATTTATTTTAAAAAATTTGGAATAAATATGACAGTATTTTTTTTTCATCAGTAAAAATTTTGTTTGTTTTTGAATGTATATACAGCAATTACACAGTCTACTTTCAGTGAAACCTACATTCACTGACACCATTTGTTCATTCAGATTTCAGAATAATAGGGGATTTCAGAAAAATAAATGGAGATTTATATATTTAAAAAAGAAGAAGATGATGATGATTTTTTTTTTCAGTTGTTTGTTCAGTTAAAATTCTACATTATCGGTTTGGTCAGTTCTCTTGAATGGTTTTTATAAAAGACTAGTTTTACTGTATCTAAAAGGTTTACTGTCATATTTAGTCTCTTGTAAATCTCTGACCTTTAGCATAATTTTTCCTGAAACATAACTTGATTTTATTTTCCTAAAATATAACTAATTATGCTAATTATCTAATGAAAAGCGAGTCTGAAACTAAACCTAAATGCCCTTCAATTTTAACTTATCAATTACACGAATAGCCCAATATATGCGTGTGATTAAAATAGTGAATCAGAAATGATACAAAAATTATTTTTAGTTTTATCGTTTTGTTACTGTGCATTTCTGTTAAGATTTAATATACTTTTAAGAATCAAATTTTGAAATGTTTTAAAAACAATCCCATAATTTAAAAAAAATTTGAGGGAAAAAGTGACACAAAAAATATGAAAAAAACATCAGGTGTACCAAATAAAAAAGGTGTGAAAAAAAGAATTATAAAAAGTACAATTTTTTTTTTCTAATTTAAGTTAAATCTAAAGACAAACTTGAAGGAAATATAAATAAAAAAAACAAAATCAGAAATAAGAGTAGAGTGTTAATTAAAAAAGATAAAAAATAACTTTGTCCTCTAAAACCCTGTTAACTTTTTTTAATCTATAAGAAACACATTTTATATCCGTTTTGGATAGCTGTATGTCTAATAAATTATTTCTGTACCTTTAATACAGATGTAGTTTAAAATTTACTTGAATTTTTTTTTTTTTTTTTTTTTTTTTGGGGAGGGGGGGGGGGGTTACTCAAGTCATATAGCATGGTAGCATGGATATAGTCATGATATATGTTTTACTAGGAAAACAAGATTTAGGTTTTAATCATTTTTTGCATTATTTATGATATCAGAGTGTTATCATTAAACTATAGCCTTCTTGTAGTTTTAAAAAAGAAAATAATAAAAGTTTTTTTTTTCCATATAAGGTCTTTATGACCTCTGGCTCTAACTAAATATTGCTTCAGGACCTGTCTTGGCGCACAAAATTTGTCTTTTTTAAATAGCTACATGTAGCTGGAGCCAGAGGCTGCACATTGTTACATGAAAAAGACATAATGTTTTAGATTTAATGATAAAATAAGAAGAGATCTTTATGTTTATGATGTCATAAATGACACAAGCTAAATCTTAAGATATTTTTTTTAAAAAGACAAAATCATGAGTAATCACATAGGAGTTTTGCTTATTTAATAAATTTAATAACAGTTCAAAATTCTTGGTAACCTATTGTACTTTAATTTATCTTCTCCTTTGATATTCATATTTTGGAGGAAAAACAGATCTGGACTGTAAAATTGTGACTTAAGAGAACAATGCTCTTACAAAAGACATCTTTTCCTAAAATATCTATATACAAAATGTATATACCAATACAGTGAATATGTGAAATAACTGAAAAAAGATTTACAAACATTAAAAAAGAAGACAAAATACAACACATATACATATGACATGTCCAATAAACCTCATATTAATAAAGCCTTTTTTTTTGAAAAATCAATTAAAGAATTTACTCAATATTTTGATTATTTCTTTTATATATATATATATATATCAATTTATGATAGAAGTAGGCATACCTTCATCAAAAATTATATATATATATATATATATATATATATATATATATATATATATATATATATATATAAAATTTTTGATGATATATATATATATATATATATATATATATATATATATATATAATTTTTGATGAAGGTATGCCTACTTCTATCATAAATTGATACACATAATCAAATGAATTAAAGCCTTATTTTATTACTTAGGTGTGGAACAAATTTGAAAACTTGACATAAATGTTTATGCCAAAGACCATCAAAAAACATAACACCTATAGTGTTACTATCTTCCTAACTATAAGACAAAAGAAACAATAAACTCCCTAAACTTTTTTGTTTATGACAATATATTTATGCAGAGCAACCATCACTGTAATAAACAAACTGTCTTCATCAAATTCCAAATTCTCTGAAAATTAAACATTTTCACAGTATTTTGTAGTCAATTGGTAATCCCCTATATACAATATATATCAATATATATCCCCCCTTATCCAATCCACACACACACACACACACACACACACACACACACACACACACTTTAATTCTGTCTCTAATTCTTTAGTTGTAAATTAAAACTAAACTGTGTTTTAACAATCCCTTCATTCATTGTTTTAAATCAATCAATTCAACATCAACAAACAATTTCATGCCAACTTCACACAAACTTTTCAAACTGATCATGCCTATTTTCAACCATAAGTACATGTGCTTTCAATTTCTGTCTAAGTAAACTGGTAAAATCTAATCAACATTCTAAATATCAACGAAATGGATCTCATTAGAAAAAAAATCAAACATTTTTTTCCAATTTGAGAATACTCAGGCAAGTATTAAGAGAAAATACTCAAATTCATAAAAAATTAAACTTGACATCGAGTACTCGCTCATATTTCTGAGCTTTTAACATATACTGCTGATGATATACAATTAGTTATAATGGTATAAAAAATATCCAACCCAATGAGCTGACTTAAAAGGTGTGAAAATATTTTAGTGCCACCTTTAAAATGTGATTGCGAAAAGAGTAAACCTGATCACCATATAATACTTGTCCTCATCTTATATAGGTTACAGTGTTATAATAATCTCTGTGTTATACCAATCACCATATTATACCAGTCATTAGTTATATCAGTCATCCTGTTACAATAAACATCCAATGATCATCCAATGATCACCATGTTATAGAAGTCACAATGTTTATATAAGCATCCAAATGCCACCATGTTAGAAGTCACAATGTTAAAATTACCTAATTATAAATGTCACCATCGTTATATTGGTTCCTAGGTTAAGGGTTATCATCTTTAGTGTTCAGCATGTTATACTGGTCACCATGTCAAATTAATGCCCATGATTAAACTGGGTCACTATGTAATACAGATGATCATGTTATAACGATCATCATGTTATACTGGTCAACCATGTTATAATGATTATCATGTTATACTGGTCACCATGTTATACTGGTCACCATGTCAAATTAATGCCAATGTTATACTGGTCACTATGTAATACAGATGATCATGTTATACTGGTCACCATGTCAAACTGATGCCCATGTTATACTGATCACTATGTCATACAGATTACCATGTTATACTGGTCACCATGTCATACTAATGACCATGTTATACTGATCAACATGTAATTATGAATATCATGTTATACTGGTCACTATGCTATGTTATACTGGTCACCATGTACATAATGATCACCATGTTATAAAGGTGATTATGTCATTCCAATCATCATGCTATATTGGTCACCATGTCATACTGATTCACCATTCTATACTGGTTGCAAATTATATGGATCACCAGGTTATATTACTCATCATGTTATACTGGTCACCTTGTCATACATGTCAACATGTTTTACTGGTCACCATGTTATATTGGCCACTGTGTTGTACTGGTCACTATGTTATACTGATCACCATGTCATACTGATCAACATGTTATACTGGTCACTATGTCATATTAATCACCATGTTATATTGATCACTATGATGTAAAGGTCATTACTTCATACTGATCATCATGCTATACTATTTTAGTATTTACCATGTCATACTGATCACCAAGTTATATTTGCCACCATGTTATATTTGTTACCATGTCTTACTGATCACCATGTCATAATGTTTACCATGTAATGTGGGCCACAATGTCATATTAATCACCATGTCATACTGATCACCATGTTATACTAATCCCTGCGTCATACTGATCACCATGTTATACTGGTCACCATTTCATATTAATCACCATTTTCATACTGGTCAACATGTCATACTGATCACCATGTCATACTGATCACCATGTTATACTGATCACCATGTCATACTGATCACTACGTTATACTGATTACCATGTCATACTGATCACCACGTTATACTGGTCACCATGTTTATGTCATTTCATTTCTAATTCTATCAGCTAGTGTTACTGATCATGTGTATGTATATGGTGACCTTAAGAGTGCTAATACACTGAAATAGTAGTACTATGTGAGTGATTTGATCTGATCTGTTCTAGTGACTATGTGTAATTATGTCAAGCTTAAAGGTGATTGTACACTACCCAACAATCAAGACCCCTGACAAGGATAAATCCTTTGTCAATAAGTTGCATAAGTTAGGATTTTACAGTGACCTGTTGCTATAATGGGGTCATTTGTTGATTTTTTTTGAAGGATAGAAGTTGTCTTTTAAGGAAAAGTGTCAATGTCTAGGTTACTTTCATTATGAGATTTTAATTCTTGGTTTTTAAATGTTTGGATGATACTTAATAAAAATAACAACTGAAAACAATAATGTTAATCCACACACTAGTGATATGGTATTAGGTATGCAAATGGAGATATAAAGGTGACACCACTTCACAAAAAATTATAAACAGATGTTAGTACAAAACTAGGTTTATATAAACCACTCCAAAGAATATGTAACATCACAAAATAATGGTGTTCTGTATATTTTACAGTCATGGCTGCCTTCCAGAATGCTATGATTCTAAATTGTTTTACATTACATTGCTAATTTTTTAATCATTTCAAACTAAGATGCTTGAAGGCTGACTGTTAGAGCAAATACAAAGTTTGTGGGGGTCATGTTAATTTGAATGCAAGGTTAGCATCCAAGTCAAGATTACTCTAATTATGATGAAACATTGTCAACAAAAATATTTACAGAAATATTTATCGATAAATCAATGCAATGTAATAACAACTGCAATAAGAGGTATTGGTTCTTTAATTTAGATTCTCAGGTCTTAACCTTGATCTTTGAGGCAGCTAAAACATTTGAAATGATAACTTAAATTTATCTTTTAAAAAAAAAAAAAAAAAAAAAAATCAAAGTTATGACCATATCAGTAATTTTTCAATTATTTAAACTGAGAAATTTATTTTTTAAATTTTGATGATTCGGCTTATTTCAAAACAGCAAAGCTTCTAGAAAAAAATGACAGAAATCAAAACTCTAGAGGCTATTAGAAATAAAATTGAAGTATGTATCAATAAGATACTAATGAGACCTCTGTTTTGCCATCTTCTAAATGGCTTCATGAAAATAATAAATGCTTTCTTTTGCTGGGTCTCAAATCCTGGCAAGGATCACCATTATTGTGATGAAACACATAATAATTTGTACCTAGTGCTAACAGAGAAAAGTCATTTGTACATCATCTATTAAGAGAAAATAATCTACAGCTCTTGAAAGTGCAGTTTTAACAAGCTCAATGCATGATGCAGCTTTTTAGCTACCTTGATCAAACTCGACCGCTACATCAGTGATTGTTTTCTTGCCCCCTGGTTCATATGTCACCTTTTTAATACTTCTTTTTACAAATCCTGTCTCACCTAGCTCTTTAACTTCTGTGTAAATTTAAAAATCAAATATTTTTTTTAAAAAGATACAAAAAGTTATAAAAAGTATGCACTATGGATTATAATTCTGTTCATATAAGTGACAAAAGCTTCCTACATGTAAAGATAAAAGATTTTAGACAAAATGGCAACATTGTCAGCTTTAGTTGAAGTTCAAATTCTAATATTCTGTATTCTTTATCTGTCACATCTATAGTGGTATGCAAATGAATTGCTTTAAATTCCAAATGAACAGGTGTCATATTCAGTTCTAAAACACTGGTACTACGCATTTAGCAAAGATATTAATTACAACTTTTTGATCAGGAGATTACTGGCAAGTTTTCATTAACCAAAGTTCTGCTACACATATACTACCCATATCACCAAAACTGAACACCACAATGTCATTTTGTTAAATTAGGAATTTCTTCCTAGATTCAAAAAAAAAATTATGTATTACCATTGTATAATATTGTACTCTACACTAATAAGCACTTAAATCTCTTACACATATGGTACACAAGTTATCTCCCTTTAAACATAAAAATCTATGTCCCTATATATATGACACCTCTCTCTCTCTCTCTCTCTCTCTCACACACACACACACACACACACACACACACACACACACACACACAAACACACACACAAACACAAACAGACACACACACACCAATTACTACATTATCCTGATACTTCTTACCTGATTTAACAAATTAGTAATAAATATAACTGATCAAAAATGGTGTCCAAAAACCATTACCAACCAAGCTAACAATAACTCTTCCATCTAATCTACATATTTATTGTTACAATTCTGATAAATGCAACATGTCTTTCAAAAAAAATATAAAAATAAATAAATAAGTAAATGAATTTAAATAAATAAATCAATAAAAATAAAAACAAACAAATAAATAAATAAAAAATAAAAAATTAAAAAAAAATAAATATATAAACTTATAGACCTATGTTACCTGTTGCTGCACGTTGGTTTGCATCATCTATCTGACCCATTAAGCCACTTTTAATTGCTGGACCCGAGGTAACTTTATCTTCAGTCATAGAAAATGAACTTTCAACAACATTTCCTCTTTTTTCTGCTTCTAAATGTGCTGTGCGTAATGTTTTCCTTACAACTTCTAAGTTTTCGTCAACATCAATACTACCAGTTTCTGTGAAATGAACAGGAGACCTAGAACGTGGACTTGGTGATATTCGTTCTTCTGTAATGTTTCTGGTAATTGTTTCATCAATTGACCCGGCCCGGGATCGAACTTTTTTAGTTTCGGTACTTTCTATTACCCGTTTTTTAATTACAGTCCCATCATCTAGGACCTCTTCAACTTCACCTAAATCTGCTTCCATTACATCATCAACATCTGAGTCGAGGAAACTGCTTGAACTACTGCTACTAGAAGAGCCTTCAATAAAGGCTGATTCTGTGCCAGGTATAATCTCATCAATTTCATAATCCTCTTCTTCTTCATGACCCTGTGCATCAATTGACACTTGTCTAGTTTTAATTTTATGAACCATTCTATTCATTACAACATGTCTCTTAATTTTTGTTCCATCATCAAGTTCAGCATCAACATCTTCAACTTCGGTTACGCTTCTTGGAGGCTCTTCAAATGTTTCGATTATGTCTTCTCGTTGTGTACCTGGAATTACAACATCACCTTCAAATATTTCTTCTTCCTCACCATTTTCAGATTTCAAACTTCTGCGTATATGTTTAACTGAATGTCGTCGTACTTTATGAGTTGTATGTACAGTGCCATCTGGTAGCACTTCCTCCCAATCTTCGATATCTACCTCATCTTCAGGAGGGCCTTCTTCCCGAATAATATCCACATTATTTTCATCATCATCCATTTGGAAATGTATATGTTCAGATGGCCTTCTTATTTTTCTATGTTTTACAACTGTTCCATCTTCTAGTGTTTCTTCGTACACCGTTTCATTGGCTGGTACTTTTGAATCAAACACTGTAAATCAGATAGGACACATACTAAAATCCGAGAAAATTCCTTAAGTCAGCATATATCAAATAATACTTAAATGTAGACCAATATCTGTTGTATGCAGATTTAAACAAAACACATGCATGTGCAATGACAATTCCTCATTAGTATGCATCAAACTCCAAAAATAAAACCAGTGTTAGTTTCCAGGGAGAGAACAAAAATTAAAGATGCTATAATAAACATTAATCCATAAGAACTTTTAAAACTAAAAGCAAACTTAAAATGATACAAAACAGAAAAAAAATAAAATGAAAATAAGAAATGACTATAAACAAGGAAATTAGTAAAAAGTAGGTCAATTAAAACAGGAAGTTAAAGGTTAAATATAGTATTAAAGTGTACCGTAGTATATAAAACCCAACATATATATAACTCCAATATTAGTGTGTGTCCAATAAACATATATACAAGTATATTTAAACTTTTCTACCACCAACCAAAGACAAACATACAGGAGAAATTAAAACATATATACAAGGCTAATCTAAAGTACCTGTCAGAGACAAAAACATAAATTATACAAATGAATACAGAAAAGGTATTTGCTTTGCTGTCTTCCATTATATTGGGTAAAGGTGATTGATTTATATATAATTTAGTACCTTACAAGTTAAAACTGTTTACTTCCCTGCCAATTTAAAGATTATATTAAGGTTTTTATAAGAAAAGTTAGTTGTATAATGATTTTAAAAATTAAGAAGTTTTAAAGGTTTTTAATAGGGAATAAATAACACACCATAAAAAGGAAGAAAAGAAGAGAGAATGAAGAAAAATAAATAACTTTCACTGAAATAAAAGTTACAAATAGTCTTATGCACCATTCTTAAGTTTTATGAGGAATTGTAGACTGCAATTACCTTTTTTAGGGAACACCAGCTACCTCTGGGAATCAGAATAATCACAAATCCCATGTAAAATCTTTAGGCAAAAATAGCTTGGTACATAAAGGTAGATAACTCTTTCTGTTCTCCTGATCAGACAACTTTTTTTTCACTCCAGTCAAATAGATTAGGTAACATTGTTTCTGTACCCTAGCCAGTAAAGGCAGACAATTCTGTCCCTGTGAACTACAAAGATAGACAACTCTGTTTCTGCCCCCTCCCCTACCTTGAATGACAGATTTCTTCAAAGGTAATTCCTGCTTTTCTTCCCTTATCTCTGTTTCTATTACCACATTCTTATATTTACTTACCTTTGAACTTTGTTTCACAAATTATTTGTTAATCCCAAATAAACTTGGCTGAGCTCCACTAACAGAAAATTTAACATGCACATCTATCACTTTGATTTTGAAAAAAATATTAATAATAACTTCATTAGTTTTAATGCATGTTCACTACAGTTTAAACACTATATGCTATGTCTATAAGGAAAAAGTAATAAAATATATGTTTTTATATCATTTAATATTTGTAAACATGCTTCTCTATGTCTATATATCCTGATGTATTATGTACTAGTATGTAAATGATGCATTAAATAATGCATTGTATAGGTGTTTAATAAACATTTAAATTCTACCTGAAGATGCACACTATTCATCTTGTTTATCTGATCTGTATGTGCATAATTAGACAATGTATTGTGGTAAATAATTCTCTTTAATATCAACTGTATATTTTTTATTTTTACTATAACATCACCTTTTTTATATTTGTACTATTACATAAACCATACACAGGTTTTATGATTAAGACTACGTCAGTAGTTACTTTGACCTTGAGAATTCAAGATCACCGTTTATTCCTTATTAAAAAGAGTTTTGAAAAAAAAGACAGCCACTTAAACGTGTTCATGGAAATTATCAAAATTAGGATTGTAAATCAAAAGCTTCTAGTATAAAAGAAGGCATTAATTAAAAGTTTTAAAATTGACTTTGAAGTTTAAATTAGTCAACCTTTGATCTTTATTGAAAAATCTTAACTTATGCAGTAGATTAAATCTACACCAGAGCTTTTGGGGGTTGAAGATACATGTGTATATAACACAAATACCAGTTGAATTTAGATGTGCCAGATGTGCACATTTCGGAAATTCATTCCTCATCAG
Organism: Tegillarca granosa; assembly: GCA_029721355.1. Taxonomy (NCBI): domain Eukaryota; kingdom Metazoa; phylum Mollusca; class Bivalvia; order Arcoida; family Arcidae; genus Tegillarca; species Tegillarca granosa. Next base: position 36,947,011 of record CM056594.1, on the reverse strand, counting down.
TGACACTTAGACCGAAAAGTTTGATAATGAAAAACATAAGCCAAACAGTTGAAAATTAATTCGTCTGGTTTAGACTGGGTTTTAGCTTTCCAAACACCATGAATGGGTTTTCCAAAGTAAAAAGTCAAATTTAGAGAGTTTGTATTTACACAGGGCTTCATTTCAGACAAATACTAGTACATGTATAGTGTTCTCATATGCTTCATTCTTGAACATTAATGACAAGTATTATTATGTAATTTTTGTTCATTTAATTTCAGTTATTTTAAGTAATGGTGAATGAACTTATCATTATCAAAAATATAGAACTTGTATTGTGTTTTATAATTAACTATAATTAAAACTGATATACAAATATACTTACTTATTAAAGCACGAATTATTTACTATAATATTTGTAAGTTTATATCTGTTTTATATGCTGTTAACAAATAACAGATAAATCTTTGTTTTCCAAATTTCCGATTCATTTAGGCCCTTAAAATTTTAATTGTTTGTTTCCTAGTTCAGACTAAATTGGGTCAAGACATTTCCCTTTAGATTTATAAAGATTTATTTTTAGAGATATATATAAATAAATGTTGGCCATAAAAACAGGAGCATGGGGGTGAGGGAGTAAAGGTGTGTTTTACACCCGATTCATGGTTCTTTCATTAATAACAAGGTGATTATTTCAGGATTGGTGGAGGAAACAGGAAGTGCCCTGAAAAAAACCATCTTACACTAAAGGATAGGAATTTGAATTGATGCAAAACAGGTACACTTTGATCTGTATTTTTTATATCAGCTAGAGAGGTTTCTCATTGTTAGATGAGGAGTGCTTATCAAATATAAAAAAATCCACAAACTTATTACTTGGTCAGACCAGGCTAGGTATGTTCTCACAAATGCCCAGTACATGTTCTAAAGTCTGACAAGAAAAGAAATACTTGTAAATTGACAATAAACTAGTATGTTGCATAAACTAGACTATCACCTTATTAGATTTAGTTACTCATATAGCATATTTTGCCGAAGGTCGGTGGTTTTCTCCGGGCACTCCGGTCTCCACCATCCCAGAACTGACCGCCTCGAAATAAGTGAAAGAATTTTGACTGGGGCATAAAACACCATTACTCCACTCTGCTCATATAGCATATTAAGATTTATTCCACCAACTGAATACCCCCAAACTCCATAAATGGTGTGTAACTGACCTAAACAAGATCAATTAGTTTTTATCCAGTTTACTTTGGGTAAACGTTTCAACAATGCCACTCTATATTATTTTGTTACAAATGGACTATTACCTAATGGTATGGTTTAGAAATGCCTTTTTGTATTCTATCTTTAGGTCAGACTGGGATATCTTTTGTAATGTTAATTGCTAAATATATATATTTTGCAAACAACTGTTAGATTGTTAACTGTCTTTAAAATAAATCCATTCAAATGTCACTGTAGTGAACCAAATAAAGATTTAAAGCAAGTTTGATATCATATATTAATTGTTTTGATCTATTAGTAAATGGCTGTAAGTTTTTTTATCAGATCTCAGAGCTTCTCATCTTTGAACAATCACCATTCGAGCATGTAAAGTGTTTTTTTTTTAAATACAATTTGCCAGTTAAGGCTCCCTGATTCTCTCATAAACTCCTTGTGGAAAAGTTTTCAATAGATACAACAATCATCCCTCCATCACATATGTGTGCATGCGTTTAGGTGGGTGTGTGCTCTTGAGTGTGTGAATGTGTAAGTGTGTTGGTGGGTGGGGTGTGTGCATGTTTGCTAATAACATATACTATATTCTAAATATCTGCCAGATTCTATTCAAATTTTTACATTCAACTACTTACAATTCATGCAATTACATGATCTACCAGCATATATCATATACATGTACATAGGAGTCTCCTGATATTCTCACATACACTCATTCACACATTACTTGATATTATACATGTAGATAAATTATTTCTAGTAAAGATTTTATACATACATGTGGTGGATATATGGTGAGTATATTCAAACTATATGGTGAATTAAGCCATGCTTTATTGTCATTGGAAATGCACGAATGCATGTCTACTTATTAAGATGCACAATAGTCTGCACCTGTAATAATGCAAAACTGCCTATACATTAATTAATAATCAACTGCAGATTGATTACTTTCTATACATTCAAGTAGCTGCAGTAACTCAAATTTATTCAGCCATCAGCTGATGGTTCACTGGACACCATTTCAAGTATTTCTTTTTTATATAACTCAATCCTAAAGTGTTTAAAATTTGACTTTTGAAACCAAACTTTCTTAATATTTCTTTTTTTTTTTTTGGTCACCATAGAGATACACTGGAATTGGAATCAAAATAAAAATATGAATGATCTGGAACAAATTGATTATCTTTTTCAAATGTTTCACTTAAAATGAATATATACATTTAAATAATGTGATTGTCATCTCAAAATTATAATTTTTGGATATGAATTGAAAACTTTACCCTTTTTTACTTCAAACATAAAATAAATGTTTTACCATCTGAATAATCAAAGGACTGCTGCTTAATGCCATGTTCTGAATATTGCTGTTGGTAATCAACAGGAATTTCTTCATCTTCCTGCTCCAAATACTCTTGAGCCGTCATTGCCAGTTCTTCAAGGTCTTCATCATCGTCTCCTATATCCATCTCACCTTTACCGTGATCCATTGGTGCTTCACCTGGTCCAAACTGCAAAGCTGAACTCTCAAATGATACAAATTTATGTGGTTTTCTATGTGTAATATTTTTATCATCCATGGTTTCAAATCTTTCTGACCTCTCTACCTGAAACACATCTGGAACACCAGAACCAGATGTTTCTTCTTTTACAACAGTTCTATGTGTTTGTACAAATGAAATACTAGGTCCTGCACAAGATGGCTCATTAAAGTCAGATGATATCATAGTCTCAGTTACTGGTTGCACCAATTCTATCTCTCCAAGTCGTCTTGCATCATCATCTTCTTTTTCAGATTCAGATGATGATGATGACGATGAAGATGATGATGTATCATCTTGTGATGTCTTTTCCTTTTTTGGAAGTGTTTTATCTTTAGTTTCATCATCAGGTTTGATTTTATCTTCAGTTTTCACAACTGTTTCCACAGCAATAATTTTATCTGCTTCCTTAGTTTTAGCATCAGTTTCCACTTTATCTTTCTGTTTCTTAGCAACATCATCAACTTCCTGTTCTGATTCAGATGATGAGGAAGATGATGAGTCTTTTCTTTTTACTGAATCATTTTTACCAAAAGGTTTTTCTTCTTCTGGTCCAACAACTTTTGTTTTAGCTTTTTCATCCTGGTCATCTTTTGATTTACTTGATATAGTTATTACTGTCTGTGCCACAGCTCTTCCTTCAACTATTTCAAATCTTTCTTGCCTTTCCACTTGCACACCTTCTCTTGGTTCAATGATTTCTGGTTCAGTACAGATCACTTCTTTTTCATTCACATCAAAATCTGTTTTTAAACTACCAGGTTCATCAGGTTTTCCAACATCAACCAATTTCTCTTTCACTTTAGACTCATCTTCCAAGTCAGATTCAGATGAGGATGATGATGATGAAGATGAACCATCTTTTTTTGAATCTTTAATTTTATCTTTCTGTTTGATATCTGGTTGTTTTTCCCTCTCAACTGCATTAGTATCTTTTGGTACATCAGTATCTTTTGGTATGTCAGTATCTTTTGGTACATCAGTATCTTTAGGTATATCAGTATCTTTTGGTTTATAATTATTTTTATCAGATGGCATATCAGGCTTTGTCATTGGTCCATCCTCTCTGTCCTTGGGTTCTTCAATGTCTGCTTCATCAGAGGAGCTATCCTTGACTGGTTCTGCTTCAGTGAGTTTTATAACTGGAATTGGAGAGCCATTGATATTAATTTGATCTTTTGGCTCAAGAGATTTAGATTCTTTTAAAGGACTAGATTTTAATTCAGTATCTGATTCTGATGATGATGAAGAAGATGATTTACTTTTCTTTTTCTTTTTATCTTCATCATCTGGTTTTCTCGCTGTTTTTGAATCAACATTGTCTTTGGTCTCACTTGGCTGATCAGACTTAACACTGACACCTACATCTGCTCTGTCAGGAAATTCCTTTGAACCAAATTCTGATTCTGCAGGAGTTTCTGTAAATTTTGTTTTATCTTTTACAGAATCTACACCAGGTGACCTATCACTAATGACTTTCTGTGTCTCAGGCTCCCCTTCTGATTCTGAACTTGAAGATGATGATGAAGATTTTCTGCCTTTGTCTTTCTTTTTCTCTTTTTCCTCCCCAGGTGGTTTTGTTACCAATTTTGTATCTACAGTGTCATTGGTTTCACTTGGCATTACTTTTGTGCCTACATCAGGACCAGGTATAATCTCTTTATTATCTGATTCAGAATCTTCTGGAATCTTAGCAATCTTAGAATCAGGTGCTGAAACAGATACATGTTTCTGTGTATCAAATTCTCCTTCTGAGTCCGATTCTGATGACGAAGATGATGATGAGGAAAGTGAATACGACCGTTTTATGCCATGTCTTTCTGCGATAACATCATCAGTATGTGGCATCACTTTCTTTTCAATATTTTTTTCCATTTCTGGCTGTGTTGGTTGTACTCTTTCACTAGACTCCAAGGGTTTAATTTTTTCAAAATCACTTGTTTCTGATTTCTTAGCTTTTTCATCCTTTGTTTCTACAAGTTTTGTGGCATCTGCTGACTTTTCCCCTGGCAAAGCTTTCAATACTCCTTCCTTGTCAATATATTCTGTAGATTTTTTATCTTTAGAAACCACAGGTGGAAGTTCAGATCCTTTAATCTTTGCTGATGTTTTAGATTCAACATTTCCCTTTCCAGTGCCTGATTCAGAATCAGAAGACGAAGAAGAGGATGATGATGATGACCCAGACCTTTCTCTTTTTTCCTCCAGAGAATCAACTGGCCCAATATTCAAATCTTTTTGCAAGTGTCCAACAATTTTAGGCATATCAGGTTCTTTGTCAATTGTTTCAGACTCATCCAATGATTTAGTTAATTCTGGCTCTTTAGAACTACCTGTTTCAATTGCAGATAATGCTGGCATCTGTCTGGTACCCAACTCCATGTCTTGTTTTATAGCTGGCTCTTGAACTTTCATTTTGCCAGACGGAGTCACACCTGCTGTAGTCAATTCTAACTGTGCACTGACTTTGGCATCATGACTTGGCAGTAACTCTCTATGAACAACTTCCTGTGGTTGACCAAGTTTATCATCAGACTTGTAAACCCTTCCAAGGTCTGAAATTCAAGGTGTGTTCATATTTAGACTAAAACTGCTTTCACAAACTCATTTACATGTTGAAAGCAGGCAGGTGCTAAAAGCATGCTTTAAATGCTGTTAAGTATTGATTAATCATCCACAGCAAAAATATCAAACATAATACCCTAACTGTGAAGCCAGTTAAATTCTAAGCTTTCTTTCATCTCTTGCTCTGAATTCAGCGTATACTTCTCAAAATCACAAACAGAGATCCTTAAATCCAATTTAAAAATGCCAAGCAAGCTACAACCATTAGTTTCTATATAGCAATGGCTCATTCTAAAGAATAAGCTTTACAGCCTGTCTGTTGGATTAAGAACTAGTGATCACAGATGTGTATGGCTGATATGAAGTGATTTAGTTACACATATAATGGAACATTCCAGATATGAAAAGAGACAACTTTTTCACTTGATACAGAATCATAGCAGCAGATAAAATTCTGGGTTTAAAGAAAAAGTATGTGGTCTGCAGATCCACCAAGGACAACTAAGAATGATGATATTTTTCTGATGACTAACTACTGAGCAAGTTACATGTATAAAGCTGCAGTTATTTACAGCTAAATATGTTTTAAAGACACAATATCCCCCCTTTTTCAGAATTAAGAAATATGCAAAGCAGAATGTATGGTTATCAATTATGCACATCACACTAAAACCATTCTTAACTTATGCATGAACACTTCAGTTAAGTAATTATCATATCACAATGTATTTTTGTAGGTCGACTATTAGGGGGAAAAGACTTTTGTAATAAGAAAAAGGAATACTAATAATTTGCAATAGATCAGTTATAAGGTATTCAATACATTCAAAGGGAATGTCATAACAGTATAAGTAACAGGAATGTTATATTTTCATCTTGGCATGCCAAACAGCAGTCAGTAGCTTTACTACCCAAACTATTAAAACATTCCTACCCCCAATCCCCTTTTCTTCCTAACATAGAAATTGATAATTTCAAACTTAAATATTATAGTATTCTTTTGTCCTCCTTCACAGTGTAATATGAAGTTTATGCATGATTCTATGTTTTTACATTACTGGTAATATTTGTTGTTAATACGGCATATTTTTGTTTTCTTATGTGCTAGTATCCCCAACCCACCCAATTGTATGTAGGTTTAAACATTTTTGGTCACAGATTGTACATTTAAAAACTATATTTGCTACTAACCATACTCTCTGCTAAAGATTTATCAGCTTACTGCAGGCTCCGCAATCTGGCCCAGAAGTATCTAGACTAGCAACTATGCGTCATATTATATTACAGTACTCTTTATACAAACAATTATATCTTATTTATAAAGCTGCAGAAAGCAACTAATTTTGTGAAAAAAAGCAAATATGATGATAAATACTCTTGATGACAAACTGATGATGAATGATATACCATCCTGATGTTTCATCAGGATAAGTCCTGAACATCAGAAAAAAGAAAGATTGTTTGATGTAAGGTTTTAAAAACATCAAATTCATTCCTTCAGACTTAGATTCCTTAAGAATGAAAAGGAGAAAAAGCTTTAAGAAGTTCAGTTTTTAAACAATTTGCTAGTAACTTGTCTGTTAAATTATCAATTTTAAACTTTCTATTTTAATCTACAATATATTTACAAATATATTACAATTCTTACTTATTTATCAATTTTTTTTTAATCCATTCATTTATTGATAGAATTTAAAACTTATTTATTTCATTTGTTTTTTAAATTATATACATGTATCTACATTAATCAACTATAAAAATATGCTAGAATGTTTAAAATTGCTGGCAAAGTGTATGCAATTGCATTTTATTCCAATACTTTTAAATCAATTGCAAATAAGAAACAGAACAGTTTATTAAATTATTAAAATTCAATAATTTGTTTTAAATTCCAAAATTGATGATGTGTTTTATATTTACTCTGCCACCCACCATGATAGTTAGCAAAAGAGTGGGCATGGCTAATTGGGAATTCAACCTAAAATTTCTCTCCATTTCAAAAATGAAATCCTTAGAAATTTATATAATTTAAATATCATAAAATAAATCCAGCTATAATCAATAATAATAATAATAATAATAATAATAATAATGATGATGATGATGATAAAATTATCAATCCTTCATAAACCATTTCTGATACCAGCTACATCATTTGCAAAATAAATAAGAAATATTAAAAATCTGTTTAAATTGTTTAACTTCATATTCGAATATTAATTTTGGATTTAAAATAAAAACATTTTGATTAATTTAATATTTGAATAATACAAATTTATAATTTAAAGAAAAAATTATTTAATTTCATTAATTTCGTCTCTGAATAATACAATTTTGAATTTTAAATCATACTGAGACTGAATTCATTTCAAACTGGCATTTTATTTGCATGAACAAAATCTTAATTTTTTGCTTAATTTTTTTCTGTCAGACCTTTCACATTTTCAAGGTGATTGTGCCATTTTCTCCTAAGTTCTGCTTATTGGCTTCTACACATGTAGAAATTGAAATTTGAGCAATATCAGGTTTTTTAAAATTAAATAAAGTCTTACAGTATGACGATTTAAGTTTTCTTCTACTGGTTCCCTAAAATATGTATATTTATATTTTGAACAGTTTCAATACCTGTCATTTTATGTGATTACAATTCAATAATTTAATTCACCAAATCATTGTTTTATGAAGCAATTTAAATCTGTACCTGTTGAATTGCTTTTTTTAAGTTGATTTTAAATCCTTCTATTGTGACAACAGACCAATTGGTTTAAAGACTATAGATAGTGATAAAGAAAATGAAAAGAATTACTAATGACAGAAAATTAAAGTAATGAGGAATAATAACAATAACTGGATTGGGTAGAAGACAGCAAGCAATGTTGAAATATGAACAAATGTGTTTAGACCTAAAGAAAAATCACACCACACAAAAATAAGCCACAGCACAAAACACAACAATCTGCTTCAGCTCTGCTTTGTGCCAACATGGTTTCATTAACCATTTCTCCCAAGTTCTGCTTATTGGTTTTAATAACTCTTTACCTAAATCTGCATATTGGCATTTAATTTTATTTTTCCTAAGTTCTGCATTTTGGTATTTTAAATGATTTTTAAAGATCTGCAAATTGTTTCTTTGATCACATGTAGAAAATTATCTGCTAGTTGACAAAGTTTTATGTTGATATGATGAGCAAATTAAATAAGAAAATACAAAACAATTCATAAATAAATCCAAAAGTATGATGCAAAGTGATGATACCAATCCTTAACCAAATTCAATTTTTATTCCATTTGGAGCCAAATTTAACTGAAAATATTGGAGAAGTGCATTTATTATAAGGTGGACACCAATCTTTTAACCATGAAATCAAAATTGTAATATTTTACTCAACACCAATAAAAAACAAAAAAATTTTATTCTGGCTCTGACCATTCAATAAAAGCTCCATTTTTCAGAACCAAATAATGGGTACAAACACCCACATAGTTTGGCTATGAGCACATGTGAGCTGTGTTTTCTCTTTAGGCCACATTAAAATTTCAACAAACTTGCTGTTTTTTTTCCACACTTATCTCTCTAGATAAGTTGTACTCTTTTTGTTTCAGAGGGAGAAGTTTCAGTTTTATTTCTATATTAAGCTTTTCTCTGGAATTTCACAATAAGGAAGTTCTGTAGAGTTGTTTTGTTGTTTGAAAAAAAATTGTGTATCTGTGGTTGCAAAACAGGTCAAATGCTTCCGTTAAAGGGTAACACGATTTCAATTACTGGGTTAAGCTCTATTCAGGTTTAAGAAATGGCATTCATTTTTTTCTTGATAATTTAGAGCAGCTTTGAAATTGAACAAAGGAATTTCTACTGTTTGACACCTGAAGTAGAAGCTCATTATATAAATTATATTAACATGACTTCATTATCAATTTAAAAAAAATAAGAGAGTTAAGGAAAAAATATGGCAGGGCTTTAGTGATAGCCAAATAGAAAACCAATTTCTGATGATCTTGAACAAAACAAATTTGTAAAATCTTTCATTAAACAATTTTTTTATCATTTTCACTAACTATTAATGTATTTAGGGAATGTTTACAAATAAATTTGAGATATTACCTAACTTGGTTATGAAATATAAGGAAATATCACTATTTGTCTGCTAAACAACACTGTCTCTATCACAAATATTTCAAAAATTACCTATTCCACTCTACCTTGATCATATATTGTTAATATTGATAAAGGGCTCTTCTTCTCTAACAAACTAACATTCACAGAGCTGCATATAGGCTGACCAATCAAATTTCCCTTTCTTATATGTATGACTAATCAAATTTGTTACTTTCAATATGAACCAATCAAATATGTTACTATCAATTCTTTTAAGAAACAAATTTGATTTTGCCTAATAAATCAAACTTGCTTCTGCACTTCAAATGGACCAATCAGAAATCTCATTTTAGTTCTAAAGGCTATTGTAAGTAAGAGTTTCCATTAATGGTTACAATCAACTAAGTTCTACAGTCTCTTGTAACCCCCACCAGGTGGAGCTGCAAAAGTATACCACTACAATGAGCAGTGAAGGCTCTAAGTCATGTGCATCCAATAATATGCTCATGGAACAAACAATGAGAGACAAAAAAATCTAGATATTTCAAAGTTTTTACAAAATTCTAACAAAATTTTTTAAAGAATGCAGAATATTTGGTCAGCCTAGTGAAACACAAAATTTCATCTACTCTACTACAAGCCAGACAAAAGCTATCCTAATCCATAAAAAAAAAAAACAAAACAAATAAATATATCTTTTCAGACAGATATAGAGAAGTAAGAAAAAATAATGAAAATACAGCTTCTCAAAAGTTCAGCTTGTTAACTTTAAAATTTTAAATCCTAAAGTTCGAAATGTAAAAAAAAATATTCTGTTATTCTTGGGACATGCAATTTCTAATTTTTTCTCCATGCATATAATATGGCTGCAAGGTTCCTTTATATAATAAAATAGAAAAGTAGGCAAAACCTGGTACTAAAATGACCAACAATACATGTACATAGAGACAGTGTTGTTAAGCTGACAGACAAATAACATTAGTATTATCTACTGGGAAAAGGGAAATTATGATTCTCAAGGATACATTAAAAACATATATATGTAGCAGACATCACAGCTGGAAAAGGTGCATAGTTTTATATTTGTTAAAACAGTAGAAAATGTATTTGAAAAGTCTTTTTAGAACTGAAGAAAGGAAAACATTTGTTAAAAGAGCTATGGTTTTATGTGCTTATAAACTTTACAAAGGATTGCATTAAGATTTAAGGGTTAAAGTGGTGTTGTGTGAAATGTGTTGGTTTCTGGAATCCATACTGATAGCTTCATCAGAATTTCATTTCTTGTTCATAGTTGTTGGTACTGGTTTTTATATATTGGAACATAAACTCAACAATCTAACCCAGCCTGTTTTTCTCCAGTATCCAAATCTTTTCAGTACTTAACAAAAAAGCTTCTGAAAAGGCTTGGACTCCCTTATATCTAATGTTGGCAAGATGTTCATTTCCTATGCCCACTTTTGACAGTTTACCCACAACTGTGGGATCCATTATATATCTTGTGGCATTGTTGGTTAATACTGAATGCACTTCTCCAAATTTTAGGTAAATTCTATTTCTTTTTTCTTTTTTTTTCTTTTTTCTTTTTTTATCTTATTTTTTTATTATTATTTTTTTTTAATTTTATGTACCCAAAATTAATTGAAAAATATAACTACAGACAAATTATTTCAATAATGAATACAAAAAAAATATTTTTTATATTTTTTTTTATAAAATAACTTTTGAACATTAAGTTCAAATGACAAACATCTTTCTCTAATAATGGCATAAAACTTCAAATATAATAAAAGATAAATTAATGTAACTTAGAAATGTAGCCATTACATCTGTAGTCTGATAATTATCTTTTTAAATTTATCAGCATGTTTTGAATTTTCTCTGAAAGGGAGACAACGAAAATTAACTAAGATATAATGAACAAAATTGTTATAATTATTTTTCACCAACACTTAAGTGTTCCAAAGTGGAGAGTGATAGCATATCAATAAAAGGTTAAAAATCTAATTAATTTTATTAACTTAATTTTCATCTATATATATTTTTGCTTTTTTTTCTTTCATTTAATTATTAAATCAAGATATTTTGTATTAACAATATCAATTATTCATCTGCATAGTTAATTTTTCCATTGAAAGATTGGGTACATTTTTTTGGGCTTTTATTGTGATAATTTCAAGCACTGCATTTCCATTTATGGCATTGCATCAACTTTGCTTCATGGTGACAACTCAACTGTTTTAGCTAACATTTGGCAAACTTAAAATATTTAGGACTACCATTATAGAATTATATCGTATCAAGTTTCAAGATAAAACTTCTTTACCAATAAAGATAAGGTTTTTTTTTAGTCTTGAAGAAATAATGTTGAACTTCAACTACAAATGGGCAGTCCAGAAATTTTCGATTTCCTGGTATATCAATAATTGGTGTGATAAGAAACCATGTTAAATTAAATCATAAAACAATTTTTGATACCGCCAGTAATAATAATTGCTGATCTCAAACGTAAAGGAAACATTTTCATATCTGGGCACAAAGTTAACTATTTAAAACAAGACTTGTAGAACAGTACCTCAAGATTAAAATTGAAATTAAATTGAAATTTTTTTTTAATGGTAGTCCTCTTTGCAAACCAGCAGATAAAGAAAGAAATTTTTTTTATGTCATTTGAACCATGATTTGAGCAAAGCAGGCTGTGGCAGACACAAAGGAAAGAAAAATTAAAAAAAACACACTTGAAAACAATGTAATGATGTAAATGCTAATCCAATTTTATTGGAAGAAGAAGAAATATGCGCTGACAACATTAGTGCAAAAAAGCCAGGACTGTAAAACTTCATCAATATAATAAATATATGATGACGTCATAAAATCATTTAAACTTGATTAAAATGCGTATAAAAAGCTTCTCTGAAATTGCCTAAAAATTTAAATAGTTGTACATGAATACATGCAAGTTGATATATATATTTTTTTTAAATTCCTACCCAAAGTATAAATGACTTGTAACAAAATTATGAGGAGGCAAGATGGTAGCTGGTTCTAAATAAAAATACTTATAGAGCTTAAAATAAGAGGTACTTGTGTATATGAAGCAAATAAAAATGTTTAAATCTTAAAAATATAGGTTGAGCAATATAGCATCATAAGCCATTTTACTAAAAATTTTTATGTCTCCCCTAACAACTTAAACAATTTTTGAAATTAATTTTTTTTTACAGTATTTCAATTGCACTTCATGATATGCTGTATTAAAAAATTCAAGATATGATGTGAAATGCTGTTGTGTATACATCCTTGTTATCAGCATCATCATCAAAAGTACCTTATTACTGCATGATTAATTAATTTCAATAGAGCATTTCAATGTCCATGTTCATTTTATATAATTGCCATTTTTTCAATTTCACTTTACCAATATACATGTATTTCTAAACCATTTTCATAGTTATAAAAGGATGATGATGATCATCTGTTATAGGATATGAAACAGAATCATGAAAATGTTTTATGAAATGTACATTTATATAACATGCTTAAGCATTACATTTGTTTAAAGTCTTGATTTTTTTTTTTTTTTCTTTTTTCTTTGGACTGTCCTGATATAACCATAATGCCATTTATTGTATTTGAAGTTTGAGAGACAAATGGATAAATGATAAATTTGAATATGAAATGAACTTCACTAATAATCCTGTTAATGAAGAATTGCACAAGTTACCCTGTATCTTACCAGGAAAGTCACCATAAGAGGACTTACGAACTAAGTCATAGAGTAGAACATTTCTGATATAATGCCATTTTCATTCATAAATATAAAGAATTAATAAATAAAATACAAAATTAGAATGTTTTATATGTGTATGGGGAGACATTTAACTTAAATGAATTAGATCATAATTGAAATTATTTCAAAATATGAATATCTAAATAGGTCAAATGTTAACTATTTTTTATCCAAAATAAATTGCTCAGTACCCAAAATATAAAATAAATTGCCTATAAAACCAGTTACCATAGTTACATAATACATGTATATATTTTCTCCTTATAATTTACTGCATATAACATCATCTTGCACATTGCACAAAATCTTGACAAGCACATTAATCTGTTATCAAAAAATTTTATCCTATGAACATTTGATCTATAAATAACATCTACAATACATCTACATATTAAGATGAGCCAAGGTCAAAGGTCAATGTCAATCAGGCCTATACTTCCTAAGTCATCATGAATAATGCACTGCCATATTATTTCTTGAACATGGTTTCATTAACCCAAGTAATGGTACCAGACCTTCTGCAAGTTTTCTTTTCAAAAAAAAAACAAAAAAAAAAAACATGCATGATGCATGAGAGAGCTTGTCATTAAAGGGGTGTAACTTCACTTATTGGTATAAGTTATTGAATATACAAAAAGGTCTTTAACATCACACAAGCTTGTGTCCAGATTCACAATGGCTCCCACATGGAAGCTTGGTATAAAACATTTTCCAAAGGTCAAAGGTCACAATCTTACACAGCCTGAATTTCCTACTGCTTCATTTGAACACCTGTAACTTTAACAAAGAAGACCAAAACCAGATCTTTGACTATGAGTTACAGTGGTGCCGTGCCATTAAACAAGGACTATTGTGTTCATAATGGCTGTGTTTTATAGTACATGTATACTATACATAATGACTGGCATTAACCTTGACCTTTAGCTATCCTTATCATCATAATAAATGTATTAACAGAACTAAAGATCTAGGATACGAAACATTATAAAAATTTCAAATTTTTCACTTTACCAATACATTAAATATTGCAAGCTTTTGCTATAGTTATTGCATATATTTTTTTAAAAATATATATATGATCAATTTTAAAAGAATCAAAATTTTCCTATTTTGTAAACGTCCATAAAAAGCATCTGAAAAACATTTCCGTTAAATTAAATAATGAAATCTGTAAACATTTTCTGTTATAAACATTTATATAAAGTCTGAATTCAATTCAAAATTTTCATAAAATAGATTTTCATAAATTGGTTTTTTTTTTAAAAAAGGAAGTTCAAAATTTATCGGTAATTATCCAAGACGATCAACGTGTGAACTGGACATGTCATGAAATAACTTTTTTCATGCTTATGTGTACTTTACAGAAATTTATTTTTCTTATAAAAAAGCATAAATAATAAATACAAAGAAACAAATAATATAACATCAAATCCTTTCATCATACGCAAAAACAAAATGAAAAACGCATTGTATTCTGACAGTAGTCGGAGTAGGCTAATCAATTACACACCAGTTTCATAGGCATCGTCCTTTAGACCCTCTTCTTGCTGCTCCTCATCCTCTTGTTCCTCCTTCGAAAGTCGAGCAGCAAGTTCTGTTACTGCTGCCATTTTTTCCTCTACAAAACACGAAAAAAGCTTATTAAATTATACATGTACCGAGTGTTCCTATCATAATAAAATATGTACCTGTTTACCAGTTCTGATGCAAGAAAGTATTAAAATCATTTGCAGTAAATTTAAAATTCATACAGTATGCTACAGAATAATTATACCAAATGATATTTGGAAAAAGAATTTTTATTTTTACACAGATGTAAAAACAAAAAATACAAATTGGTAGGATATCACTGCTTTATGCAAACATTCTTCACAAGGAAGAAAATTCAATTCAGTGAAAGTTTTGTTCCTAAAAATTCATTCATGTTGCAAAATATCTGTTCAATTTAAGCTTCTTAAAAAAGGTACTATTTATGCCCTTCATATATCTCATTTTTTGAAATCCTGTAGAAAAAAATATACATGTTTGTAAATAAATACTGACATAACATTTCCCAAAATGCATGCTGAAATAAAACAATATTTATACATTACAAAACAATCATAAATACTAAATTACAAAACCGAGAAAACCACATACCTCAAAATGCATGTTAAAACATTATATTTAATCATATAAGATGCAAACCATAAATGAAATAAAATAATAGACAAAATCACTGGCAATACCAAATATACTAATAAAACATGCAATCTTGTTAACTTCTTAATAACTGTATCTATGGTAACCCATACCATAATAAATTAACAAAAAAAAAAAAAATTTTTTTTTTCATATTTATTAATCAGATTTGATATACTAATTGTTTATATTAAGATACACACAAGAAAATATATTTTCTGGTTCAAACTTGGTTCAGAAATGGTAAGTTATGGTTAAGAAGAGAACATTGCTAAGTCAATTTTAAACCATACACTCTCTTGTTCACTAATCATTCAACCTCCCTCACATAAACTATAATAATATGAAAATAGATTATGTTTACAACATTGATGACAAATACAGTGGAACCTCAGAAAACAAACTTTAAGTAGACTAAAAAACCAAGCTCGGAAGTAAACTGACAAACTCAGAGTACACAAAAAAAAAAACAAAACTTTGGGTTTTAATGAAAACCAAATTAAGTAGGCTGAAGACTTTTCTGAACAGAACCATCTTACCAGGAAACCACAGAATATCATTTTGGGTAAATGAAAAATATATAAAATCTGGATATATTAAGTTGATATATTATTAAGTAGTTTTTAATCTTGAAGTTGTTCTGTTTAAACAGGTTCCAATGTATATATAAATATATCAATATGATAGATGAGTATATTTACAACAATTTCTTTACATTTCCTAGACAACAAGAGGAATACAAGTGTTAAACTCTCCATGTGTCCAAGTCAAAGTCATCAATAAATTTGTCAGTTATTGAATAAGGTATTTTTTGTCAATACTGTCAGATCACTGCTAGGTCATGTATGTACCACATATAAAAGGTGGAGAATCTCTACAATTCCCGTCTAGTTATAGTAGGTCTAGGTCAAATGGTCGAAAGTTTGGTTAAAACATGATAAATCCAACTCCCTTCAAAACTTGAACAATCATATAGAGGAGTTAAATAAGCATGTCTATTAGTCTATTAGGGCAAGATATTGTAAATTTTCCAAAAATTATTTTCTAAAATATTGTCAAAATATTATATCTATTTTTCCAACTGATTAATTGCATTGGTAATGAAGAGATTCTGCATACAAAAAGTAAAAAGAATTTTGCTGATATTTTCACACAATGTTAAGTGGTAAGTGCATTAGAAATGTTAAAATGTTTGAAAAAATGTCAAGTCCAATTCGCAGGTGTTTGGCCAGTCTTTTTTCTGTACATTGGAACATTGGTTTCATTTCAATATGTTTACCTCGAAAACACTATGATTTTAATTTTCCGGACTTTGCATTGCAGCACCATGTTAGATGTTTTAAGTGTTAAATCAACTCAATACAACTTTGGCGATCTTTGCTACTCCTTATAACTTTGTCAGTGTAATTAAATGTTTTGTAAGTGATCAAACCAAATACCTGACCACACTGAACAACAACCTTTCCAGCTATAGGTACACCAATGGACATGGCAATCAACTGACTGTAATATACTGCCAAAGGGTTGTTAATGTATGATAAACAGGACAAAAACCGTTATGGCCAAAAACATGTTTGTGATTTCAATTTCAAGAAAATCACAAGTCATTTCAAAAAGTCATTTGTTGATTTCAAAATAGAAAAAAGAACCATAAAAACCAAAATAATGTGGAGAAAATTGCAAAATAAAAGTGAAGATTAAGCAAAAAAGTTTTATTAAAGTTTTACAACAAAAAGTGACCAAACACCGACTTAGCGACACCAAAAAAGCAGAATTTTGAAAGCAGTAGGAGGAATACCTTTAAGGATTTCGAAACGTTCAGAAGTACCCTGAGGTGTAATAGTTGTTACTTTACGGACAGTTCTCCATGTTTTACCATCCGTAGATTCCTGATATATTTCCTCAATCTGTGTGATTGATTCCTCAATTTCTTCTTCTACAAGTTCATCTTCCTCTTCCTGCTCTGCTTGTTCAAGCACCTGCTCAGTTTTTTCAATCACTTCCTTACATATTTCTTGTCGCTTTTCTTCTATTGAAGCAGCACAGAATAGACAGAAACAAAATCATAACCCTTGTCTGATACCCCTTATATTTTGGGAATATTCAAAAGGTTAAAAGCACATCAAGAATCTGAATGATTCATTTGCTTAAATACAATCCAACCCCTAATTCAAAATTTACATAACTTTTGTATTACTTTTTTCATTCCATTTAGGTGAATTCCCACTCATGACATATGAGCCAATACAAAGCCATTTCGCCCTATGAACTTTTTCGCATGAAGCTCTTATAGCTATCTTTATAACATCATCTTTTGCACCTTTAAGGCTCACCTCAATTATCTTAAGGGATGGAGAATTCAACTCTACTTTTTTTTTTAAGGCGGACATTCTAACACCAATCATAGACAAAACACAACAGAAAAATTAGAAATTTAAAGTCATAATGTGTCTCTAAGTACCAGTGTCATCAGGGGAAGTGTTTCAAATGTCAAGTACCGGTATATGGAAACAGTAACATATTAATCATATCATAAACAAGACTAAATGAAAAATAATTGAAAGCACCCCCCCCCCCTCCCCAAAATTTCAATTTAAATTAAAATTCAAAACTTAAATGGATTAAGGACCTTTACATCATAGTTTCAATTTACCTTGCAAAATGATATTGAACAACAGTCTCATTCATTGTTAGGAAGACACAGACTTCATCAACACATAATGGGAGTTAATTTTGTTTGAAGGCATGTTAAAATGTTACAGGAAATGATATTGTTAAACACTTTTATTTTGAATGCAATAAATCAAACACCTTTATCTAAAACTATGGTTAAAAATGATTGTATCTGAAATTATAATGATCTGAAAAAAAGAGCTACAACAAAGAAATATGCACACAAGTACTAATGCACACACACACACACACACACACACACACACACACACACACACACACACAGAGTTTTTAATTTGAATTATATACAATAATTCCATGGATTTAAATGCCTTGCCTGGTTAGTTTTTGATTGAGTAGAAAATACACTACTTTAACATAAACTTTCACATTTTGCCACGCCATCGTTGCCGCCTACGACGACACCGGAAAAAATAACACCTAAGTCTCGCCTTATGGCAATGACAGGCTCAACAAAAACTAGCCTCTACTTATCTAAAACCAAAAATATACGCACAAAAAGCAAATAGAATTAACTCTAAAATGGGAAACGTGGAAAATATGCAGAAATTATTAGTATTTTTTTAGGTTAAGTACATTAGTAAAACGGGACATTTTGATATGTTAAATATGGCGATCACTTGGTCTTGAAAGATTGTCTACTTTCTGTATTCTAGTAATTGTACCTTACTTTGTTCATATTATTGTTATACCATTTAATTTACACACAAAAAAGTTTAATAGTTATTCTAACATGTTAAACAAGTTTGTTAGATAAACAAATAACAAAATTCATGATGTTAGTAAAAAACTGAATTTTATCCAAAGAATACCAACCCTTCTCAAAATTTAGAAAATTAAATGGAAAATGTTTTACTGTATCTACATGCACAAAAAGATAAGCAATTTCTAAATAACTGTGATAAATAAAACATTAAAATTAATCACAGAATGAAACATATTTTATTAATTTATTGCTCATCTCTCTATTAGCTTTGTATGAGTGAATTTTCATTTTCTTTTTAGACTTTTAAGAGACAATTCTGAACTTCCAAAATGTAAATTTCAGTTTTATATCAAGAGGCAGGGAATTTAGTACTTTTAAATGACAATTAGATATTAGTAATAACAATTAGGCAATTATTCTACAGGTATGGCTTTTGCAGCTAGGTCTAACACATTAGTGTACACAAGTAAGCCATCTAAATCTACCGGTAATTCACTCTCGGGAAAACATTTTTCAGATCTGGAGTTAGGAACCATACAAAGGAAGAAATCTGTTTTCAACATTTGACTGCAAAGAATTTTTTTTCAAAATGAAAACAAAATAGATCATAGACTCAAAATAGCTGGGCTGCTGTTAGAATTTTTGTTGAAATTTTTGAAGTATGGAAAAAGTTCCTAAACAATTCTGCAAAGTCATGTATATATCTTCAAGATGACAACAATTATGAGAGAAAAAAAAGATTGTTTCAAATTTCAAATTTATATATATGTATAGAAACATTTCATAAAGTTTCAAGAATCTTGACCAAAAAAAAAAAAAAAAAAAAAAAAAAAAAAAAAAAAAAAAAATAATAATAATAATAATAATAATGTAGGAGTTATTTCACAAAATATGATCTTATTATTATGTTGTAATTTTCTTTTATATCTGAAGCCTAGATGAATACCCAAGAGCTTGCTAAATATTGTATTACAACAGATATATCTATGGCACACAACAGACAACTACCAAAAAAAAAAAAAAATTAAAAAAAAATCCAAAAAAAAAAAAAAAAAAAAAAACAAAAACAAAAACAAAAAAACTGACAAAATGCAAACATGGAAAATATCCAAGCAAACCATGTGATTTAAATGAAATTTTTCTTAAGGATCTGGTCTAAAGGCTTACAACTATGGCAACTATATGCTAAAGTTTGGTTTGCTAGCTATGTCAAAAAGGTTGGCCTGCAGTTAATAGGGTTGGGTTTTTCGCAACATCCAACGGAACGGCTAAATACTGTGAAAAATTGT
The DNA here is from genome assembly GCA_029721355.1 of Tegillarca granosa. NCBI lineage: Eukaryota > Metazoa > Mollusca > Bivalvia > Arcoida > Arcidae > Tegillarca > Tegillarca granosa. The sequence goes on along the minus strand of CM056594.1, from coordinate 36,926,952 downwards.
AAAGAATGACCATTACTTCATGACAGATACCCAAATATTACAGTCTTGGTTCAATAAAGATATTTTTGCAGAATTTGAAAAAGAGACCAACTGTGAAAAAAGATACATGTACTTTCTACAAAATTGAAAAGTGACTAAGACTCTTTTCAGAAACTTTTACCAGCAATAAGATGCTTTGAGATTATATACTTTATTGGTACTGCTCTATGTGATTTCCAGAAAATGAATACAGTAAGGTCACCTAAACAGGATTTAATAACATAAACTTTATTAAATATAGCACATTATGTTGAGTCAGTCAATTAAGTTTCTTTAAGACCTAAACAATAGAGTAAACTGAATATAATCTGATATGAAGGGAATCAATTTAAAGTTTTTTAGTCAATGGAGATGGTGCTCTAGTCAAAAGTAAGAATTTCTTTCAAAGACAGACTGGTCAATGAAAATGGTGCTCTAGACAAATGTAAGGAACTCTTATAAAGACTCACAAGTCAATAGAAATGACGCTCTAACCAAATGTAAGGTTTTTTTTTCAAAGACAAACTTAAAATATTAGCAAGACTTTCTGAACAAAATAAAAATGCAAATGTAAACTTGACCAATACACAAATGTTGAAATCAGATATCTATGTTTAGATGCAACAACACTACATGGTTACAATCTATATATGATATATACACATTAATTAAGGTGACAGAAGAGTGGTGACAATATTAAGTACCTTCACTCTGGCTTCTATCTACTGGGCTGGGGGGTGGGGTCCTTACGCCTTCCTCTGTATCCAAAGTGTCTGTAACACAGCCACAAAATCCAAATACAGTTTTATAAAAACAAAGCATATATATATATATACAACTGCTAAAAACTAACCAATATTAAAGAATCATGTCAAATTGAAATTAGTTGCCATGGATATACATAATTTATGCTTTAAGACAAAAAACAAATTTGTATCATGCCAAATATTTATTTTCTTTTTTTAAATTGTTACTTATGATTAATAAAAACATTTTTGATGAGGAAGAAAAACAGGAAGACTTGTAAAGTCAACAAGCAATATTTGAGTTGAGAAAAGTTGTTACATTATTAGATTTTCCATTAATTTATGATACAGTATATAACCTATGGTACCTGGGTTTATATTTAAATAAATTTTACCCCTTTCAAACTTATTTGACTAAATTTGGATTCGCTACAAAGTACAGAATTTAAAATGTGTAAATTTGATCGATTTTATTTAGAAAATGGCTGAAACTGTGACATGATTCCATTTAACTATACTACACTACAAACAGTAAGTTGACATATTAACATATATAGCTCAAAGGGTGAACACAACTAAATATCTTTAAAAATGTCATATTGCTTTCTCAAAATCCTAAGTATAAAACAAACTTATTTATCAAAGCATGCAAAAACACATCACTTGAAAAAGTTTTTAAGTTCTATTGCAAAGTATTTCTTATAATTTTTTTCTTTTGATTTCTTAGTAAATGTTTCATAGATTTTCTGTCTGGACCGAGAAGCTTAATATTATGTCTCAGAGATGTCTGATAAAAGATGCTATGAGAAAATTATTGCTTTGCTTCAGAGTTTTTCTGTTGAGACAGGGTCAACATATACACTGTAACTAAAATCTGATTGCGGAGTATTAAGTACTCCAATATTGTTACAAAGATGTTGTCTTCCTAAGTTCTATAACCAGTGTTTATACTTTGTCAGTTTACTTTTTTTCTGGTAGAATACTCTACAATAAGCTCTACAGACAAATGATAAAATTGTTATATAAATAAGCTAAACTTTGCTAGTAAATAACTGACATGTTAAGCTTTATGTTATAGTAAATAACTGTATATACTGGGACAAATAAAACACAGATCAGCCCTCGTTCAAAAATAACGCTGTAGTGAAGCAAATTAACACAAAAAAAAAATGCTAGTCTATAATAATATCACCACAATTAATGTGAAATCCCTGAATGTGTGTTATATACAATTATTATGAATGTTATACCTGAAAATAAATGGACTTACTCTTTCTTAACATACACACAAACACACACACATATATATATATAAAAGAAATTGAAACTATATGACTTTCTTTGCAATTTTTTTAAAAAAAGACAAAACGTATACAGATTACTTCATGATTAGGAAAAAAAATCAACATGCTTTTCTACAAAAATAAAGGACTATATAATAAATCATTCGATTTTTTTTCAAAATTAAATAATAATAATAATAATAGGAAATAAAATACATACATACTCAAAATCAATTTTTTGTAATACTTAAAAAGTGATACATGCAAAATATTTTTTTTATTGTGAGATTAGTGAATGGATATTTAAAATAAATTATAGTTTTCTGTATAATGTTAATTTTAACTTAATTCAGTTTTATCATTTTAATTAGAAGAAAGTACATTAAAACCAATATCCTTAAATATTACAGGAAATACAAAAATGTTAGGGTTGATAAAGAGAAAAAACTCTAAACTGTTTGTTTAGTATTTGTGAAAGAAACATACAACAAAATAATTGTGATTTTTTTTGCTATAATCTAGAATTTCTATTAGTTCAAACATGTGGTTATTTATTCAAAGGTAGACAATTTATCAACATATAATGACCTTTGCAACACCTGAAGCTGACATGTCCATTTTCTAACTCTAAAACCTTTGCATCACCTGAAGCTGACCTATCAATTTTCTAACCCTAAATATGCTCAGTATTCAGTAGTTCAGAAATTTTGCACAACCAAATGCTGACATACCTGTTTTCTAACCCCGAGTTTAAAAGCCTTGTATCATTTAAAGCTGTAGTAAACTAACACAAAAGCTGTCCTAGGCTAATTCAAAATAGATGTGTTTTTTAATCTTGTATCAAGGGACAGGACCCTTCCTTGTGGTTTCATACCAAAGAATCATTTACAGTCAGGGTTTGAATCCATAAAACATTTTATACTGAAAGCCAGTGACAAAACAAATTGCACTAAAAAAAAATCAACATCAGGTGTAACCCCTGTTTTTTAGAAAAGAAAATTTTAAAGATAACCTGGCTATTAACTTCTTCCTAGAAAATTTAGATTGACATTACAATTAGGACCGAAGTACTGAGTAATACCCGTTACAGATATTAGCTCTGCCCAGTGAATTTATAATTTGCTGCTAATGACAATACCCCAGGACTTCTGAGTGGTAGCAGTAAGGGCAAGTCTCTAGCACATTTAACTAGGAAAACTGGCTATAGATGAAAACCTTACATAAATCCACTGGTCTTCCAACTTGGGGTCATACACAATGTTAGTCATTCAATCACATAAGAAAATTTCTGCTCAAGAAAATTTACTAAACTTGTCACAAGATGTAAGACCAAGCTTAAGAGAGAAATGATTACAAAGGTCTGACCTGTTATTTATATCACCACAGAAACCAATTCATAAGAAAATAAGGTGACAGGAGGAAAGTCTTTGTTGTAAACATCAACAAAAAGATTTTTACACAAGACTGGAAGGGTTATAAAAATATAAATTAGAATATTTATTATACAGAGAATCTGAATTATTCCGATAATTTAAAAAAAAAAAAATATTAATATAGATATCTATTAAATATTTTATGGCTAACTATGGTGTATACAATTATAGATTTCCGGATAAGAAAATACACTTTTCCACATTAATGTATTAGTAGTGATCACCAAGACCAAAGTTTTTTCATGGTTAGCATGTAGACAAGAGATCCATTTTAATCCTTTTTCTTCAGGTTAGTTAAATATGTTAATTAGGTAACATAAAGAAAAGTAACGATCGTGCAACAAAGTTACAATATGGATACACCTATTGATACAACAGTCATCCATGCAATGATACCTTTTTCTATTTCCTGTTTCGGGGGAGGGGCAGACTTCTGATCAAATTGTTCAACTTTTGCGATAACATCGTCAACTTTGCCACGATCTTGCTTAGTGTGTAATATTTCATCCTCATTGATTGAAGGTTTATCGTCCACCTCTGAAGCAGGGGTACAATAAGAAATTATATCTTTAACAATGAATAACCACATATGAATTGAAAAACTTTAAGGGAAAAAGAAAATTACATATATTCAAGGCAAAAATATAATTACTGATAATGCTAAGAATAAATATCAACTTAAAATGGCATTACTTATTGTTTCTGTAAATTTTATTTTAAAAAATTGTTTAGTCTTTTAAGAATACATATTTAACATCAATTTCATGATACTGAAATTAGTCCCGGCTAGGTTTTAATCTTTTCAAGAATTTATATCTATTTTGAATTTGAAAATAAAAAAAATACAGATCATAGTATAATATAGTATTTAAATAAATGTACAGATGAGCTAATCTTAAAATCATGGGAAGAAAAACTGGCAATTATGCATTTAGATATCCTATTTAAAACTACATGTATTTAAATTTAAATACCCTTATTATCATTACTGAATTAAAAAGATACGATGATCATTTATTTTTATCTAATAAAATTTCATTGACTTGAAATAAGATGAATAGACAGCAACATTTGTCCAACACCTTAAACCTTAAACCAATGTAAGTATTTTTAAAATTACCCATTAATATATATATATGATATTTTAAAGAATATCATACTGATAAGGTATACAATGTAAAATGTGACCATAATTTGAAAGTATAAAATATACATCAATGTTTAGTATGCATAATTTTTTTTTTTTTTTTTTTTTTGGGAGAGAGAGAGAGAGAGAGAGAGAGAGAGAGAGAGAGAGAGAGAGAGAGAGAGAGAGATCATCATGTTCCGTGAGGTAGCAGTATTTTTTCTACAATAAGAATTAGCCAATACTTTTTTCATATATATATATATATATATATATATATATATATATATATATATATATATATATATATATATATATATAAACATACATATAAATCCACAAAATTAGAAATACTATGCTGTGTAAATGCACACAGTCATTTTTCTTCAAATTTTGGTCACTTTTTAAATTATATTTCTCCTAAGCTCCTGAAATAAAATTCATCCTGAATGAAAATAAAAATAAATTGATATGACATATGACTTTCACCATACAACACCAACATCTTTAAATAAAGAACAATATCTTCAGTAGCTTTTATAAATCTACAACATTGTATAATTTATGCAACTATGGTACACATATGATAAATTTATAAATATAAGCTACATATTACTGCTGCACACCATAGGTTTATTTTCAAATGCTTGGGTATTAAATTTCAATAAGCACCTTTTCATCTACCCATCAACCACAATTCTGATTTATTTATAAATAATATACCTGGTATATCACAAGCATTTGAATGATGGTAGTAAAAGCAAATACATGTATTAATAAATCTAACATTTTCTAGGTAACTTTTAACCTAAAAAAAATGTTAATCACTTTTAAAAAGATATGGTACAAGTTTATTTAAAAAAAAGGGGGGGGGATCTTAAGCAAATTTAACAAGTTTAAATAAAGCAGCTGTGATAAAAAAGAACTTAAATGGGAAGGATTGGATTAATTGTAGACTCCACTTTAGTAACAGGTTCAAGACATAAACATTTGTAGTCTTTCTCCATGCTTGTTATAAGTCCCAGGATAGCCCAGATTTTGACCATTTTAAAGCCTGTTCTGCTAGGACACACAAAATCAAAAAATTTAACTGTGCCCAGAATTGTGAAAGACTTACTCTTTCAAGTAAAATTCATAGGTTTGTAAGAAACGCAATTACATTTTATGGTAGAGATTCTTGCTTTTATGATGCAATTTGCTACTAAACATTTATTTCACTTTTGAATGTATTGATCTTTTCCCATCAAACATTTAAAGCAGATGACTGCATCCCTCCAAATAAATTTTTAAGAAGAAGTGCTTTAGAGTACTTGCTACACAAGATAACAGCTTAAAAAGAACAGTACTAAAATGGTTTTTTTTTTTTACATTATTAGAAATTTGTCAAACTTGTATCATTCAAAATGTTGGAATCAAAACAGCTAAACTGAATACATGATAAATTGTTATTTATAAATTCATACACTGAGTAATAATGATAGGTGGAATCTAGCTCTGTATATGTGTAAACATAAAAATTTGGTTAGTGTTTAAATTTTCCACAATGATATTACTATCCCTCTACACATGCAATATTTACAAAACCCGAAAAAATAAGTTGTTAATATATGCGATTATGTACCTTCAGGTCGATCACGTTTTTCCTGTGCTTCCTTGATTTCAGAATATTTATCCAACTGATTAATTAAATCAAAGAAGTCATCTTCCGTTTTTTCTGGCTTAGTTTCTGTTTTGGCGACAGGTCGTCGTGTATTGACCTCCGCTACAAACTCATGGTCGTCAGCTAAATAAGAAGGCTCTGCATCTGATAGCAGAAAGGTAAGAAGTTCTAAGAAATGCAACAGCAGGTTAAGCAATCTACATGTATTTACAGTAAGCATATAATACAAAAAGCTTATTCTACAAACTCTGTGCATAAGTTCAGACCAAATGGATTTTATTCTACTGTGTTGTGATGTAGTATACTGTTACATGGACTTATAGTTAGCTAGTACATCTAGTCCATCAAAAAACGATTTCAGTACTTATAATTTGGATAAGGCATACCCCTTCTTTACATTGAAATGATTCGTAGTTTGGTTGATAGTAATGTCCATGAGGTTCAATTTAAATCAGCGATTCTATACCCAGATCTAAAAATGTATATTCCAGCAATTTGATGTCAAAGAAGACAATGTCCTTGATTTGTATTAATTGATCAACACAACTTCAGAACTGTTTAGCCACATCATTTGACACAGTTTCTTATCAGGCATAACTGCGAATCCATGCTGGTATTATGACAACACTTAAAGATTTATTAAAAATTAGCTAATACAATTAAAGTGGCTTTCTTGTACAGTATAAAAACCTTCTCCATGTAAGCAAATTGATAAACTCTCTGTAGTTTCGAAATAGCTCAATGTCAAATAGAGCAGACAATCCTATTGGTACCGATGAAACTGCATCAGTTCTTCTAGTGAACAAAAATTAAAAATAAAATCCATTTGGTCCTAACAAATTACAATAAAGCCTAACAGGGGTTGTATCTAGATTCTATTTTTATTTAAAAATTTTTTTTATTATATGTCCTATACATGTACTTTTCGTATTAGACAATTTTTTTTCTTTTGAGTATTAGATTTATTAAAATGAAACTTTGAATTTAATTTAAAAAAAAAAATAAAAATTATTGATCTGAATTTCATTTCGTTAAAAAAAATACTCAGAATCTAAAATCTGAATTTCCATGGAAAATTGTGAACATTAATTTTTTAAACGTTAATATATATTTTCAAAACAACTTGAGTTATAATTAGGGTGGCTTTTCAATTTACATCACAATGTTTGGTAACCATTTCAAAACAAAGATATTTTGTAAAAAGTACAGATTTTCAAAAGACAAAAAGTTAACCTAAATTTAATTTTACTACAGAACACAAATAAGACAATGTAGTAAAGAATAAGCAATTAATCCTCAAATATATATGCATGTAAATCATTAAATATGACAGCAAGAATTGCTGTATTCCTGAAGAAAATGAAATATGAAAACCAAACATTGTACACGAATTTACATTGGCAACAGATATACATGTATATATAAAGCAACAACATATATACTGGCATGATCACATTGTAATATTTAGGACTATATTTAATTCATTTACTGCTGTTATGCCACAAATATAGATAATTTCTGAAATTCAGAGATTTTGCCCAATTAGGACAATGAATGCAGGGATCTAAATAAAGCTCAAGGAATGTAAGAAGGTTAAGCGTACCATACTTGAAAATGGACCCATTATATATACTACCAAAAGTGTGACTACACTGAGGGGAAATTGTGCATATTAACTAGCATGAGCTATTGTGCATCTTAACTAGCAATACTAAATAAGATTTAAAAGCTGTACTTTTTTTCTCTCCTTTAACAAGAACTTTTTAAATCTTTTTCCAAAATAAAATCAGATATAATACCTTCTTCCATTGCTTGTGGTGCTTGCTTGTCTACCATAGAGCCACCTTCACTACTTGGCTGTGATTCTTCCGCTGCAGACTCAGACTCCTGAGAACAATGAAATAACTTAAAGTTAACAAAACACAAAACCAACACCGTTTTAAAGATTTCCGTTATATCATAAAACAATCAAAGTTACAAATAAAGTTAACCAATAGTTTTTATGAAAAACTTGAAAATATGAAAACATAATTTCACAGTCTAACTTTAAATTTTAATATGATGTTAAAGTTATGTAGATTCCCACTGAGATCATCAAGTTATCAAATACTGTATAAGTATTTATTTTGGCTCTGTATTCTTATTGGCGCTTTTGGTGTTAAATTAAATCCACCAATATTAATACACTTCAACATTAATCTTAGCTCACCTGTCTAAGGGGAAACAATGACAGTGCCAATATTAATAAATGCTAAATGATTGAGACCCAAGAAATGCCAAATATAATACATGCCAATATAAATACTTAAAGAGTAAGTTCATGCAAAATTTTACACAAGATATTTCATTTTTTTGAAAGAAAAAAAGAAACTTCACCTGTCATATGATTTACTTATCCGAAGTATTTTTCTTATTAATTAATGTGAAAAATGGGTTATCAAATTTTATCTTTCTTAAAAGGTATATGATTCAGTAAAATAAATCTTTATGAACTTAAAAAGTCTGCATTCCGACTGAAAAAAATAAACAAATTGAGCACTCTAATGAGGTTCACCATCATGCCTTGTGATACAAGATCATATAAATGTTTGTGCACAACTATTATTTAAATTGGAAATGGCACAAATACACATCATATTTGGCATTTTCCTGCAATAATGTTTTAATTTCAGGAAATTTTAAGATAAAAGTTTAATTTTTTTTTCTAAACCTGCAGAAGCAACACAAAACATCACGAGATATGCTGGTTAACATCTCTCTCTCTCTCTCTCTCTCTCTCTCTCTCTCTCTCTCTCTCTCTCTCAAATATAAACTTTAATTATTCTGGTGTTGTTAGAATGGTCATTATGTAAATGTGCATTCACACCACAAAATTTATTTTTTCTTTGAACTACTAAACCATTGTAAGTACCAAACTGACCAAAGATCTTATTTTGAATTTTTTCAAACCTTTCTGCTAAATTCAGTAAGAAATACTTTAAGGTTTACAAAGAAGTTTGAATACAAATGAAAAATCCAGTCCATTAAAAATTTTTAACACTGAAATGATCAAGCTTATGCTAACTCCTAAGTGGGTGTGACAGATTGTCATCTTTACTTTGTGTTGCAGGACTAAGAAAAGTGGATATTAAGTGTCTACCTAACTTTTTAACACGAATTAATTTTTTGGGATAATATGAACATATTTTAAATACTTTGATTAATAATAATTTTTGTGGATTAAAAAAATAATTCTTTTACAAAAAGTCAAACAGCTTGAATCATCACATTAAATTCTGAACTCAATGAAATGAAGAAAAATTGTCGTGTTTCGCAACTCAAACTTCTTGTGCTAATAAATTCAAAACACAATATTAGGTCTACAGAATACAAACACTGAAAACTAAACAAATCTAACACAAAAGTAAATAATTTGATTTTTTTTTTTTTTACAAACTCATGCCTCACCTCAACATCTTCTAAGGACTGCAGAAGCTTTAATTATCATGCAGGAAAAAATTAATACATTGAAGGATAGTGTTTAATAAATATAAGTACCGATACATGTTAGAAATATTGGGAAGTGGTTAGTGTAACCTAGTGAACACAGTATCGAAGAAAAAAATATACAACATGTTGTTAATTTATGCAAAATAAGAGAATATAAGCTTAACTGAGTTAACACTGGTTATCAAATTTTGTAAAATATCTGGAGTTTTTAAGTGTTAAAATAGTTTTAAATAGTAAAAACACCTTTGAAAAAGTCATGAATTTGCAGTAAGTGCAAAAAAAAATATTATGCTAATCAGCAAACTAAATTCTGCCAGCAATAGTACTGTATTGTGGTGGCCGTAATTAAAAACAAATGAAAGCAATTTATGAAACAAATGTGAACTGAGTGTATATAAGGGCAGACAGCTGTGTAATATGTATATCATAAATCACAATACCATTCACTTTAACATTAGCTTTCTAGCTAGGCTGTGAGGAAGCAAAATTTATAATGAACTTGAAAAGAGGATTTTTTTATCAGGACATTTTAAACCATATTTTTACTATAAAGCATGCAAATGGGTTTATTTTTGAACAACAAATCACAACATGAATTCACTCAAAAAGTGGATATCATACAAACCTTAACTATATCTTGTTCATCATATTCCACATCAAGTGAAACTCCTCGTTTCATCGGTACCTCTTGAGAAATTCCAACTTCTTCTGTAAAATTATCGAAACCTGACAATAAAAGATAACAAGAGAATCATTAATACATCTTTGACCAGTATAACTTACAGTTCTATTCTCATTCAAACAGAATATTTTGATTATGTAAATTATAAGAGTTAGTCACCAAATAACAATTTTTGTTGATATTTACTATATTCTAAATGAATATCTCACATAAAAATTGAGATGTTAAGTTTAGGACAACAGTCATTGTATTGCTTAGTCTTTTTTTCAGATCAATAAATCCCTTTTAATGGAACAAACTATTATCATCCCTCTCTTTAGAACTGTGGTATAGTTTGAATTTAAAAGACTGGATAAACCATTTTAAATAAAGGGTCCAAAGGTTTGAAACAAGCTATAATTTTGTTAAAAATAACAATCATGTTTTTAGTAAGCCTTGTTAGGAGGCTAAGATAGATTATTCATAAGCAGACATTGTCAAAATTATCTAAAAAACTATTTCTAATTAATATTTCATATTCATTATCAAAATGATAACAAGCTTTTAATAAATCAAATCATACTGTCACATAATACCATAAACACACTAATTTAATTGTATCTTTGTCATATTTAATCAATTAATGCCTTAAGTAGTCCTGGGTCTTTTATTCTGACAGAATATCCTTGACCTAGATCTAATATGACCTTGACCTTAATATCTATGATGTAAACACAATTATACCTGATTGATCCATAGCAACCCTAGCTGCTGCAGCTTCTACCTCATCTTCTACTGTTTCTACATTGTACATACATTTCTTAACAACATCTTCTCTGTTGATTCTTCGTAAAGCAGTTTCTAAGGCATTTCCTGAAATGGAAAAAACAAAATAAAGTTTCAGAATTGCAGAAATTTGTATCTGCACATACATTAATGGTTTGAATTTATGGTGTATAATGCTCAGTCAAGATTCTTCATTTATATCAGGGGATCAGTTCTGGGATGGTGGAGAAAACCAAAGTGTCAGGAGAAAATCACCAACTTCTTACAAGTGAACTGACAAACTTTTTCACACTAGGATCTGCCTGAATTGGATTTGAATTTAGGCAGTAAGAGGCATTGTGATAAGTGGGCATGCCCTTCAAACCACTCATCCAACAAGGCCCTTACAATGCGATAATGGCAAAAAGCAATATGAAATTTGTTTTGTAAAAGACCTACTATGACACAGGGTTATGAAAAGTACACATATAAGTTAAATGAAATTTTTTTTGAAAGGTATAAAAATTTTAAATTTTCAGTATTAAGAAAAGCTTCAGCTGTATAATTAGGCTTACCAGTAGCTTCTTCTTTGTTTGTGTCTACCCACAGCTGTAACATGGCAAGTGCTTGATCGTTAACTGTTTTATATTTGTTTTTGATATCGTTTTGGTCTTCAGAACTAACATCTAACTGCTGTGCTAGCATTACCCAGTCTCCTTTTAGTGTGTCGGCTACATCAGTAAGTTTTAGTTGAGCTTGACTGATATTATCTGTTACCACTGCAACAAAGTATAGAAGCAAATTATATCAAACAAATCTGGTAAACATGTTATTTTATATTTTAAACTACAGTCGAACCTGCCTTAAAGGCCACCTGTCCATAAAGGTCACTTTTGTAGTTTCCCATGGGTGGCCTTTATAGACAGGTTTGACTGTATAATTAAAATATTATAGCGTTAAGCAAGGTTACAAACAATTCTGCAATACCTTTTAAAAAACCAGGCCACTCTCTCTTAATTAATTTTTTTTTTTTTGGAGGTTGATATTTAAATAGCGAATGATTTCATTATTGCCAAGGGGAGATAACACTGAGCATCTTATAGAGGTTGTGTAATAAAATTGGTTTTAAATCAGTTTTTGTAATTTAATAAAAGGCATGAGGACATGATTCCTGAACTCTCTACATGTTTGCAGTGCTTCTAGCTTTATCTTAATATATCTTTATAATTTTTAAGATATCCTCTAAGAAAAACAATCCATTGACAGAAACAGACAGTTTGACATGAACTGATTGACAACTGCTTTTACAACCACAACATAATAAGTACCATCAGACCAGTGTTTAAGGTTTATTTGTAATTCTCCAAAAAGAACCCCAATACAAAATATCTAGTCAGGTTCATTTGCTTGCAAAAAAGAACCTCTATATAAAGACCAGTCTATAAGTCTATTTGTCCTAAGCACCATGTGTGATCTGTATATACATGTATAATATGCCTCTCTTCCAGAAACTTCAACATACTGATCCAATAACAATTTAACAGTCTTGAATACACATACCAGTTCTAACAGCAGATCTCTTTCTAAGTTCTAAAGCTGCATCTCCATCCATTTCCATTGAAGAAGACTGCAATTAAAACATATAACAAGATTATCTTATCTGCAGATTAACATAGCTTAGGGCTATTCCATTTAAATTGACATCTTGGGGGTGGAATGCGCTCTTATTTTTTTTCTCGTGGGTGGGGGGGTAATGTTGATTTTTTTTTACATTGGTTGGGGCTATTTTGATAATATATTTTACTGTGGTGGGGGGTAAAATCTGCACATTTTCTCTACCGTCCGATTGGTAAATACCGCATTTTTTGTTGCGTTTTATCGGATATAAAAATTAAATCCGAACGCCAGGAAAAAAAATCTGTGTTCATGTTTTGACTATGTTTAACCCGAATAATAGACGACACCAGACAAACAAATACTGCATGGTGTACAAGGGAGCAAATCAAAATGGATTCGACAATGTCCAAGGAACCACAAAAGCAAACTGATAACGGAAAAGTCTGAGGTGTCAAAATGGCGGGACACGAGAGGCGTGTTCAAGTCACTGGTTGCTTTACACTACACTTGCGCATACAATTTTTATTGAACAGATGCAAGTACTCGCGTTGCATTCAAAATGGCGACAATCGGTGAAGAAGAGACTAATGTTGTAAAATAAATTGTGATTGACCAGCCAAGAATTGATTTAGGCGATTGATTTATCCTTGACTTCCACATCATATTTAGACGACGAAAACAAGTCGTTTTGTTTTTTATTGATAATACAGGGTATGTTAAATAGTTCTATCTTTTTTTTAAAAATGGTCATTTAATTTTTGGTTCTGACATACCCGTGGTCCGACACCGATAAAATCCCCCAAAAAAACTTATAAACACACTCATATCATGCATCTTCGCAAATGTCAAACAATCATTCCTGAATGGTTAGAAGTCAATGCGATCGCGTATATACGCACTCTTGAACGAGCCTCGGGTGCCTAGCGCTAGCCAGGTGTCTGGCTGTTCATCATTCAATTAATTTTCAAAGAACTGCCCACAAGACACAATTTGGATACTTACTTTTGTTTAATATATTTATATATTGATTAGATCTTGTCCAAAGCTTATTCCTGGTATCATCATTTTGCAAGACTATAAATAATTTTTTTCTGTTAGTGGGGGGTTTTTGTCAAAAAGAAAAATCATTGGTAGGGGGTAAAAAATTTAAAAATTTCTCTTGGTGGGACTATGCAAAAAAAAAAGGAGTTCCACCCCCGGGTGGTAAATTTTAATGGAATAGCCCTTACCAACAGGGTATACAGATTTCCAGTTTTGTTTTGTTCCTTTTTTTTTTTAAATATTGTGAAACAGATGATTCAATCAAGATTAAGCTTCAGTTGTTAAAAAAACATTGGCCATAAACTCCACATAAAGTATACCTATAAACTGTATTGTATAATGTATGTACCAAACAATAGTGTTTGAAAAAAAATCTTTGATACGTTTTCAAGTTATCATCTGGAAACTACCTTGTAATTGATGGATGGATGGACACACATTTGCCATTGATAATAAAAAGTTTCGCATAATACTTTGCCACTTTGTGTGGTGGGGTATAAAAATCAAAATACATACTGTTGACATATCAGGCAGAGAGATATTAAGGTTGCACATAGGTGTTTGAGGCACTTCTCCTCTTGCTACTTTAGGTTCCTTCATAAATGCTACTCTAGCGGCTGGATCCTGGTCCATATCACGTATACGAACAGTGCAAGGAAGACGGTTTTCTCGAAAAGCTTTGAAATTGATGTAGAGTTGGTCACCGGACTTTGTAACAGGTATCAAGTTGCCAGCCATTTCAACAAATTGCGGTCTTCCTTCCAATACCTAATAAAAGTACAAAATTAGTGAATGTTTTAGCAGTCAGCAGTGGTGCTTGGCATGAAGGGGACAGAATACTGACTGGTTCAACCAGTGCCAGAATAATGTGACTGAGGGAGTGGTAGATTTTCATTTTCTAAACAATTATTTATAATTATACATCTTACCATCCCTATCTACTTTTAAATTATATTAAAAAATTTTTAAGGTTTAACTAAGGTGCTAGACAGAGAATTATTCTCAAAAGATTAAAGAAACTTGAAAGAGAAATATTTCCTAGTTAATATCTTTGAAAGCTTAAGAAAAAAGATTGAGAAATATTTTCAGAAGGTTTATGGTAAACTGGACAGATAAAAGAGGTTCTTTGTACACATTTCCTGAAAGGTTAAAGTAACTGGACAAATAACTGTATCTTGTTAACCTACCTCTACATCTCGACTCCTTGCCACTTCTACAAAATGTTCTTGTTTTTCCAGTGTTTTATCTATCTTATCATCAGTCATACAGAACATCCTCAGCTTGCCTTCTTCTTCTCCAGTTCTCTTAGCAAATACAACAAATCTGGCCATATATGGTACAGTAATGGTTTCCCTGTACAGCTCTGTTGCCATGGGAATAGCTTTAGAAACATCTTGACAATCCATCAACCAGTATCTAAATGACAAATTTTAATTAAGATTTAATACATTTGGTTTGCTTAAATTTTAATCATAAAGCCTCATAAACAGGTGCCACAAACAGCTTTTTTTCATATTTTACTGTTGTAAACTGAGTGAGGGTTTTTCATTTTTTTCTTAAGCAAATAACCACATCAACCCTGTGTTTATTCTTTTTTATAACAGCATAAAGCAGTCAAATACAGTACTTCCCTTGGATGGAAATCAAGAACAAAGCAAGATCTAATTCTCAGCATTTTACTATACCCATTTATACCAACACTGAATCAATGTGAACTTATAATGTCATTCTCCATTACAGTTCTCACACCCTAGTTATAAATTTCACAAAATTTTTAACTAACTCAGAATGAGCCTGGTCTGTCTCCTCAACCTCTATCCCAGCCCTTAACAAAATGAAGGCTGATAAGTTAATATCCCCACCCTTTATCTTAGCTGGCTAGGTCTGGTAAAATATCCTCATCCCCTATCAAAGCCTTTGAAAATGTTATAAATCTTACCTTCCAGAAACTCTAGTTGTAAATGATACACAATCATCAACAAATTCAGGTTGAGCCTGATCTGTCAAGTCATCCCATTCTGTATTACTAGTACCCTCTACAAATAATTAAAAAAGAAATAATTGAAATATCAGCAAACTGCCAATGATATCACTAAATAAAAAAAGAAAACATACCATTTATTTATAAAACCTCAATGCTTTCTTTCTGTCTTGTTTCATCCAAAAGCAGCTAAAATACTAAATTTGAATGAAAATGGAATGAAAATGCTAAATTCCTTAATTAGTTTTTTATTGTTTTTTTTTTTCTTTAAATTGTCTAGTGACAAATTTTTGAGGTCCATTATAATTAAAATGTTTTTTTAAACATTACCTGTACTTTTGAAAACCAGGCTGTTTCTAATGAACAGTTAAATATGTCTCACATTGTTAGTCTATTGTGAATATGTACCTTGAGTGATCTTTTTACTGATACCAGCTGATTAATGAAATGGAATTAATCATCAGCTGATTATCGAAATGTGATTAATCAATCAATTACTGAGAATTGGATTAACCACGAACGAAATCCAGGTGTGGAGTGGACTTACAAACATATTAATTCAGTATATTTTTTAATTTTTAATTTAAATAATATCACTTAAATTTATATCCAACATTTTTATGCAAAAATTTTTGAACAAAAATTAACCTACTATATGACATTTGCTGATTAGCATGCTAAAAATTCTCCAATAGCTACATGTTGAACATCAACTTAATTTCAGCTTATTAACATTTGCATAAAAGCAATCTCAAGCAAGCTTACACATGATTTAATGTATATTTGTATGTGTGTGTACTTATGTGTTGTAAAGCTTTTTCTTTTTCCCCCCAATAAATTAAAAGCAATTTTTTATTTTTTATTTACACTATGTATAAAAATAAAACAATAATGCCTCTATCCCAATGTGAATATTGGCTCTCTATAAAAACATATGATCTAAATCTATGTTTACAGTGTGTGTGTCTTACCAAGTAAAACATTTATGTGGTGTAAACAAATAAACATGCCAAATAAATATATCTATTATACTTCTACAACTGAAGAATGACTGACCACCTAACAGGCAAGTCATAATTTATCATTCCTAAGATAATTCATCAGATATGATGGACCTTGTAATAAACATTTGTACGGTAAGAACATTCTAACCTATTCCAGACTGTGCATAAATTGAGAGGGTCAATTCGAAATACAGTCATTAGGTCAGTGAGCTCCAGCAGAAAGTACTTAAAAATAGGATTCATACTGGCAAGCAGGAAAAACATCCATTAAAGTTTAAGTAATACATCTTCATTTAGACATTATAGAAAATATGTTAATGTCCATGTCCATGGGCCTTTTGCTCACCTGATGGACACATCTACTATCTCTAGTATTGAATGTTTTTTTTTTTAGCTCAGATGAGATATAAAAAGATATCACTATCAATTTATCAAGTAATTAAGATTTGGAATACCAGTACTGACTTATATTTTGAACATGCATGATAAAATAAACCTAACATGCATTTAATGAAATAAATAAAAAGTTCCTGTATATAGCATTGTTTGCAATATTTGTAACAAATTATGATATCCATATTTTGCTTAAATTTCAAATGCTGTATTGGTCATATGTTAATGATATCCAAGATAATGTTGGAAGATGGTTTAATGCTAGCAATAATTTTTACTTTTCATAAACAAGGGAAAATGAGCCTTTTGCTTACCTAAGGACATGTCCAATGTTTCTTGCAGTATTTCAAAAGAAAGTTTGCATAAATTTAAAGGGTCTCTCTTTCAGTGCCCCAACAACCAAGATTTGTGCAAATTAAAAATTTCTTGTCATGTGAAGGTTGTATCTGAAATATCTAAGGTTTGCTGCATTTTTGTTAGACGTGATTTTTAAACAATTTCTGGGTTCCCCTATATAGTTTTCCCCTTTTTAGTCCTAATGTAAAGGTTTGTGCAAATTATATGTTACTTAACCTATCCTATGGAATATCTGAGATATTGATGCTGCAAATCGTCAGATGAATTTTTTAAAAATCTATATTTATGATAACAATTTTAAATTATTTTCATTTTTAAGTAGAAATATATTTTGCCATGACATTCAAGATTTAAGAAGAGAGCTTAACAATGTATAAAGTATATGCTCAAAGTGAAGAAAATGAGCCTCTCAAATTAAGTGATGTGTAACATGTACACTTTTTTTTTTAGAAGAGAGTAAAAAAATATGTGCCTTAAGAGAGAACATTTGGACAATGTTTGTCAGAGAAAGAAGGTGAAGTAAAAACCCATTTCAAATTATTATTAGTCTGAAAAATGATTAATCAGAACAAAATATTATAAGAAAGCTTTAAAAGGTATAAAATCTCTTGGAGTAGTGTACAAAGTGAAGTGGTGAAAAATTCTAACCACTAAATATGAATTCTATTCCCCTCTAAAATAATAAATCTTTGAATAAAACAACAAAAATTTGCATTCTATAGTGAATACAACAAAAAATTAAAATTGAAATTAAGAATATATATAGTATATATAATGGGCACTTTTATCATTCACAACTTAGATACCACAAACAAATGCATTAACAATCATCCAATTTCTTGCATTCTCGGCAAAGTTGGATAAAATTAATGTTGCTGATGCCTTAACTCCTACAAACCTGTGGTTTGATCCAAATATCATAAGCAATGGTTAAAACCATTGTTAAAAGTGGGCAAAAGGATAAAATCAATTCCAGTAAAAAAATCTTATGTTGGGTTTTTTAATTTTTTGTATGGTAAGGTTGGAAATATTGAGTCTACATTCAATTTACTGTGAAAGAAAGTGTTAAGATGAATAAAAAAAATCAAAATATATATGAAATTAAACATAAAAATAAAATAAATTGTGATAAAATAAGATTTCGATAATGATAAAAATCAGGAGGGCGAGCGAGCCAATGAGCAAACATATCTGGTGTTACCTCTATTAAGAGAGTTGTTGGAACCTATACCATGGCAAGCATAAATAGAAGAAAAAGATATGAAGTAAAAGAGAAATAACATATATTATATATAGAAAGAAAAATCTCAAAAAATCTCAAAAAAAAAAAAAAAAAAAAAGGAATTTGTACTGAAATCAGTCATTTCAGACTATTAGACATGACAGCTTTGAATTCACTTTCCACTCATAAGACTACCTAAAAACATTTAATTTTTTTCCCAAAGATTTCAATCAATCTGTTTAACAGCATGCATAATAATAGAGGAGGCTAGCTCACATACTTGTATATACAACATAAAATATTATTTCATTTTTAACATTAAAAATTCTCTACCTAATCTCATAATTAGTTAGCATAATCAAATACAGATTTTAGTTTCAGCAAGCCATTTTTTTTTCAAGATGACATAAGCCATTATATTTTACAAATTTAACACAATTTAAAGAAAAATTTTTACAAGTGAGTAGGTTTGAGATAACTTCTTCACTTTTCATTATTAAAACACAGGAAACAGGTTCTCAGTAACAGGAAATTCTTTAAAACTAGTTACACCTTTTGCATACATCAAGTTATCAGAAAAAATCATCCATATCCTTCTTGGCAACTGTTTAAGAACATAATAGAACTGAAAACTATATCTGTTATTCTTTACCAGGCAAGAAAACCCTATGTCACTCTCCGTATACCACTACAGTTAATCCTGTTTAACTGACCGTCCCATAAGAGTCAAAACACCTTAACTGTACCCCTGCTTAAAAGGGAAAGTGAACCCAATTTTGTTATAGAAAAGTGTTGTCTGATATATCACTTAAGAGTGTAAACTTTGTTGCTAGTTATGTCAAATGTTCCATTAATTTAGTGATGAAATCTGACACATTTTCTGATCAAGCCTATTGTTCTTTACCTGTGTTTGGTAAAATTAACAGGACTTACAGATCTTCTTCTGAAGTAACCAATAGCTTTTAGTTTTACTTTTAGTTCTTTATCAGATCCATTACCAAGGTAATTTCAACATAAATTTCAATATAGGACATTTACAGAATGCCAACTGATGGCAACCACAGCCAAGCACAAGAATTGTATCAAGAAGACACAATTGACCCAGAAATAAAATCGACATTGAATCTCTGTGCCTTCTTCCAGAGACCAGATGAGATTGGTATGGATTTCAGCTTATTGTAACAATTATCTCTAAAACTTGCTTTTTCTTTTATCTTTTATATTAAAAAATTTAATATGATTAAACATTTGGACAGTTTAAACAGGTCAACATTTTCGCTTTGACCTCTGACCTTTATAAAAAGTAAGTTTATTGTAACTTCAATTTAAAAACTGCTTATAAATTAATCAAATAAGTATTACTTTGGAACATTTCTGATAAGAAAAATGCAAAGACAGGAGTTATATTAGCTTCAATGCTTTGTGATAAAGCTATGCTGAAAAACCTTCTGCCAAGTGAGCTAAAAAATGAGGAAAATAAAATCTAGATGCAACATATAATGAATCACTTACAGTATAGAAGAGAAGATATAAGATACACATCCAGATATTGTGACCATAAATTATAGCCAAAATGATTTATGTATTGCATTTGAAATAAATATCCAAGTGCATCTGTTTAATATGCAAACACCATACAAGATAAAATAAAGCTGATATTATACCTATGTTCAGTGCAGTAGTTATGTAATGGTTAAGTATATACTTGAAACACTTTTTTGACTAATACATGGGTACTTAAAACTATTTCTTTTACATAACATTTATATGACATCATATCATATTAAAAGTTTCAACAGTTTCTAAATATCATATGGTACTATGATAAATCCTCTTGGAATTTTATAAACATTGGTCTCAATATTTCATATAGTTAGCCTGTATGAAATTGTTAAAATCTGTACACACATTCTCAATTCTCAACTGTCTGCAGTTTTCATTAACCTTAATCTGGCATTAAAACGATAACATGATAAAAATACAAAGCAACGAGTTACAAATTAAGCATACAAGATTAAGCAGATATACAAAATGCCACATTTAAATTTTATCAAAACTACTTAGCCCAGAAAAAAAAAGGGAACAATCACTCTAAAACTTACCAGAGATGCTATACAGCACCCTCAAGGTCGGAGCCTCTCTTTCATACTGGTTGATCATTCCCTTTTGTGCTGCCCTTGGATACGGAATGGTCAGTGTGATGGATTTGTGGAATTTGCGTCTTCGTGGTTCCAGAGTTACAATAGGGCTGACAGCTATACGGTTACCCAGCAGCTTGGCTACCAACTCTGGGCTGACTGGTTGTGCCTAATGATATTATGACGAGAGATAATAATGAACATACTTCAACATTTACTCAAAAACAAACAAAAATAAAGTGTAAATGAATGAAATGACGACTATAATACATTTTTTTCCAGACAATTTTGACAACAAATAATTCAGCAGAGGGCATACAGTAGTTTGTACAGCCATATTTAAACTAAAGTCTACAAGACAACACTTCAAGCTTAGATAAATGGGCACTTGTTGATTTTTTAAAAAAAGTTTTTTTTAGAGTAAATCTGTTTCAAACTCTTCTAATCTTACAATTTGCCCGGTTGGCTAAAATGGAAAAAGAAAGTTTTCTGTAGTTATCAGATCTTCAGGGTATAAAGTTTTTATTTTAGTTTTAATGACAAAACATCTTTTTTTCTATAGGCTAAAAAGGGTGTCTTAAATCAGTACATACTCCTTAAAACTGACACTTTGAAGCTTATAAGTTGTTTTTTAATAAATAACTGGTTTAATGTCACTTAGACTTTGAAATTAATTCAAAATTAACATATTATCTTTTTTTAAAACTAAAATTAATTTCTTAAATCTTAAAAAATAGATTTATACCTGCAATCCAACTTTGATCTTTTTAGTGAGTGCACCTTCTGGGAATACAGCCTGGACTTGTGGTACCACAGTGGAGCTGATAACACCACCCTCTTCCCCGACATAGTTGGTTTCCTCTCGTATTTTTGTAACAATTGCAAAGTATCGTGGGAAATCATCAGTAAGTATTCTTGTAACACGTTTTCCAGTTAGTTCATCATCTTGATCCAAATCTAAAAAAGAGATAAAAAAAACAACCATTTCAGTTCTCCATTTATCAAAGACTATACAAATTCTCTCATTTTGTCAGACTATACAAATTATCTCCCTTTATCAAAGACTATACAAATTATCTCCCTTTATCAAATTTTCATTCTTTCAAATACAATACAAACTCTCTTTTTACACAACCCTAATAGAAATTGTGAGGTCAATAATAAAACTATACACATTGTGAGGTCAATAATAAAACTATACACAAGTGTTTTATGACAAGAGAGATTCATTTTATTCATTAGTATATAAATGTGGTCAACTCTGAAATGAAATTGAGGATGTGTTACAGATTATGGGACTTGTGAGTCTCAAAATATTCAAAATATTGCTAAATATAAGTAAGATCCTTTCAAACAAATCCATTATTTCATGAAAGGTCTCTCTAAATCAACTTCACAAACAACAAGGTGCTACATAATGTATACCTTTTAAGAAGCAAAATGTTAAAATGGCTGCTATACATGCTGCTTTATCTAATATCAGCAATTGTACAACTAATATTGTCAAGTTAAAATTTTGCCAATGACACAGAGGGAACCATGTGATGTTTGAATTTATATACATTGTAATTTTGCTTGTGGATTAAGAGTTCCTGTAAATTTTGGCATAATAATATATGGAAGCACTACCCAGACAGAGACAAACAGTCCTATGGTAATACTGACCATGTTAGAGACTTATAATGGGAAACAACACAAGAGAAACTGGCAACATATCAAATCATGAAACAACTGAATAAATCATGTACATGTATATGAAACAAAGAGATGTTACTGGACATATCATTATATCTAACAGTAGATACAAATCTATACTACTGTCAACTTGATGATATCCATATCAGAGCTTGTCACTTTACTCCTCTAAACTCTCCTTGTGAACAGTTGTCATCAGTGTACATTAGTATACTCCTCTAAACTCTCCTTGTGAACAGTTGCCATCAGTGTACATTAGTATACTACTCTAAACTCTCCTTGTGAACAGTTGCAATCAGTGTACATTAGTATACTACTCTAAACTCTCCTTGTGAACAGTTGCCATCAGTGTACATTAGTATACTACTCTAAACTCTCCTTGTGAACAGTTGCCATCAGTGTACATTAGTATACTACTCTAAACTCTCCTTGTTAACAGTTGCAATCAGTGTACATTAGTATACTACTCTAAACTCTCCTTGTGAACAGTTGCAATCAGTGTACATTAGTATACTACTCTAAACTCTCCTTGTGAACAGTTGCAATCAGTGTACATTAGTATACTACTCTAAACTCTCCTTGTGAACAGTTGCCATCAGAGTATATTAGTATACTACTCTAAACTCTCCTTGTGAACAGTTGCCATCAGAGTATATTAGTATACTACCGATGTATTACACATAAACTGTAACTTTCATTCTACAAATTTTTAATAGCTGAAACATTACTGATGAAACAATTCACCTAGGTAGGCAACTTTCATTTCAACACAAAAAAATATCCCTTAAAATTGGCCTCACCTGAGCTCTATTTTTGTTGGTATTTAAATCAAGCTCATGGTAAATTATTTTATTGTTTTATCAAAAATCAATTCTCAAAGTTTCTTTTGATTACACAAAGCATTAAATGTTTTACCTGGTAACAGAATTTGTGGTCATACATAAGATTATTCTATAAAAGTATATGACTTTGCATTTACTAATTTATGTTTGTACTGTAACAGACACAACATACGTATAACAAATTAACGACATACAGTGAGGTGGTTAGTTGGTTGGTCTGACATTGATTTAAATAGCATCAGCAACTTTTTTCAACTAATAATATAATTTTTATTAAATTGACAAATTCATGTGGTGGGTGGTTTTCTGTGTTTGACCTATTTTGTTCTATCATTTCTTCACTTATGGCTTCCAGAGTGCTAGTACTCATGCCTGCATTGTCAGAGATAAACATCTCAGACAACTCAGTCAACAATACTGGTACACAGTTCAACAACAGTAAGTATGATTTATACTGTATGTCATTGTTACAGTAGTGATGTTTCATCAATCATCACCATGGACAGTTTTGGGATACCTAGTAAATCTACAAGATTACCAAGTTTGTGAATTTTTTTTTGATATGCTCCGACAGGATGAGAGCCTAGCAAGTGCACTTCACTCACAGCATAAAAAAGAAAACCAAATGTACAAAAAAAAAAAAAGAACAAATGCAAACACAAACACAACACAAAATGAGACTACTGTAGTTACCTTCAAGGCTTGCATTTAAAGCTTTGTTGACAGCTTCATCTGTTGTTATAATTGGATGTTCTTCCCATTTTTCTCCGTTGTCACTACGCAAAATCTTGATAGCCCTTTCTTTACCACGTAGAGATGCAAAATGTGGTATTTCAATCACTATTTGTCTAAAACACAGAAATACAAACATTTCATAAACTTCTTGTAGTTTTATCTTTTAATGTATAAATGTAAAAGAGATTTTGTCAGAGAAAAGAAAAGAAAACTAATCTAATTTCTTTTATGTGTTATGTATTTGTGCAAAATAGTTTTCAAAAGTTGTGAATTGTAAGTTACAATGCATGTATGAGAGAGAGAGAGAGAGAGAGAGAGAGAGAGAGAGAGAGAGAGAGAGAGAGAGAGAGAGAGAGAGAGAGAGACAGACAGACAGACAGAGAGAGAGAGAGGGGGGGAGGAGGATATTTAAGCATGATAAGACACACAGATGTTAATTATCTGATTCATTCAAACAAAAAACAAAAGCTGAATAATTCTGGAGACATTCCAAGACTTCTATCTCATATGTAAAGAATGTAGACGTTGTAAAGGGGATTCTATCATTGCTCTTACAGACAAATAGATACTGATGATAGTGAAATCACTGTGTACATACATCTGTGTTTTAATTTGATTCTGTAAGAATCTGTTACATGCAGTAAAACCTGTCTGAACTGCACACCTCTACAATGATGATTTGTTCAGATTAGTCAAGTATTTTGGTCATATTAATCAGGTATTTTAGGTCAGATTAGTCAGGTATTTTTGGTCATATTAAGTCAGGTATTTTGGTCAGATTAGTCAGGTATTTTTGGTAAGATTAGTCAGGTATTTTGGTCAGATTAGTCAGGTATTTTGGTTACAAATGTAACTTATCAATCAAGATAAAAAAAAAATTATAGATATGTCCTTGTTAAACTGTTCAGAAAAATCACAAAAATTGTTTAGGTTTTGTATTTAAGTTTTAAAGTAGAGTACCTCTCAATATTTAAATAATTATTACTATAAACAATTTTTATAAAGACAATTCAGTTAGGCAGGATTCCTGTTAAGTAGACATTCACCTGAAAGTATTCTCTTTGAACAATGCATTATATACATGTATTTGTTGATTGGTTGAAGTTGTTTTACTTCACATCAATAAATTTTCATCTATTTGTGACAAGATAATTTTTCATTAATCTAGAGGATTGTTCTTAACATGTTAATGTGGTGTTTTGTGTGCAAATGTTTCTGATCTTCAAAATACTACTGTGCACTTATTGCAACCTTTTTGCTAGTACACTTGCCTGCAATGTCCAAGATAAAATCACAGACCACTCAGTTCATTATACTGGTACCGAGCCAACCTTTAAGGGCCTACCACAAAGTTGTAAATATGTATACTAACAGTACTATTCATAGTTAATATTACCTATAGTAGTACATGTTTGTAAAGTCTCCTTTTTTTCATTTTAACAATTGTTAGCTATATAAAATTTCACAATATATATAATTTTTTTATTAATAATAAATCATACAATATGTCTGTATTTGTTTAAGTCTTTTGATACAATTATCACGTGTAAACATTTACAGTCTTAGTTGGACAATATATACTTTGATATAACAGTGAGTTACCTGTGTGTACAGGTATTTTTTAACAAATGGAATTTTTCTGTTATCAAAATTGGTGCTAATTTCAATAAGATTGCCAATTCATACTCTTAAATATTTACAATCAGGGTCCTAACTTATAAACTAATACACATGTAGTTTAAGATATGTATGTACCAGAATTAACATTTAACTCTTGAAGGAGACAAAATTGTTCAGTTTTTATACAAATACAAGCTACAATTTTACCAATTCATACACAAGGGCAAAATATTATCCAATCTGCCAGTAAAGTAGTTTGGTATCAAGGTGACCTTTTTTAAAAAGTCTATTCAAATTTTAAATTTTAGAATTAAAGTGCTTTTAATTAAGTCAATATATAACACAAATTTAAAGAAAAATTAGTGCATAACTGTAGTGAAGCCCATTTTGATCTCTACCTTCAAGCTTATCTTGAACCTTGCTTTTGTCTTCTTAATTACATATATTCATTACCCCTTAAGACAGACAAAACTAAACAGTTTAAGGTTTTGTCCAAAAAGTATTGAATGATTGGTTGCGTAAAGTTTTATGTCCCAAGCAGGATAATTTTGCTTCAATCAAGATGTCACCAGTTATAAATGAAATAAATCCATCATCAATTTCTACAACCACAATCACTGTGACCGAAATTCAACCAAAATGTTTCTGAAAAACATCACAAACTATTCAGTCTATTATACTGGTACTGAGCCAATAATGAGATGTCTATGGCAAGGAAACCTCTTTCCCACAAAACAACTGTCCTGAAGCAGAAAGACAATTAGGTTTGAAGGCAAATACTTTAACCACTTAGCCACAGAAGCTCCAATGTCAAACAACAATTCCTGAGAACAAAAACTATCCAATTAAGGTTGAGTTGAGTTGAGTTGAGTAATGGTGTTTTACACCTCAGTCAAGATTCTTTCCCTTACATCAAGGTAGTCAGTTCTATGATGTTTAAGGAAACTGAAGTGCCCAGAAAAAACACCAAATGACAAACTTTCTCACACTAGGATCTACTAAGCACTGAAGTGCCATCCAGGTACCCCTTACATTAAAAGGTGGTTAAACTATCATTGTTGATGTGGCTGCTGTGGTTCAGATGTGCCACCCAGGTCCCCCATCCATTAAAGGTGGTTAAACTATCATTGTTGGTGTGGCTGCTGTGGTTCAGATGTGCCACCCAGGTCCCCCATCCATTAAAGGTGGTTAAACTACCATTGTTGGTGTGGCTGCTGTGGTTCAGATGTGCCACCCTGGTCCCCCATCCATTAAAGGTGGTTAAACTATCATTGTTGGTGTGGCTGCTGTGGTTCAGATGTGCCACCCAGGTCCCCCATCCATTAAAGGTGGTTAAACTATCATTGTTGGTGTGGCTGCTGTGGTTCAGATGTGCCACCCAGGTCCCCCATCCATTAAAGGTGGTTAAACTATCATTGTTGGTGTGGCTGCTGTGGTTCAGATGTGCCACCCAGGTCCCCCATCCATTAAAGGTGGTTAAACTATCATTGTTGGTGTGGCTGCTGTGGTTCAGATGTGCCACCCAGGTCCCCCATCCATTAAAGGTGGTTAAACTACCATTGTTGGTGTGGCTGCTGTGGTTCAGATGTGCCACCCAGGTCCCCCATCCATTAAAGGTGGTTAAACTATCATTGTTGATGTGGCTGCTGTGGTTCAGATGTGCCACCCAGGTCCCCCATCCATTAAAGGTGGTTAAACTACCATTGTTGGTGTGGCTGCTGTGGTTCAGATGTGCCACCCAGGTCCCCCATCCATTAAAGGTGGTTAAACTACCATTGTTGATGTGGCTGCTGTGGTTCAAATGTGCCACCCAGGTCCCCCATCCATTAAAGGTGGTTAAACTATCATTGTTGGTGTGGCTGCTGTGGTTCAGATGTGCCACCCTGGTCCCCCATCCATTAAAGGTGGTTAAACTATCATTGTTGATGTGGCTGCTGTGGTTCAGATGTGCCACCCAGGTCCCCCATCCATTAAAGGTGGTTAAACTATCATTGTTGATGTGGCTGCTCAGACACCAGATGTAAAGTTTGTCATGCTCTGATTGTTTTAATACATGATATCAGTAAATGTTATACTCAGAACACACTCTGATAAGGCTATTAAAACAACTGATAAATATGTATTTTAAACATGTTTTGAGCTGAGCTTTGATGTAATGGTTTTGCTTACATGGCAAATTCTAAACATAGCAAAATCTTCCACTTAAGAATGTCAATTTTGTAACTGAAATCTTTTCATTAAGAACAGCTAAGTTGTGGTTAATTATCATGATTTGGTTGGCTGAATCATGATTGCTTTCCAATCAAAATTTATTCGATTATATTTAGACAATTTACTTACAAATTGCATGCATATTTTGTCCCTTCAGGAATAATAACATTGATTTGAAGCAAATAATCCAATAACCTGCCACAATTATAATGATCATGATATGATTGTGGTACTATGGCATGTTTAGAACTTAATGAGGAAACAAATTTATTTTGGGACCCAAAATTACAGAAACCCCCCCCCCCCCCTTACACAAACACACACACACACACACACACACACACACACACACACACACACACAAGTACAAAAAATGTTCAATAGACATTTCATGCATATGAACAAAATTGCCAGCAATGTGAAATTTTAAAGACTAGGGTTTTTTTTTTTCACCAATACAAATATTCCAAAAATTTAAAAATATCAATGATGTGAAATTTTTGAAAGCAAGATATTTCAAATGTTTCAATAATTCAAAACAAGAGGCCCTATAAGATGTGTGGCATTCAACTGACTGTATTCACTACGATTAAGTTTTAATGAAAACTGTGTGGATATCTTAACTGGCTCAGAAGATGTAAATTCGAGAATGCATTAAGTTGTCATATGTATTGGCTTAAGTTCCAGAAAAGGAAGACTTTCAAAGAGCTGGTTGAAACCAGTGCATAATTTAGTTATATTTGGCGAGTGGAAAAAAGTTATAGAAAAATCCATTACATGTATTCAATGACAAAAGGTCTATTTTCTACATATCAAATTTTAGTATAACAGTTGTCTGAACAAAACATTTATATAAAACCATCAAGTCATGCAACCTCCCTGAATTCACTTGACTACCCCCTACTTTCAAAATTCCATGTACACCATGTTATAATCAAGCTGGGGAGGGAAATCTGGCTTTACTCATAGATGTGTCATAACTCATAATGTTCCAATAAGGAATCTATAAATCAACACAAACTGTTTACATAGATAATCTAATAGATTGAACTAATCACCTTACTACTGATATCAAGCTGTGTAGAATCGGGAGGGGAAATTACAGGCAATTCTTCCCTAGAGATATCATAATGGAATAACTGCCTACATAACTGCATAATATACAGAATATTCTCCAGTAATAACTGTAATAAGATAATATTTGCACTTTTGTTGAAGAACAAAGATATTGGTGTTTCACCTTCCTGAACCACATGTAGGTGCCTCCCATCAAGCAAACGAACAATCTGTGTAAACATTACTTTGACATTATAGTGTTGTCATGTCATTATTTTGCAGAAAATTGTAAAAAAATTATGATATGACAGTGTCATAATGGACATCTTGAAACTGAACTGCAAAGTTTCAATACATACATGAAAGAATGGATTTGGAATAAGTTTTTGCTGTGGAAATTGTAGTATGTAGTGAACTGCAGCTGTGCTTTGTGGTTAAAAATAGGATATGCATAATTACTTGTTAAAGGCTCTCAATTTTATAGGAAACACTAAAAAGATTATGCTTGTGCTAACCAATCTTCGTTTATGCTAGTTTCTTTTTTTCTTTTTTTTTTTTCTTTTAGGTTTCAAGGTCAAGGACAAAGATAACATAACATGTACCACTTAATACCTTAAACAAATCTAAGTCACTGATTTATTTATGCTCTCTAAAATTTCATACCTGATATTTCCTATCAAATATCACAATCTTAGTTAAATTATCATTGCATTAAAATTTTATAGTCTTTCTGGCTGTAACATTCATGTATGAATACAATACACATTGTACCCAGATTGTAAATTCTTCTAATGTTTGTGTTACCAGTGAATTTAATGTGAAATTTTAACAAAAATCAATAAAACGTCATTTAAAATTGATAATTTAGCACCAACATTTATATTCATAAATTAAAAATTTTATCTGAAAGTTGATATGCATACATGCATTTTTCACAGAGAGAGAGAGAGAGAGGGGGGGGAGAAAGAGAGAAAGCGATAGAGAGAGAGGGGGAGAAAGAGAGAAAGCGATAGAGAGAGGGGGGGGGAAGGCTTCTTTAATATGTCAATATGTCAACAAAAGAAATTATTTACAAAGTTAAAATCAAAACAGTCCAGGTCACTGTCATTGGGTGTTACAATCAGATATCTATAAATGTGTTATACATATTCAAGGGTCATAAAGTCAACACAAAATATTCATAAAATTAATATACAGAATTAATATAAAAATACATGGTAAATGACAGACATTTAACAGAGTTTTTGGTACCTGTCAGTCAAGTTTGCATTAATTTGAGATAGAGAGAGAGAGCATAATTTGAGAGAGAGAGAGAGAGAGAGAGAGAGAGAGAGAGAGAGAGAGAGAGAGCAATAATTTGAGAGAGAGAGAGAGAGAGAGAGAGAGAGAGAGAGAGAGAGAGAGAGAGAGAGTGTGTGTGTGTGTGTGTGTGTGTGTGTGTGTGTGTGTGTGTGTGTGTGTTACAAGCACACATTCAGACAAGTGTCATTATTAATTACCGTCACTTTTAGGACATTTATATATTATAATATATTCAACAAGTGTACTTGTAAATGACCACTTCTAAGTTCACGGAAGTGACTAATCACAGTTTAAAGTTTTCTACTGTCTGGAACACACAGACTGGCTGAAGTGTATTCAAATTAAGAACATTGTTAAAATTCCAGAATTAACAAATTTTTACTTACCCAAGAAATTTTGTTCCAACAGGTCCCATTTCCAAAATACGAGCAGCCAGGGCCTCTCCTTCATTCAGTGGTAGTGGGTGCATTAGTTTTTCTTTCTTGATCAATCTGCATGTTACCCTGGTTGGCATTGAAGCTTTTCTTGGTGGGATGATAATGCGTACCCCAGAATGGCGACGTCCTCTCATTGCTCCACCACGAGCATCCACCATAAAACTGATCAGGAAGCTGTTAGAAGTAATACCCATTTTATCAATTGATGTGTTGTACATTTTTAAAAAATTTTAAACACTAAATTTAAATTTTAGAATTTTAACATACAAAATATGCTCATCTCAAGTTATCCTTTAGTGATTTTTGTACAATTTATTTCAATATTTCCTGTTGGTGATTTAAGAATTTGTTGAGATTTCCAATGCACTAGCCACGTTATATATCACATAGACTGACATAACAAAACTGCTCCGAAATTAACCACTTAATTCAACACAAACACACTGTAGGATCCAACGTGCACAAAAATATAAATACACAACACTTCAATTAGCTCAAAACATCCATTAAAACTGCAAGTCGAGGTAACTGAAATATGAAGGAGGAGGCTGTAGAAATCAAGATGTGTGTGAAGTCAGTCAGTCAGACGCATGAATGTAGATGTTATTTCCTGGGAGGCTGGCCAGGTTTTAAAAGCTGCCGTTGGTTCAATTTGCAGCAGCTTCTCCCTGCAGTCCTATAGTAACTGATACACAGCTTATCTATAAGACTACTAACAGATAACAGAAATTACTACACATGCTCTATACGATTATACAGGTAGCTAGCTATCCATGACTCAAAAATTCTTTTCTTCTTCAGGTAAACAATAAGTATTTACTACTTATTATTTAAAAAAAAAACTTTTTGTCTTACAAAAGTTAACAATATTGTCAAGACACTTAAAAGTGCTGAACTTGTCAACCTTTCAAGGTTCTTTAATGGTATGTTATAGGATATCTGTAAGTAGAAAGTCAGTGAGGAACAGTCACGGGGGAAAGTATACAAATCTAATTTTGTCCTAGATCTGTAGATCTGGATTAGGATCTAATGTCATTAGCTTGTGGCTAAAGGATATAACTGATAAAAGTGGGAGAACTCAAGAGGATAAAATTTAAAATATTGAATTTGTTAGGTCATTACTGAACTTGTAGTTTTGAGGACTGATTTAAAGGTGTTTTTGTTTTATGAGTGACTTTTACTAATACCAGCCTAGTGTATTAAACAGTTATGTACATAATAAATGACAAGTAGAAATACCTTAACACACAGTCTACCACTGTTTATATATATATATATATATATATATATATATATATATATATATATATATATTTATATATATATGTTAATGAATTATAATTAGTACTACTAATACTGAGAATTATTGTGTAAATACACATCATGGTGTACCTATAAATCAAAAGTAATGTTTGTGTATATATACAGTGGACAAGGGAACAGTATTCATAAAATGTTGAATGAATGGGGTGTACCATCAGTATAATTATTTTTTCAATTTGTATTCTCTGCCTTTTAAAGAAAATATTTAATGCAAACTTCTGTCCTTCCATTCAACCAATTTCTTGTTTATATTGAAATGTCACCAGATTAAGACAAATTTTGCAAATGCATACTAGATGCAATGCTTGGTTTCTTTACTCACATATATGAGTGAAATTCCAGACAAAAATAGCAAGATTGTTGAATGTGCTGTTCCATATATAAGGTCTGATGCAGATTGATGCAGATTAGGAGCAGGAAATGGTGACTGCACTTTAAGGTTTTAAGGAATAGAATTCTTTATTTTTTACATAAAACTTGGACAATGAACATCAATTCTGTAAACACTCTTTATAAAAATATCAAAATTGTAGTTTGTTATTACCGGCAGAGACATATATTACAGGGATTGGCAAGTACAGCATTTTACAGAAGGGAGCCTGTTAATTCTCGTGGCGGTAAAAAAATCTCGCGTGATCTGAAGAAAGTATCCATCGGCCATATTGAAAAATTTCGACTTTCGGATAAAACTTGATTAAAAAATGTTTTGATAGCAATCAAGCTGAGTATTCTGTAAATTCACTGACATTGAAAATAAGGATATCGATCTACGATTATCGGATTGTAATCTCATAAGTTTTAAGTAGATAAACGGGGTATAATTTCAATAAATTAACCATCGACAGAAAGAAAAAACCAGGAGAAAAATTAAAATCTAACATTCCCTCGGGAAAAGTTTATGGACTCGTAGCTTAGGACAGTTTCATAGTCATATAACATATTTTTAAATTCTGCGGACTTTTTCCTTTGCAAATGTATTTGTTTTATTAAAATAGAAAAACCACAAGTAAGAAAAATAACGTTTTTAAAATTGATAATTTCGGTAGGGAAAATGGCGGGCCGTAGTTGTGAATAATTGAAAAAATTGAACATTCCCTCGGGTAAAGTTTATGGACTCGTAGTTTACGACAGTTTCATAGTCATATAACATATTTTTAAATTCTACGGACTTTTTGCTATGCAAATGTATATGTTTTATTAAAATAGAAAAACCACAAGTAAGAAAAATAACGTTTTTAAAATTGATAATTACGGTAGGAAAAATGGCGGGCCGTGGTTGTGAATAATTGAAAGAAATTGAACATTCCCTCGGGTAAAGTTTATGGACTCGTAGTTTACGACAGTTTCATAGTCATATTTCATATTTTTAAATTCTGCAGACTTTTTGCTGTGCAAATGTATTTGTTTTATTAAAATAGAAAAACCACAAGTAAGAAAAATAACGTTTTTAAAATTGATAATTTCGGTAGGGAAAATGGCGGACCGTAGTTGTGAATAATTGAAAAAAATTGAACATTCCCTCGGGTAAAGTTTATGGACTCGTAGTTTACGACAGTTTTATAGTCATATAACATATTTATAAATTCTGCAGACTTTTTGCTGTGTAAATTTATTTGTTTTATTAAAATAGAAAAACCACGAGTAAGAAAAATAACGTTTTTAAAATTGATAATTTCGGTAGGGAAAATGGCGGGCCGTAGTTGTGAATAATTGAAAAAAATTGAACATTCCCTCGGGTAAAGTTTATGGACTCGTAGTTTACGACAGTTTCATAGTCATATTTCATATTTATAAATTCTGCAGACTTTTTGCTGTGAAAATTTTTAATTGTTTTATTACAATAGAAAAAACTATAAGTAAAAAAAACGGTTGGAATACGAGTCGTCTATGTTTGCTTTTTTTACACAAGGGATCTGTTTTCATCATCAACTTTACGTTTTGATGGACTTTTTTTTGGCTACGTCCAATCCGTCATTACTGCAATTAAAATAAGGATCGTTAACGTCTTCATAACCGGTTTCAAAATCGGTATAATCTTCCAGTAAAAAGTCCAAATCTATATCATCGTCTCAGGAAAGAAAGTCTGATGATTCCGACATCTTGTATTGATACTGAGACGAAACATAATGATCTCTGCATACCTTTCCATGTAAAATTTCGATGTCTTTAACCGACTTACTGGCCAAAAAAAAAAAAAAAAAAAAACCCCTAAAATTCTCATCATTTAATTCTCAATAAACGGGATGTCAGTACAATATATTATTGCAAACAAAACAATAATCCACCGACACCTCACAGGTCAATCCAATCCCGGATGTACCTTAAGTGAATTGGCTTCCCTGGCGACGCGCAGACTCCCTTATGACTTCACCGGTGTAGGTAGCTAATTTGCATATGAATAGCCGCCGCGTGAAGATCAATAGAGTGGGCCGAGTTGCCAATCCCTGTAATATATGTCTCTGTTACCGGTATTCAATTTGACAATGTAAAAAAAAAGTCAAATATGACAGTCAGAGGTCAAAAGTCAGTCAAAGTTTTACTTTTTACTCTCCTTTTTATTATTATTATTTTTTTCATTTTTTTTTTAAATTTATTTTAATTATCATTATCATTTTTATTATTTTTAATTTAATTTAATTTTTTACTATAAGTTTAGGGAAAGACTACAAGTATTTACACTTATAAAGAAGTCTGAGTTAGGCTCATCACAGTACTAGGAGAACACAATGGACTTGCAAACAAAAAAATCTGACAAATTTCCTCACAAAAAGATCTATCCAAGTCAGATTCTACAGTAGACAATGAGAGGTACATCCATCTATAAGTAGCCACTCAGCCACTTGGCTACTTGTCTACATGTAGTACAAATAATCTGGATACGGAAAACTTAAATGTATGACTGTATGAAATTAAGTTAATTGTTAACTGGACTTTGATTCTGTTAAAAATAACTTCCCGGATATGGGGTGGAGTAATGGTGTTTTACGCCCCAGTCAAGATTCTTTCACTTATTTTGAGCAGTCAGTTCTGCAATGGTGGAAGAAACTGGAGTGCCCAGAGAAAACCACCAACCTTCGGAAAGCGAACTGACAACTTTCCCACACTAGTATCTGCCCCGATTGGGATTCCAATGCAGGCTGTGAGAGGCACAGTGATACCCGGTAATTGAATTTTACTTCTATAATTCAGTTATGTCATTTGATGAATATTTTGAAATAAAACCGATTTTTTAAACTTTTATGGAATACATTCTGTAGGGAATATACCAGTAAGTATACAAGGTAAATGAATCAGCTATAATATAAAGGTACATATTCTTATATGGCTTGTTTAACTCTGTACAGGTGCTTGTCAAATAACAGGATGATGATTCAACTATTATCCATCACATAATAAAATTACAAACTTCCCTTTTTAAATACAGATAGAATGATAATGTTCATGTGAAATGTCACTTTAAGGTGAATCATTACACTGCTCAGTCAACAAAAGTGAATCCTTTGTTATTTAAAAAAATAATAATAAAGTTGTTTTTTATTTTTAAAATTTGTTTTAAAAACTATATTATTAAAATAATTAATTTTTATTTTATTTATTTTTATTTTTTGATTTTTTTGGGGAGGGGGTTGGGGTGGGGGGGGGGATTTTTTTCTCCAATCATTAAGAGATTTTAATAATTTGTTGTGAAGTATATAAAAAAATTAACTTATAATAACAAAATTATGTTTTCACTACTTTTACTTAACATACAAATGTATCTAGCATGAAGAATTTAATTTGCAATCAATTTTGTTGAGTGTTGTCATGATGCACCTTAAAGCTGTATCCTGAACAATATCCCTTAATTTAGATTTAAAAATTCACTACTTGTTACATAATTTAGTTTTACTCTTGTCTTGTAACAAATTTCTTTATTATGACTAATGTACCTTTATGCATAAGTGTGCTAGTAAATGACAGGTGACCTCTAATATCACCTATACAACTGTATTTTAAAACAAAGTTCTTAGTAGTTAGTTCTGAAATGATGAAAAAAAAAACCAACTTTTGGCAGGGGAACTAACAACTGTTTATTTCACTAGGAACTGCTTAATTTAGGCAGTGGAGGTACTGGAGTTAACCATTCAAATCTTTAGTCCACTTGGTCACTTTGGCACAACAGGTAGAATAAAAACTGACTATTGTTAAGAAAAGGTGACACCTCTTTGTTAAGAGAAGACTGTAGTTTACCCACAAACATTCACCAAATAAGCAAACCAAATCACCTAAATAATCACGTGCAATTGAAAGCAGATTTAACATTCCAACCATCTATTTAAGTCTTGGGTTCTGCAATATATCTGTTATTATTTTGAACATGCATGTTCCATGCCAAAGCAATTAAAATATTTATCATAGGCAGCATACCAGTTAAAATAAGTTCTAAATTTTATAACATGTCAAAAATGGTCTTGGTACAAATTTCAGTTAAAACCTCAAAATACAAGGGCTGAGAAATGATTGCAAAAAACATGCAAAAATATTTCTGCCTTACTTCGGGGAGAAAGTCTTGCCCATGTATGAAATAAAGAACACACAAATAGTAAGCAAAACTGCAAATTATGCCAAACAACACCAAGAAACACTATGCAGTCATTACTAATGACCAATTATGTGTGTTTACAGAAAAAAACAAATCCTCTTCCTCCTTCACTCAAAAGCCTACTCTGGAGGAATTGATATCACATCTGCATTTTTCAGCTTCTCAGGACAAGAGAAAGTTTAAAATGTCAAAGGATTAATTTAGAACAAGTTCCTGTATGTGCAAGATGTGAAAGTGTGTATTATCATCTGCCTTGAATTAGGTGCACTCAGGCAATGTTTAGGTGCTAGCTCATCAATTCAAGACAAGAATACCACTCCATCAGTCACACTTTGCTGACACCAGGGAAAAATGTTTGTACTGTCCTCTTAATGTCAAATGATAGGTAAATAGTAAAATAGAAAATTTTAAGTCTAACATATGACCAGACAAGATTCAAACCCATAACTTCCTGCTCCCAAGGCAAATCCTCTACTACTGTGTCACAGCAACAGTGGCATGCATGTAAACTACATGTACATCATTTACAAGAATGGCTGTTTTCAATTTATTTTTCAACATTAATCAGGGAACTGTTTACACTGACGGAACAAGTTATAGTGAAAGAACCAATTATAGTTGGGGAACCAGTTATAGTGAGGGAACCAGTTAAAGTTAGGGAATGATTAATAGTGAGGGAACCTGTTATGGCCTGTAACAATGGTTTGACTTAGAGAAGTGTACAACTGTTAGGCCTTAGGTTTAACTGAATGTATGAACATAAAAGAATGAACAAAATTTGCCTTTTAACTTTCCAAACATTAGTAACCACAGCAATCTGTTAACAAAACTCATCAAAAACATTCATGTATCTGATATAGTCAATACAAACATTCTTGTACAGATGCCAAAAAAATAAAACCAAAGTAATCAACAAGTTGAAGTAGCTTGGATCTGGAGCATGTCTGATTGTCAATAAAAGAACTGCTACTTGTCCACTTTTTTTTAAAATTCATAATTCATATTTATTTTTAAAAAAACTGTAAAGTTTTTTGAGGTATGTAGCATGTCTCAAACATTTATTAAGATTACATGTATATACTTTAAGAAGAGAGATTGATTATAATACACACACTGAATGCTAGATAAGGCACAGACATGCATTGATGATACTGATAAATATAAATAATAATGAAGTAGCAGTGAGTGGGTTTACTTAATGATCTAAAAATATAAACACTTTAAAACTTAGATAACAAAAACTTAAGTGTTTTAAGGACAAAGAGCTCGACTTACAAAACAAACAAAAGAGTGATTGGCATGTTTTAATTTACTAAGCCATTGAAAGTTAATTTGATTTTTAAATAGTCCTTTCTCTTTAACAGCAAATTTTGAAACTTTACAAAGTGTGTCAAGGTCAAACATTCTAAAGGAGGAAAAAGCATTGAAATAAAGATAAAATTTTCAGTTTTTTTCCATGGATATACATCTGGTACCAGTTAGATATTTTTAAAATACTTTGAACCAGCACAATTCACAAAGACAATTTATGTTTCCATGGAAACCTAATAATTCTTTCTATGTAACATTTCTTTTTACGAAAACAAACAATTTAAATAGCAAATACAAATTAGAGAAATGAAGGTTCAAACTTCTATAAAAAGTTTCAGTTCATTTTCAACAAGCATTTTGCTTTGTTTTCTAAGACAACCCATGTTGAAAAAATATTTGCTTTTGATAAAGGAAATAGGAAAATGAAAGTAATGATATATACATGCATATGATATAAAAAATGATCACACAAAATCCAAGATGAGTCCTCGGCACATACGAGTTATAACATGAGATATCAAATCTAAAAGCAGCATTACAAAACATTCCATAAACACACTCTCTAAAGCATTTTACCATACAGTTCACCCAAAGTGATTGCTTATACTCAATGTGCAATTACATATGCAGATTATTACTCATAATAAAAACTGACTAAAACAATATTTATCTGACAAAAATAAAATAAAATAATCAAAAGAAAGTGTAATTGTTACCTTTTCCATTTTAGTTTGCTGTTTACAAAGTAAATAGCAATAATTTTTAAAAGATGTAAATAAAAATGAAAACTATTGCTAAAACTAAAGCTAGCTAGAACAGTAATATCCAAACATTAAATTAGGATGCCAGCATCATCATTTAATGGGGTCTCTCAGCATATTATGTGTGCCTACAATATTTTATTACTTTTTACTTCCAGTTAATAACAGTTGTTTTTTTTTCTTTTCTTCATAATTCACTTATTGGGCAAGTTTAATGAGTAAAACCCCTTTGTAGATTATCACAAGATACGTAAAAGCTTATTTGGAGACAAAAACTTGTTAACTCATCCTCACAGCAAGATCTAAGTGGGTTCAAACCTAGTTTTTGAAACTGGCTATGATCTTTATGGAGATGCTTTAAGACTTCACCACAAAGACCCCAAAATATATATCCAGAATGTAAGTGGATGCTTTAAGACTTCACCACAAATACCCCAAAATATATATCCAGAATGTAAGTGGATGCTTTTAAGACTTCACCACAAAGACCCCAAAATATATCCAGAATGTAAGGGATGCTTTAAGGACTTCACCACAAGACCCCAAATATATATCCAGAATGTAAGTGGATGCTTTAAGACTTCACACAAAGACCCCAAAATATATATCCAGAATGTAAGTGGATGCTTTAAGACTTCACCACAAAGACCCCAAAATATATATCCAGACTGTAAGTGGATGCTTTAAGATTTAGTCACACTGACTTTCAAAATATATATCCAGAATATTTCATAGATAATATATTTTCAATGTTTGAAATATGGCAAAAAACATAGTTGTGGTCAATTATGTTGTTAAAATGTGAGTTGTCACTAACAACTCTGGTGGAGTTACAGATAAGCTGTCACTCAAATATTGGAGCAGTATTAACAGATAACCAACAATCATCTATTAGTCAACTGGCTAAAGAAGTAAGGCATATTATATGCAAATTAGATTTGTTACAAGACAACTTACCCAGAATAAACAGGTGTTCGGTCTATAGCCACATTGTCAGGATCAAAGTTAGCGTTAAATGATGAACCACTGTATGAACTGAAGTGAGCTCCTCCTTCGCTTTTCCCAGGTGGCGCTGTTGCTGCTCTGTCTGGAGCGCTGGATGAGTAGGATGCAAATGACTGGGTTATGTGTTGTGCTTCCATATAATCCTAAAAAAAAAAAAAAATTGGACTCTGACCATAAATACCAAGTATGAATTAAATAATTGATTGATTTAATTCCAAATCTGATTGTGTTCTGAATACCGGTAATGTTAATTTTAAAATTAACAATGAATAAACAATGATAGAAAACTAAACCAACAAATAATAAAAACATTGAATAAAAGTAAAAATATATAATAACAAAACAGAAATTATATATTTATGATAAACTTTGAGAACTCTAAAACAGAAATTGTTTATGATGCAGATCATGCAATGAAAATGATTAAAATTAGTCAAATTTAAAACATGTATTTATTATTTAATAAATTCAAACATTTATTTTATATATATCTAAACTTTTTTTGGACAAATAGCACAATAATCAAGCTGTTTAAGTAAAATTAATTCAAATCCGAAACTGGTAAGGCATTAATATATGCAAATCAGTTTTATAATGGTCAAAGGGGAGACAACTTGTTTCTCACACGCATGCTAAAGCAGTTCAGATTTTAAATTCTCATTTTCTGATCAAAAGGAACAAATTTATTTGGTACTCAGCAGAAATAAATTGATATGACTTGCTCAGAATGAAAAAAATTACTCCAAACCATTTCACAAAACAAACAAAAAATTAATATATTAAAGTTATATTAAATTTTATTATTTATGAAATGGATTGAGAAAAACATGGGATTAAAGTGGTACTATTTTTCTGGCAACCCATATGTTATTTATTATATGAAAAACAAAAAAGGAAAGAGAGAAAAAAAAAGGGGGGGGGGGGGGGTTGGCTGTTAGTGGATATTGTTGGATTCAATAGAGTTCTAAGTAACACTAGTAACATTCTAATAAACAGAACTTACAACACCTCACAGAGTGCAGGTCTAACTATTGTAACAGTGATGTGTTTAACTTGATTGAGAAGAGAAAAATAAAAAAAATTGTTGGACACTTTCTAGTATTATTTCCTTTTTCTCTGAAGTTAAGATTCCATTGTTTTCAAGAGTTTTAAAATAAAAAGTAATAAGCATGTCAAATGAGAAAAGAATCGTGGTTTAAGATTGTGTGGTCCTTAATGATTTTAAAAGAAACTTAAAGAAAAAAAAATAAAGAAAAACTCGACATCTATTATTAACAATTATAAAAGAAATATCACCGAACATGTCTTGTAAATAAAGTTCAAACTTTAACAAAGTCTTTTGGGCCAGGTGAACTAAAATTATCATAACCCTCACCATGACTGCAGGTAAACTTGGTAATGATGGATGAAATATTGAAGAAGTATGTAATTCTTATTAACAAATCAATATACCTGTGTAGGTGTCTTAATTGGAATAGAGTCATCGGGAAGATATTTAAACTCATCATTCAAGTCTATTCCATCAGTACTGATGGTTTCTCCATATAGATACGCTGATGGACGATCAGCATATGATGTGGTATTGGCTTGATCTGGATAAGATGTCTTATACCCAGATCCGGGATAAACTGCCTCTTTTCCATATCGGAAAGACTTTCTCAAATAAATGTCTTCAGCATATAATGGCATTCCGGGAGTGTGAGCCTACATAACGAAAACAGCCAACAACATGCAAATAAAATCAAATTATAAACATGCTCTAAAACACAACATATCTTTTACACTAAAGAGTGACAAAACGGAGATAACTGACAGGCTCTTTCAAAATACAAAGATCCTTTTTTTTTTATTATTATTTTTTTTTTTTTGGTTGATAATTTAATGCAGTTTCACAATTGTATCAAAACATAATTTTGGCTAGAATGAAAGTAAGTCTTCTTAATATTGTATTTCAACAAAAATGCACTAATCTTTTAAATAGCTACAAAATAATAATAATAATAATCATAATAATAATAACTGAAGAATAGAAAAGTTTAATATCTACTTCCAGTTTTGACCTTGTTATTTATTCTAATTAAGTATAAGCCTGTTAAATATCTCCTTTGTAACTTTGAAGACAAGAAATAGCAAATACTTCAAACAACAAAGTAAAGAAAATGAACACAAACAAATAAATCAAACATTAATATCACTACATTAACAATAACATGTCAAAAGTGGTTTCGTGCCATTCAGTATCACAACATCACATCTGATATAAGGAAAAGCATGAAGACTTCGTCATGGTATATTAAGTGTTGCTAGCACACAAATACACTCAATTTTACCATAGGTTTCTATTTGTCTGAGCTTATATGCGAATTTAATATTGATACTGCCAAGAACAATACTTCATAACTGACAGATCTTTTTATTTCTTAATTCTTAGACTTTGGTCTCTCCACATGTTAAACATTCCATCAAAGGATTTAGTTATGTAAGTGTTTTTTCATCTACAGAAATTTATAAGCTTGCATTCAGAATGCAGATTTTATATCCTACAAAAAACCAAGAAATTTTCACTGATTACTTCCCTTTTTCATTTTTCCTCTAACAATTTGTTTATATATACAAAAGCTTAAAATCCTTTGTATGTAAGTGAGAATAAAAAAAAACAATTTTTGATATGCTTTAGGAATAAAAAACTTTCAATAAAGGGAAATAATCAATATAAAATAAGGGAACTTTAGATAGCTGTACTAAATGAAATCAGAGAAACACATGCTTTTTTTTCAAGACAAAGATCAAGTCATTCTAATCCACTTCAAACAATTCTGCTAATTGTCTAGATTCCATATAATGCTGTTCATT
This sequence comes from Tegillarca granosa, assembly GCA_029721355.1. NCBI lineage: Eukaryota > Metazoa > Mollusca > Bivalvia > Arcoida > Arcidae > Tegillarca > Tegillarca granosa. The sequence continues at coordinate 36,884,285 of CM056594.1, read as the reverse complement.
CACTCAATATCCTGTTGTATAAACTCTCATTTCATAAAGTTATACAAACAGTGATAAGGTGTATGAATGAAACTCATTATCTTGATTTCCATGTTTACCCTGAGACAAGATACCAAGAGATTTATCCCAAACAAATAACCACGATACCACAATGCATCAATATTGTACTTCTCCAGATAAATTTACCTGATCATCCCCATATTCTAGTTCACTATGACTTTCGTCGGTTGTGCGGATTTTATTTTCCGCTTGGGATGAGCTAGTGGATACTCTATCAAGACGATCAAGTGTTGAATAATCTCCTCCGAATACACTGTCCCCACCTCGGGTAGATTTGTCCTAGTGTGTAATAACGTAAATATAAATCATGCAACAATATGCAATAATGACATGTTTAGAAGTGTTTTCTTATAAAAACCATTAAAATAAGTCAAACCAGAAATGGCAACACAGATTCAAATTCAAAATTCAGATTCATATAAAATTTGCCATTAGATGAATATTTATATAAAAGAAGCTTGATTATTTCTAATAAACTATTGATAATTTTTTAAAAGTCAGGTTTTAGGGGGAAAAAAATACAATTTCTTAACAAACATTTAGTAAATTTAGTAAATATGCATAAGGCTTATATTTTCAAATTTCAGAAAACACTCCCAAACATTGAAAATAAACACATTAAACATTGCTACATTTTTAAAAAAATAAAATTAAATGTCTACATTAACTTTACATGAAAAACAATTTTTAAAAACTAAAAAGAAAAATAATACAATTTACAATAAAATAAACTGAAATTGTAATACAATATGTAAATGAACATCATATGACAAGGTTTAAAATACATTACTACAATAAATACTAAAAAAAAAAAAAAAAAAAAAAAAAAAAAATCAGTAAATTATAATAAATAATAATGAAATTAAAAACTTAGTGCACTGAAATAGTGTAATATTTTCAAATTTCAAAATACTGAAATTCTAACACTATTCTATACATATATTGATAAATACTGAAACAGGCTATAAATGTTATGGTACTTTGAAAAAAAAAACATTCAATAAATATTGAAACGGGTTATAGATGAAATGTTACATCATCATGGATATGACAAAATTAACAATGAATATATATGAGTATGACAATGTCATGATTATGATGATGATTAAATGATTGTGCAGTTAAATCGACAGGTAACGTACCCTTCCATGAGGAGATAATGTATCACCACTAAAATATTGCATCTCGGCCTCGTAATCGGGGCCATGTTCTAGGTAAGATGGATATCTCAGGGCTGTACTCATTTCGCTTTTCATACGTTTTCTGGCATCTTCAGACTCTGGATGTCTGCGCATAAAGTCCTAACAAAAGCAGATGTTACACATACACATCACAAAATTAAATAAATAAACTTAAAAAAATATATAGTTAAGCTTTAAAAATCATGCATTCAGGAACTCATGCTTCTGGCACTTAATAAGCAAGTTAGAAAAACAAAATGTATTATCATAAAACATAATTGATAAGATTTATCTCTATTCTGTCAGGTTTTTAAAATTTTTGTTTTGAAAATGCACAAATAAAGTACAGGGATGTGTACAAAAGGCTGGAGAGAAGTCAACATTTTCAAATCTCAATCACTGTTTACAGGTCTAGAAATAACAAATCTATGAATCTATGATATTTAGAAATAAATAGCATCTTATCTTGAAATCAACCTCAAAGATACCAAAACATCCCAAAAAAATTTGTTTTTGAAATTGTAGAATTAAAAAAAAAACAACATATAAATCCTTTTTGTTTAAAAAAGTAATTTCCTTTGAACAATCACATACAACTAAAGATTCTTTGTAATATGTAGTAGGTAAATAAAAAGTATGCAAGTTAAGAAAATAGTGACTTTGATTACTGAAGCACATTCTATATGATCAATCTAAGGGAAGCAACTGCCCTCAAACTAAGGGGTAAATTAAACAAATCAAAAGCATTACAACTTGAAAACTGGTTATGTTAAAAAGAAAAGAAAAGAAAAGGGAAAAAAATATTGAAAAAAATCAATGTTAAAAAACAAATATTAGCAGCTACTTTGACAATTAGGGGATATATAGAATTGTCATTTTGTATGACAATATAATGTGTTGGGTTGCCATGGTTTCTATGTATGACTATGTGCAGTTTATAAAAGGAACAAATGATTTCATGAAAAACCCTATTTGTTCAGAAGATACCATTCTATTATTGTATTTGAAAATATCTGTGCTACAATTTGAACTTAGATCTTGGTTTTTGATTATGTGACAATTTTTTAGATATCCAAAAAAAAAAAAATAATAATAATAATAATAATAATGCTCCTTCAACCAAAAATACCTCTATGCATATTTGAAACCAAGTTTTGGGCAGTTCTGAGAAAAATCTTGCCATAAATAAGAAATATTAACAAATCTCTCTCTCTCTCTCTCTCTCTCTCTCTCTCTCTCTCTCTCTCTCTCTCTCTCTCTCAACTCTCCTAAGAATTTAGTAAGGATACTTAACTCTGTAATTATACTTAAGTGCCAATAGGGGAGATAGAAATTGGGGTTGGTAAGACCTTTTAGCGCACACACACACACACACACACACACACACACACACACACACACACACACTGAACATAGCAATGACTGTTTGAATATATGGTGAGTTCAAGTAATTACATATTCATTGATAAATCAAAACACATAGTTATTATATTCCAAAATTTGGACCAAATAAATAGCAAAGTTATTCCTAATTCTCTGAGGAGAAAAAAACATATTAAGTTATCTAAATTTTATTGCATTGTTTACTCATACTTTGTTACATATTATACACATGTTATGTATCTATAGTAATAGTTTTAACCAATCACCAGTAAGTATACATAACTGTGAGATAATGCCTGTGTTCTGGATAGATAAATCATATCAAAATGTTTACAATCCTAAGCTCAGACAGGTTTCCTTAATGATCTATGGAATAAACAATCAGTTCAAATATTGCTTTAGGTTACAAAATTCAATTGGTATTTGTGTTATATATTTACAATAAACCAGACATGTGCCATTTCGATAGATACAGCAAGTTAACACCAGCATTTTCTTTTCAGTGTAAACGAAGCAGTTTCTTTGTTAAAAACCTGATAACATATTAGAATTCAAAACCGATAACATATTAGAATTCGACATTAAAATCCAACAATTCTTATGCTCAAAACTTTCATGTGACCAATCAATCCAACTAAAAAAGTGCATAAAAATTTATGATATTTTGGGTAGAATGGAATAAAGGTATTTTATGCACCAGTCAATGATTCTCTCGCCTATATCAAGGTGGACAGTCCTGGGATGGTGAAGAAACTGGAGTACCTGGAGAAAGCTACTGATCTTCAACAAGCAGAATGACAAGCTTTCTCAAAAAAAGCACCTGCCTAAGTGTGGTTTATCCTAGATGACACCAGGCCTTATGTTCATTTTTAATTTGAATATATTCCACTGTTGAAGCATCAAGTAAGTGTTTTTAGCAACCAGCACCAATGCAAATACAGGTGTATTTTTCAATTTAGGCTGTCTGTCTATTGCTGAGCATATCATTTTTTTAAATTTAATAATTTTTCAATTAGAAAAAAGTGCATATTTATAAGAAAAAATCATGAAAAATTGAATAAAAGCATCTACAGTGATATCTCAAAGAAAACAAAACAGATAAGCAAAATTCCAAAAAACACAGGTGTTTAATTACAAAATACAGGTAGGTAAAAAAAAAAAAGGTAAATATTTTTATTAGCTATATTATCTGTAACAAACAGTGCTCTAAATATAAAGTTTTGTACTAAGTCAAAAATAAACAAATACGACCACTTATACATATCAACCAAAAATAACTTTTAATGTATTCCACATCAGCAGCAGTAGCATCATCATCATCATCAACATCTCGGTAAGAAACAAGTAGCTGGTTAACCTAAATTATCATCATTATTATCTTGATCTTTTAGGAAAAAAAAAACTCAAAAAATAAATAAACATAAATAAATAAAACCAAGATATAAATATTGTAGCACAGATATCATCCACTTGCCATGACTAATTTTGAGTAATTTTTTTTTTTTTTAAATTACCTTTTCATTGTAAGATGTTTCCAATGGTGATGTACTTTCTCCTCTTTCTAAAGAAATACTATCCTCACCTGAAATATAACATGTATATACTTATATAATTATATATAAAATTATGAAAATATTCAAAAATTGAAAACATTCATTTTGCATACAACATGTAAATCCATTCATATTATTCATATTCAATTTGAAATATATTGGTAACCGAGGAACATTATCCATTGCAAATATAGATGCTAGTTTTCAGGATTAACTAAAGAAATCAATTGCATTTAAAACATTGGTGTTATGTACATGAATTTACAATTTCTGGGTTCAAAAACAATTGATGTGATGGCATCAAATGATCATAGAACTGTTGTCATTTGGCAATATTTGTTCTCCAATGTATAGCAGAAAATAATTTTATATCGAGAAACAAAAGCAAGAATTTTTTTTATAAGACCCTATTATTTGAAATCCAAACTTACAAAAAAAAACAAATTCTTAAAATGATATAAGTATACAAAGTTCGTTATTATTCCTGCAAAAAAATCATCAAAGGTATTGATTTTTTTTATATACATGCATCTGTTGTCCAAAAAAAAAAAAAAAAATTGAAAAAGTATATCTATAATTTACAACAGTCAATTTATAACCAATGTAAAAATAAATCTTAAAATTATGCCACATATTTCCATAAATAATGCCTATGTATTTGCATAAAATGATGTAAATATGGATATTCCATTAAAAAAAAATCAAAATGTGTAACAATCAATTTCTTTTGTGAAATCATTGTTTTACGATGCATCCCTTTTTTCAGGGAAATCCAGACTCATTAGATTTACATGTTAACAAAAGAGTCTATAATATGGAAATGACAATGCACAAACTTAAAAGGTTGTTGTTGTTTATTTTTTTTATTATTATTTTTTTTTTTTTAAGAAACACGAAAATTGGACCCTCAAAAATAAATGATTTCACATTAGGAACATAAATCACTTTTGCAGATAATTCTTAAAATATATCACAAGTTCGATCAGATTCTAATCTTTAAATTAAATTTTAAAAAATAATAATGATGAACAGGAATAGCATCACAGGTAAAAATAAATTCACATTGCATAAAAGAATAATAAACATTTGTATATTTGATCTAAATCAATGAGCAAGCCTTACCTCTATTTCTTCCTCCACATAAACAGTTCATTATCAAAATATTTTAAATTAAAAAAAAAAACATAAAAAATTTGGAGGAAGGCGAGTTAAAATCCAGAACGGCACCGACCAATCCGCTTCCAAACACAACTACCTATATGCATATCTTATACAACTAATGTTTCCCCAGAAATCATATTTACAAGCAGCCAAGAAGACAAGTGTTGCTATTTTTAATTTCACAACTCCCCAATTATTATTAACTTCAGATATAAATAATATGTTACAATTCTGCTATGGTAACGCTTATGGAAAGATTTTAGAAGCAAAGGGGAAAAAAATAATAATAAACTGCAGGGCAGATTTAGAGCTTGCTGTGGAATAAACACCTGAAATCTATCTGTTAAACTCATCAGATTTAAAAACAACATGTAAATTTCATCCATCTGTATAAATGGAAGGTGCTAATATATAGATAAGATGATGTAGATTTCGGTTATTTCATGCCTTCATCAGAAAGATGACCAGGTTATGTTAGTTTCAAGATAAGACAATTGATAATATCATGCTGTTAATAATCTATATTTCTTCTTTTATATTTCAGGAAATCTGCAGGAAGATTGAGAGAAGAGGGAATTATGATTATTTGACTGCAATCTGGGAAATTTTCTACTAAAAACAAATCTGATTTAGATTTCAACATCTGTAAAATGTAGAAACTATAAATTTAGATTTAAATGTTACTGTTATGTAACAACACCAAGGTAAAAAGTCACTGTGCTATTCTTCTAGCTTGAAGATGGTAAATCTTATTACCGGTATAAAGGAATCAGAAATTTTAAAACATTAACAAGCTGAACAAATCTGTCCAACCGAAAAAAAAGGAATACCAAATTGTCCAGTTAAGATTATTAAGACAATATGAAGACATGTAGCTACATGTAGCTGAAGCTACAGAAATGACAGTGTGCAATGCTTTCAAGGGGTGTCGTGTGGTATAGGCATGCTGACTGTCACACAAGAGATCATTATCTAAGGTCTCAATTAATGACCTCATGCCTTCTTTTCCACGTACTTATTGTTTGAAGGAAAAACAGTCAATATGTAGTCAGACTATTTGGAACCTTCAGGCTAGTTATGGAGAGAACAGGGGTTGTTCTGGCATTCACAAATTTAGCCATTTTCTAATTTTTATAATTTCCAGCTCCAAAAACTGGATTTTGGCATCATATTTTTGCAATATTTGTGATTTTATAATGAGGCAGACAGAGATTTTCTACACAAGATTAAAAATGTGAAAACAGTTTATGTTGCTATTTGTTTCTGAGGGTTACTGATACAGTTTATTATAAAACGAACTCCTAAATTTTAAAATTGGCTTATTTTTCGCTCCTACTTTTCAAGAGCCAGGGCTAACCCTGGAGAGAACAACCGATTCAAACAGGGTTACAGCAAAACTAGACATGATTGTATAGATGGAAATCGAAATTTGCAGATCAATTTAGAAACTCGCTGGTCACCTGAAGACACGACTGGAAACAGTAATGATACCTTCAAGCTTGAAGTAACATTTTGAAAGATGGTGGAAATGAATATTTGATTATAGATACAGAAAAGATAAATGTTGTTCTTTGAACGCATATAATTATGTTTAAAAAGAGTACCTGATGGTCTCATAGAAGATGTTGGTATGGTTCTTAAGTGTCAATAAAATCATCCCAACTCCTCAGAAGGATATGTTACGAAGGAAGAATACATAGAGGCAAGAAGAAAGACAATTTTCTAGCAGCTAATAAAATCTCTATAAATACTGATTCAAGAGTACTTTTACTATTTTTTGTAATTTAATATTCTAGCATTTTCCTTTCATTTATTTTCATTACAAGTTATGTTTTTAAACAAATAAACAGTGAAAAACCAAACTTGTCAATCCCTAGATTGGTGTGGTATGATCCAAAGAACAAAAGAATCAGATTATTCCATTCATGAAATCATAGGAGTAAAAGGCTTTTGCAGCAACTATATAATACAGATTAAACTGAATTTTATTGATAAGCTTCATAAAGAGTTATGTATATATACTTCTGTAACTTTTATTAGAAATTATAAACCAACTTTGATGTTTACATCATCTACACATTTCTTCATAGAATTTTTGCATCATTACAGAAAAAGAAAAAAAGAAAAGATGGAAAATTTCCAAACAGTTTATAGTCAGGTAATTTTCTAATTTCTGACTACAGCTAAATATTTCTTGCAAGTAATAAGACTTGATATAATTAAGTACAAGAATTATACAGTAAATGAACTATTATTACCAATAAAGTAAAAATAAAAGATGTAAAGAGCACTGGCAGCATAAAAAATCTTCTGTAAAATTAACATAATCCAGGTTACGTAAATTATTTAGATTCCGGTAAAATGTCGAATTTAGATTTTTTTTTTAAAAGAAGCAATCAAAAATAGATAGATTTTTTTCGATGGGGCATTTCAGTACTTTGATTTTATATATGTTAACATGATTCTAGGTGATGACAAAGAGAGCGAATTTGAAGCAATATTATTTTATCTTTCAGTCAAGATTCTTTTCCTTACATCAGAATATGTTCGTCAGTTCTGGGATGGTGAAGGAACAAAGTGCCTTGATATTTAACATGCAAAATGACATAACCTTTCAAAACAATATTTAAACCTGAGTAGTAAAATGTGCATTTGACTAGGAGTGTTTGTTTTTTTTTTTTTTTTTTTTTTTTTTTAATGAAAAAAAGGTGTTTTCTAATTAATGGTTTCTTAAGAAAGGAATTATTTTTCCCAGACCATCATTCTGTATAAACCAAATTTAAGAGTGGGGAAAGCAAGTTCTTAAAATAAATAAAAAGGAAAATTTTAAAAAAATATACAAATTTATTTATACATATATACCATACCTATTAAAGAACTTACAAATATACAACACTCATATATTGGGGTTATATAACTTTTATAAAAGAAAGAAAATATTACAAATTACAAATCTGCATGCAGTTACAAATAAAAAGTAGGCCACACCAAACTACAACATCGAGGTCTCCAGACTTACGAGACTGCATTTTATTTCCTTCATAGTATGGTAAATAAACAACTTGTTCCGTTAGAGGCTTTCCGAAAAGTGGCGATTGAGGAAGAAAATCATCCCCTACACAAACAAGCAGCATTAACAGAAGAAGAAAAAACAATGTTAGATTTTAACAATTCAAAAACAATTCTTTTTTAATACGTATCTGATTTCTAGGTTACAATGTTATATGAATTTTAGGATAACTGCACAATTATAACACTGAGTCATGTACATGCAATAAAATCCTGAAACACAATTAACGACATTAGTATCACACTTACTAACAAACACACACATTTAAAACATCAATGTAGGGTAAAGTACATCATTATCTAAATAACATCATCTTCTGTCACAAAATGGATCAGAATTTTTTAAAATTTGTTTTTAAAAATCTAGTAAGAATGAACTAGCATCTCTTTTACTGACAAAACAGTCCTAACAAACTAGTGCTCACCTATACTTTTGATTTTATGACCATGACCTTTGACCTTAACATGTAAGTATGACTATCTTTATTTAAAGACTGACAGAGCTAAGTATTTTTTTGTTTTGCATCTATAAATTTTTGCTACAACAAAATTAAATCCAAAAATCCATTTAAGCTTTAGAAAGATAATGTCAAGTTAAAACTTTCTGTTATTAAAACTTTTTGATAACAGAAAGTTAAAAAAAAAAAAAAAAAAAAAAAAAAATCCTCTTGATTTTTATTTTTTATCATAATCTACTTAAGATTTGTGACAATAAAACTGAATGATATATTAACCTCCATTATAACAAAATACATATTAGATTTAAGCCGCAGTTTCATTCTAAAAGCAATTCCTTTTCAAATGTTGTTGCAAAAGCAACTAAAAAATACTTGGCATCATTGTAAAGCAATGCCCATGTTCCCATCAGGTTTATAACTGCAAGGTCAAAAGGTGATTGGTGGAACAAGGCATGGTGTATTATGGGATTGCATCAGGTGTAGTAATTTCCTGTTTCTTTACAACCACTATAAATGGATATGCGAAGGTGTGTGCTATATGTAAATTATTCATATAAGCATATGCGAATAGCTGCATGTTTACATGTTTGAAAAATCCAGAACATTTCACACAATTTACGAACAAAAAAAAAAAGAATATATTGGAAAATGTTGGTCATAAATATTCTCATACAATTACTAAAATATGAATTTGGATTCTCCTGTGTATCACATGACATTTAACAGCATTTGTTTCCAATGGTTATAAAAAGCCCTATGGATTTTATGAAAACAACATCTCATAAATGAGAAACAAGAGGCCCATGGGCCTTAACGCTCACCTGAGGAATCATTGGCAAAAATATTACATTATTCTAATATACATGCCTATACAAAAGTTTAAATAGTTTCCAATTAACAATTTCAGTCTTTTTATGCATCTATGACCTTTACCTTTGAATGTATGACCTTGAGTCATATATCAAAATGATCGTCATGTCAATACCTACAATATTCTGATATATATGTCTATACAAAAAGTTAATAGTTTCCAAGATAATTAACAATTTGAGACTTTTTATGCACCTATGACCTTGACCTTTGTATGTATGACCTTGAGTCATATATCAAAATGATCGTCATGTCAATACCTACAGTATTCTAATATATATGCCTATGCAAAAAGTTAACAGTTTTCAAGATAATTAACAATTTGAGACTTTTTATGCACCTATGACCTTGACCTTTGAACGTATGACCTTGAGTCATATATCAAAATGATCGTCATGTCAATACCTACAATATTCTAATATATATGCCTATGCAAAAAGTTAACAGTATTCAAGATAATTAACAATTTGAGTCTTTTTATGCATCTATGACCTTGACCTTTGAACGTATGACCTTGGGTCATATATCAAAATGATCGTTATGTCAATACCTACAATATTCTGATGTATATGTCTATACAAAAAGTTAATAGTTTCCAAGATAATAAACAATTTCTGGCTTTTTATGCACCTATGACCTTAACCTTTTAATGTATGACCATGAGTCATATATCAAAATGATCGTCATGTCAATACCTAAAATATGCTAATATATATGTCTATACAAAAAGTTAATAGTTTCCGAGATAATTAACAATTTCAGGCTTTTTATGCATCTATGACCTTGACCCTTGAACGTATGACCTTGAGTCATATATCAAAATGATCATCATGTCAATACCTACAATATTCTAATATATATGCCTATGCAAAAAGTTAACAGTTTTCAAGATAATTAACAATTTGAGTCTTTTTATGCACCTATGACCTTGACCTTTGAACGTATGACCTTGAGTCATATATCAAAATGATCGTCATGTCAATACCTACAATATTCTAATATATATGGCTATGCAAAAAGTTAATAGTTTTCAAGATAATGCACAATTTTAGTTTTTATAAGCAATAAATAAAATTTCAGGGGCAACAACTCCTATATGCATTATCATATAGTTACGAAACTTTGTATCTTTTTGAATTTTGTCATTCTGAACATTTTCACAATGTTTTGATATTATATATCTTTAAAATTTTTGAAGAAAATAGCCTAAAACTGCAAAATTACAAACTAGGTCATGACCTTGAACTTTGACCTTGACCCCATTTTGAAGGTTATTTTAAGAAAACGTCAAAACTGAAAACCCCATGTCATTATCTGTTCAAGTAGTCAAGTTATAACAATTTGAAGCCATTTTATGAAATTGTAAAAATTAAACGCAAAAACGCGTAACCCATTTTTCGACCAAATTTCATGAAATGAACAAACTATAGGCTTAAGACCCTAGAGAAGCCAAATATCACATCAGATTTTTTCTCCCATCATCGGTTTCGGAGAAGAAGATTTTTTAAGATTTTTGGACCCCTAGGTCACCTTGACCTAGTTTTGGTAGCCATGGCAACGCCATGAACAAATCTGAATTGCACCGGCCCATATATGCTTCTGACCAAGTATCATTGAAATCTGTCCAGCAGTTTTGGAGGAGAAGTTGAAAATAGGTGTTAACGACGCACACACGCACACACGCACATACACACGCCGCGCCATGCCATAAGCTCACATGACCTTTCGGTCAGGTGAGCTAAAAATCAATTGTGATTCCATAATAATTGAAATTTATAGTTTCTGACAAAGGATTAGAGACAGCATGTAATACACATTTCATCCACATTGTATGTCAACATTTAACGAAGACTAAAACATCCAACATCAGTGTCAAGATCTTGATAAGACTAGGAAAACATGTGAAAATGGGTGATGCCAAACTTTCCTGAACAAAAATCAAAATCACTAACAACAGTGCCATGATAACAATTCTAAAACAAAATTTGAGCAAAAATATAAAATGTGGTCCAAAAATTTCGAAATTTTATTGGTGAAAATGTTCTGTTTTTCTTCTTCTCTTTTTTTTTTTTTCATGTGTTCAAGGCAATCAGCTTTTAAGCATTCTTGGGGGAAAGTCCTATCCCCATTTTAAATAATGATTATTATAATAAAATCTTTCTCCAGAAAAAAATATCACCTATTTACAACATATATTATTATAAATAATCCTAATAAGCATAATAAAATAATTTCCATGGAATATAATACATTAAATGATAAATGTACATATACCGCTGTACTACATGTAAACTTATACAGGTGTGGGAACCAATCCCGTGAATGATCGTTAACTTACCCTGTAAATAATCAGCTTAAGAAGACGAAGAAAGGAAATTTGATAAATAGATTGAAATATTTCAATAATTTATTTACTTTAATTAACTATATACATAGAAATATCCACTGGTGTAAGCTTTCAAGTGTGATAGTTTTAACATCTCAATCAAAGAAGAAAAACTGCATCAGTCATTACACGTCAATGATACCAGGGTAAGCACTGGCTGAACGATGCTATAGGCCTAAGACGGGCTTCAACTATATATTAAAAAAAATCTTTTAAGACGTTGCAGTTAAGATTGTAAACTACTCCTACAATGTCTAACACTCCCACCATCATATGATGGTGCATTTGATGGTGGAAGAATACATTAATATTCCTGCATATTTTTTTTTAAATGATTGCAAAATCCATGAATAGTTACATATATACACAGTGAATATTTCTATCTATACAAATTCTATGATACTCATTTTTAATTCTCTACCATAAAAGTTAACGAACAAGACATGCACTACCCAACCAATGTTGAAATGTTAATGTCTATGGAAACTAAATAAATATATTATGTTTAAAAAATGATGTTACTGGTACCTTTTTAAATTTTGATATGTGCCACCCACTTACAGTGCTCATTTGATTCGGGTATAAATGTGATGACTTAGTAACCATGGAAACAGAGATGTGGTGTTTTGCATTAAGCATCCAAAAGTTTAAAGGACAAACTCAAAGCAATATATTTGAAGGTGACATCATAGGTGTTCAGTAATAAAAACTGACCATGCCGTTTCCAGAAATAGAAATAACCGTGCCAAAGGGTGATATTTTTGCAAAGTTTTGTGAAAGGAGCATGGTCACTACATGATATATATTCAGGTATGATGTATATGAGATGAATATTGAGGTAGGTAATATGACCAAAGATTGAGAAAAAAAAAAAATTTTAAACAATGGATCTGACAGAAATTTCAAAATAAAAAAGCTTAAACACATGTTCATCAATATACAATAAATCCATTTGTGGTCATTATATTCACTTAGAAAGTAATTTTTTCTACTTTAAAATTATCTCTTTGTAAGTAAATTCAAACATTCCTTTAGTACTGAAAGTTAATATGAAAAATAAAAACCATGTATTCCTGTTTAGTAAATTAAAAAAAATAATAATAAAATAAAATAAAATAAAATAAATAAATAAATAAAAAACAGTTTAAAAGGTTTCAAGAGAAAACATATTCAAATCATCTAAATCATCATTATTTTAACAGTTTAGAGAAAAATGACATATTACACAATCAAAAAAATCCAACAAAAAAATATCAGAAATTCAAAAACATTGTTATACAGATATTTTATGGGTGATGACAGACTAGCTAATGAATCTGATGAAATTTTAGAAGATGAACTGATGAACAGTCGATGTAAACTACTTGGTGTGATATTCATTAACTACACATCAGGTCATGTGATTACTGATTTGCACCAATCAATGTACAGCATCCTTATATTTGCATGAGTTTTTCATTGAAACTATAATTTATTCAATTCAACAGTCTTAGCATTCAGAAGTTCCAAAAATTCAAAAATCAAGTTATAAAAATTTTTATATTATGCTTTTTATGTCATTCTAGCATAACACTAATTTCTAAATAATTGAAAGGTGTAAATATTTTAGATATTCAAATACATAGAGTTTTATGCATACAAAAGCAGATATATATTGTTAAAGGAAAAAGAAGAAAGTATTTACTTTTTTTTATAAAGCATGACATATGCTATTTGATATAAGCATATCTTTTTGAGTATGCTATTTGATATAAGCATATCTTTTTGAGTATGCTAATTGATATAAGCATAACTTTTTGAGTATGTTTTTTGATATAAGCATAGCTGTCACACTGACTGGTACTATCTATCTATTAATGTGACCAAGCCTTCACACAGCAAACCTGTAGTATGAACAGGTTGCCTCACCGAGAGCATATAACTTGACAAGCCAGGAGTTTCTTACACCACTGTATCGTCCTAATAATGAAAATACATTCCAATTTAAGTCCTAATTAAAAAAATATGACACTGCAATCATATCCTAAATAATGAAAATGCATTACAATTTAAGTCCTTAATCAATAGTGTGACTTTAGGGGATATTAGTTGTTACATGGAATTGTTCAAGAAAACAAAAATGCACCATAGTCACTGAAATGTTCAAAATCAGTAACATATATAATTAAACCTGACTAATGCACTTATAGATGTATGACAGCACATTCATGCCACTGTGCTAGGATAAAAAAACTAATATAAAAACATTACTACTAACAGGATCTTAAAAATTGCATAACAATATATCTTTTATTCTTACTACTTTTCACCAATGATTTAGATTTCAGTTTTAACAACATGCAAATAAAGGGAGGGTTAAGTGTTCTATAGTGTTGAATCACCAGGAGTTTTGATTTACTACAGTCATCAATTTCATCATCAACATTTAAATTCTGAAGCAGCAAGTTTTCATACAATACAACATGCTAAAAAAGTGCTCTTCAAAACTCAATAGTTGTTGATGAACTAGTAAGGGATTTTAATCTTGAATAAGAATTACGATACTGAAGGTGCATGACACAGACTGAAGATTATCCTCAAATTTAAGAGGGATCCTTCATGGCATCTGAATTCTGAAATGGTACATCTGACTTATTTTCTTTTTTTTTAACAACAATTGCAAAATTAATACAGGACTGTTTACAAGATACTTTTCCTACATTTTTTTCACTGTATACATGTTAGATAAAAAAGCCTAATGCTGAGCATTTTTTTGGAAAAAAAGTTTCAGAATACAATTAAGCATTTCAGGAACGGATATATAAAAGCTAGAAAAAGTATTACATATAATTTGCAAGTCAATACGTAACATATCTGAAAACTGGATATTCTTTATGCGAAATATCAAGTTATATATACAGGTAGAATTTCAATCAAGCCATTCTATATTTGCATCAGGTATTATATATCATCAGTCATAAAATAGGGAATGTATAAAATGATGGTAACACAAAATCATGAAACTGAATTAATTAAAAATTCAAATATCTTTCAATATGTATATAATGTCAATTAAAAAACTAATTTTCATGTATTCAATAACATTTTCTCTAAATCTTTTTATCAGGTGAGCCGTAAATAGCTTATGTGGCTTAAAACTCGCTTTTTAATAAGGTATATTGAAAGTCACCTTCAGTTTCATAATCATTAATTAGAGGTAATCTATAATTAATTACTGCTACTGTTTAAATAATTGCAGCAGTTTTTAATTAATTTATGTGTATTTCTATACTTTTTTCGTGAACTTACATTTAGCTCTGCGATATTTTGGAGAATGGGCGTCTGTAAAAACTTATAATTATTACATCCGGGCAAAACAAAATGTTTGTTTCTATAATTGTGCAACTTCACAAACCTATAAACTCGTTAAATTTATACAAATTTGAATTCCTGATCATCAGGCCCCACTCTTTCTAAACCAGTTGGAAAGGCAATTTAAACTTTTTTTCCTTTTAAACATTTTATTAACAGTCTAATAAGTTCAGTTTTTGACTACCCTCATATGAGGAACATTTTTCTTTTTACAGAAATATTCTATTTATATGAAGAAAATGATATTTCAATGGCTTTAAGCTGAAGTAAGTAAACCAAACCAAACTTCATTAAAGTTAACTAAACTTTTTTGTGATTTATTATCAGAATTTCCGCTGTCATGTGAACAATGACAAGGAAAGTAGCTGAATAAACAAGAAGGTATAAATAGAAAATACACAAAGAGTACATTAAAATCAGATATCAAATTTTGTGAAATTTTAACTTGAAATATCAAATGTCAAAAAAAATTTTTTTTTAAACATATGCAATGCACAATTTTTTATAATAATAATAATAATAATAATAATAATAATAATAATAAAATAATAATATTAATAAACATTTCAAAAAAGACAAAACTTATGAATTTTTTTCACACAAACAAATATACTAATTTTAATCGTGATTTGCAAAAATACAATCAATAAATAAATCATGCTTATCAAAACAAAGTGCTCCAAGAAAAAATAAAATTCTTATCATGATGGAAGATGTTAATGTTTTCAAAACAAAGAAATGATACATACCTCCTTCATCTTCAGAGTCCGAGAGTAGAGTTTCTTGCATTGTTTCAGGGGAGACAACCTTGTATTTAAGTTCAGCTTCTGATGGTGTTTCTGTAACCTCAGTAACAGCACTAAGAGTATCTACCACAGATATGTAGCCAAGTCTCTGTGCAATTGATAAGGCAGTCTGGCCATTCTGTAATTAATGGAAAAATGCATTATTTAGTAAATTTTCTATTAAAGTTTTTAAAGTCCAACATATTTAAAGAATCAAGGAATTAAAATGCCAACATAATATATTTTAGCGAGATAACATTAAAAAATGCATTACAAATTTTCTGATTCAAGCTAGTAGAAAAACTATCTTTACATTTGTTACAAATTCTTATCCATTGTGTTCGATACTTATGTACTCGATTAATACTACTTGGCTACTGACTGCAAGAACTCTAGGTTACTGATAAGAAATTAAAAGTCCAACTTTTATTCAGAAAACTTATTTGTTGTCCATTTGTTTGAATTTTTACTACTTCAGATATGGTATTAAAACAAAAATGTAAATATTTGCTTCTTAAATTATTTCAACAATTTTTTTTTTACCCATTCCAATGTTGAGTTGTCTCCCTTAGACCACAACAATTTGACAAACTTACATTAGTTACTGCATTAGGTGATGCTTTATTCTTTAGCAGTAGATTAACCACCTGTACATGGCCTTGCTGAGCAGCTTGATGAAGTGGTGTGTATCCCAGCTAGAAGTAAACAAGAAAATTTGAATAAAAATCGATGATATTGTAACAGAAAATAAAAAAATAAACAAGGTTTTTCAGATCATAAACAGGTAACAAGTAAGAAGTAAACAGGAAAATTTGAATAAAAATCGATGATATTGTAACAGAAAATAAAAAAATAAACAAGGTTTTTCAGATAATACACAGGTAACACGTAATTTGTAATACCGGTTATATCACAAATTTCATCTGTTTAATGTTAATTTGTTCATACATTTGAAATCTGGTTTACTTGAAAATGATGTAATAATATTTGTTTTGACAAAACTTAATAACCTATTTAATATTTCTTTCATTATCTTTTTTAATCACTTTACATATTTCATGAAATCAAAAATTACCAACATGGTGTTTGGTCTGATCATCAGATCACATGATTCCAAAAAACTAGGCTTTAAATATTAAGATATTTTTACTAATTTTATATTATCTTGCATACCTTTGTTGTAGAGCTGACTGAAGCTCCTTGATCAAGTAGATATCTGACCATGTTACTTTGTCCAAAATGACATGCTGTATGCAGTGGTGTGTACCCAGCCTATGATAAAAAATACATCAATAATTAGTGTAAAATTTACACAAATATTTAATATGAATTAATTATAAATTTAAATTTTCATTAAAGATTTCAATCATTCCATTTAAAATAAGAAATGTAGACTTGCAGTTTCAATCACAAAATATACTCAAACATTATATAAACTATTTAACTAAAAGTTTATTGTACTTTCATTTCTTAAAAAAAAGAAAAAAGAAAGAAAGAAGGAAAGAAAGAAAGAAAGAAGGAAAAAGAAAAAAGAATTAATGAGAAACATTTTGAAAAAATTTCCAATGTTATTTTTTCAGTAAGACTTCTTTTAGTACCCCCTACCTACCAGGTATTAAATTCTATGAAACATTTTGGGAAAAAAAATTCACAAAAATGTTCAGAATGTTTTGATGACATCATTTTTAGGTCACTTTCCATTGAAATAAAAAATTAGTTGAGGGTACAAAAAGAAGTGTTTTCTTTTTTTCAAAATTAAAAAGTTCAATAAAATTTGATACATAGTACATGTTGACTTGTATTAATACTCAACTCAGTACTACTAACCTTTGTTTGTGGATCAATTTCTGCTCCATATTTAACCAAAACTTCAGCAATGTTAACTTTGTCTTCTTGTGCTGCTAAATGCATGGGAGTTAGTCCATTCTAAAATATATCAAAATGAGTACACAATTAATACAAACATTACATAAGATTATTAAAAGCTAATTAAATTTCTTGAAAATCATTTCTAAAACCTACTGCTTAAACCCTTTTCCAGACTATTACATAATGGCTGTTTTCAACCTTTAATTGAGGTTCTAACTGTGATCTACAACTAAGTTATGTGGACTTACTCATTAAGGAAAAAATAGAAGAAAAATGTAGTATGCCTCAATCAAGATTCTTGTATTGAGACTGTCAGTTCTAGGATGTTGGAGAAAAAACCAAAGATATTCAGCAAAAAAAACAAACAGTTTCAAAATTGCAATTTTTTAGGAACATTCATTAATCTGATGATCTATTTTAAGAAAATCAGAACAAATGTCATCAGTTTTATCATGATCAAGGTACACCAATGAAATTTGTAAAATTTGTTTATTATTATTATTATTATTATTATTATTTTTCATTCAATTTAAACTTACATGAGCTTTAGAGTTGACATTAGCTTTATGTTCTAAGAGAAGAGATACCATGTCAGTGTGTCCTTCTTGTGCTGCTAGATGGAGAGGTGTAAATCCATTCTAAAATAGAACAAAATAAAAAATCAAATTAAATTTATTTCATATTAACTATTGCCATAAAAGAAAAGTACCTGTATAATACTGTTGATGCAAACAATTGTAACATTTATTTACACAAGTATACAAATATCGATTTCTTACACTGAATCTCTGAATACCATAAACTTTACCCCTTGCTGGCATAATAAATCATTTACATTCTTTTCCTGATAATTAAATTCTGAATCATCTAAACTTAAGATAAAACAGAACAGAATTTTTAAAACATATATGTTGAAGCATGAATAAAAACATTCAAATCATAACAACATTACTGTAATTCTCCTTTTACAAAATGAGAAAACAATATAATCAATATAAAACATATAAAGGTAATTTATATTCAATATTTTTCATTACCTTAGATTCGGCATCTGGTTTAGCCCCAAACTCCAGTAATGTTGTAGCTATATCCATCTGATTCTTCTTGGCAGCAATATGAAGTGGAGTATAACCATTCTGTAACACAGACATTTTATTTTTAAATGAATTATCTCCCTTGTATCAACAACTATTTTCACACCAAACTCCTTGCTTTACTTAATTACTTCACAGGATCAAATTTCAATTATTTTCTTTGTATAACCAAATCTGTTCACTATTGCTATAGATTAACTTAAAAGTTGACTTATTTTAGCATTTTTCAGAAAAATAAACTGGTTTCTTAAACATGACCATGTAGACCTGAGCATGTCTACATACAAAATAACATGTCTGTTTTATAGCACACACACTGCTGGCCTATCCCCATGTAAAACAAATAATTAATAACAGAAAAAACTGTGATTATTCATATCAAGTCTCCATCCCTTCATTAAAAACCTCCGACTATTCCAATTACTCAAACAAGCAGGATTGTGACAAATATTATTATGTCTATAAACAATGTATTATATAAAGCGTGATTGTATAGTAAACTTTTCCCAAGCTAATAAAATCTAAAGACACTGTGAAGTAGAAAAACCCTCTTGGCCAACTGCTTAGAGCAAATTATATCAGTGTTTATACTCTTAATCCATTACTAAAATTTGTCAGACTTTCGTTGACTAAATGCCTTAAAGAACTATCAGCATGAGCGATGCAACAGGCCAAGCCTATGTATCCAGTCTATTAAACACTTTAACAAAACAATTCTGAGACAAATACTGATGCTTACAAAGGACAAACCATAGAGGAAGTGAGTGATTACATGTACTGATGCTCACATTGAAGAATGGTTGAGTGAATGAACTTGTAAATTACTTTTAATTTTAGTTTTATTAAAGCTATTTGGTTTAGAAAATGTAAAAGATACTATACTATTAATAAATCATTAAATTAATGTTATGCTTAATAGAATGCATTCTATTGTGCATTTATTTATTTATTTATTTATTTATTTATTTCATAGAGTTTAGATCAGCTAAAAACCTTCATGTTAGGCTTGGGATTGATATTCTAAAGATGAATTAGGAAAGATATGAAATAGGAACAGCTTATCAAAATAAAGCATCAAAACATCCCAATATGCCTTTACCTTGGCCACACAGTGTGGTGAAGCTTTATGGTCCAAAAGTAAAAGAGCCACATTGACATGATTGTAGTGAGTGGCTACATGAAGTGGTGTAAGTCCGTTCTTGCCCTGGACATCTGGATTAGCATCTTTCTGAAGTAACAGCCTGGCCACCTTGATGTTTCCATATTTAGCAGCAATGTGTAGAGGTGTGAATCCCTTCTGTTAAAAAAAAAAATGAAATTATTAAAGAAATATATATAAATAATAATATTAATATACACTTTTGAAGACTTACAATGAAAGGTATGTCATCTTTTTCAAAGTATACAGGTAAAAAAAACCTGTGAATACAAAAAATCCTCGACTTTTCATTCAACCTCTTATTTTGATAAAACAGACAATATTTCACAAGTCTCCAATGTATTCATATACATTATTATTATAATTACCACTTGTATACAAAACAAAACATTATGTTTAAATTAGTAAGAGAGAGCGAGAGAGAGCGAGAGAGAGCGAGAGAGAGAGAGAGAGAGAGAAAAAAAACATTTATCAAAGTCCATTATCTTTACATATTAGGGCCAAGTATCACCTTGGGTGAAGAACAGAACACACTGTATATCAGTTTGTGAAAAAGATTAAAATAATATTTATCACTTTATCTTCATTTCCAGATAAAAATCTTTCTTAACATATTCAATAACTTATAAAATTTGTGAAATATTTCTCCATTTTATTTTCAAAACTGAAATCATTTCTTCACATTACAGTTACAACTCAAACTAACCTTTGTAGTAAGGCCATGTGATGCCCCGTTGTCAAGTAAAACTGAAGCGACTTCCTCGTGTCCCTCTTTAGCTGCAATGTGAAGTGGTGTATACAGATCCTTGGTAACAGCATCAGGTGAAGCACCGTGATGTAACAGTAATGTAACATTATCAACGTTCCCGAGTCTAGCTGCAATGTGTAACGGGGTTTGTTGTTCCTAAAATGTATAAAATACAAATTTTTTTACTGCAGTTTTATCTAATCTGTAAAAAATAATAATAAATAATAAAAAAAATTAAATAAAATTAAAAATCCTTATGATAAAGCTTGATATAAGAGGCATAACCATATATGGCAGACTTACAGTATACTTTCATTATAAATACTATAGTGTTGTATGGATGGGTTCATAATTTTTTCATGGACACCAAGATTGAAACTAATTATAATGGTAAACTTATCAAGTTCCAACTTTTAAAAGGAAAATATGGAAATTGTCATTTGACTGCTTTGTTTCTTTTAGGTGAAAAATGTCAATGTGTGCAGTGTGTTGTCCCTGAGAGAGAGAGAGAGAGAGAGAGAGAGAGAGAGAGAGAGAGAGAGAGAGAGAGAGAGAGAGAGAGAGACAGAGAGAGAGAGAGAGAGAGAGAGAGAGAGAGAGAGAGAGAGCAATGGATGTAACCATGTCATATAATTTGTTTGTGCCATGAAAACAAAAAGAGCATTCCACAAGTAGGTGGGAGATATTATGTCAGAGCAACAATACATTGTACCATTATAGAATGGAATGTTAGCACATCGTACATTGAGATACAAGTAGAGATTTCACAGTTAACCAAGATAACAAAAGCAGTTCTACTTATATACCACTTAATGTTCACTTATGTCCAACTTAATCAAAATCAGTTGAGAGCAGGCTCTTTAATGAAAATAAGAACAAAGTCATTGGTCTAAGAATATCTGATAATAAAGAAATATACACAATTAAGATGACAGGAAGTGAGAGAAATAGTATGATTAAAGTGTGTGTGTGTGTGTGTGTCTGTGTGTGTGTGTGTGTGTGAGAGAGAGAGAGAGAGAGATTCACATAAAAATAACATGTAAAATTAATGAGAGAGAGAGAGAGAGAGAGAGAGAGAGAGAGAGAGAGAGAGAGAGAGAGAGAGATTTTCTCATAAAAAATATGTAAAACTTTAACAACTGATATATGGTACAGAAAATTATCTGTGATACAGAAAAAGTTGACATTTACATAATCCAGATATTAACACACATTGTGCTGGTAGATTTATATATATGTGTTTAGTATGGTAGCTAGGATAGACTATGTACATATACCATACATAAATAATCAATAATTCGTATGATAAAACTAGCTGGCTGAAGTTACATCTAAATAATTCCTTAGATAAAACATTTCAGAACATTACTGAGGCCCTAACAGCATTACTAGTTGTAGTCAATCCTAATAACCTGTTATTTTATTTCATTATAGACAACATGAAATGCTAACCTGATCACTCATTCTGAGGTATAACAAAACATGCTTCAAAACCATTTTATAAAAAAAAAGTAAATGATTTGAAATACTAGCAAAATCAGGAAGAGAAAGTGTGTACATGAGAAAATGTCTGTATCTGAGAGGGGGGGGTGGAGAGAGATGGAGACATCCTAATTATGACAGACATAATTAAATAACTCAAATTACTGTGTTGTCAACATAAAATTAACAGTGGCATGGTAATTATTTCCTTAAAAGCTTAATGAATTTATAGGAAATCTTATCTTTTCCCTACTTTATCTAACATGTTCATTATTACTGCTGTCTTAAAACTAACAATCTAATCTACCAATTTTTGCTTCAAGGTAGCTATGCTTTCTTGCCTTTTTAGCTACTGAACATTTAAAAACACTTGTTCTTATTTATCAACAGCTAACCAACATTAATCATTTCTTTTTCTTTTTTAATATTTATCATTCCAAATATCTGAAGACAACAGGTCATTTGTACTGATTTTACTGGATACAATTTGCAATTAAATTTCGTTATTTTGCAGCAAAACAACTTTAATCATTGATTTTTCAGCAACCACAAGAATATTACCAATAAAATTACATAATGCTTGAGCTCGCCTTGTTAATTCCAATATTTATAAGACAAAAAATCAACATTCCCCTTATCAATCAATACACAGTTCTAGGGGGATGATGCTCAATGAAGCTGAATATCCGAAGCAATGATAATCAATAAAATGTGTGTTTGCATGTCTGGCGGGTTAATAACAGATATGTAACATACACTGCTGTCAATCAATCAAGTGATATTGACAACACTGTAATTAACATGTTGTAGTCAATATAGGAAATTGAAATAATGTCTGTTTGGTATCATATAGCCTTTAATCAATACAATTATATTACTTCCAATCAATATGCTGCTGAAGTGGTGCTTTTCTAATTAAAGTGTATAATGTGAATAAAAACACATAAAACTGAATGGGGATCATTAAACTTCACCAAAACAAATTCATTTTCAAGGATTTTATAAATTTATACTATGGCAAACTTACATACCAGCTGTGAAAAGTATTTGAGCTTTGTCATAAAATACTACCTATTAAAGGACCAACTCTATGTATTGACAACCTGTCTATGAAAATCAGCATGTTGACTTCAAGAGACCACCTGTCACATTTAATGATCTTGATTCCCTAAGACAGGTTTTGTATACTTTATTAATTTATTACTGTACATAAAAATGATGATTATCTCAAAATTAACTGAAAAAATATTTTTTTCAAAAAAAATTAGTATTTTATCTGACTTACCCTAGCTCTGGCATCTACGCTGGCTCCATTACGAAGTAAGATCCTGATGATGTCAGTTTGATTTGCTCTGGCAGCCAAATGTAGAGCTGTTTCTCCTCGTACTGTTGGGAAATCTGGGTTAGCATTATGTTGGATGAGATAGATTACGATATTCATATGTCCCATAAAGGATGCTACATGAAGTGGGGTTAAGCCAGACTGAAAAAATAAAATGCCATAGAATAATAGACCAAACAAACTTTAGTCTAATTGAAAAATTTATTATGTGTGGTATACATCAATACTGAGCCAATGAAATTACAAAACTGATTGAAAAGGTGAAGAGGTCAAGGGATTTCACAATTCGTTCAGTTAATTATAGTTTTCAGATTAATTACAATTATCTAGATGACAATTTCTAGGTTATTCAGAATTTCAAACTTGTTTTTATTAGATAAATTATAAAGATATGATCAGCCTTTTAATTCATTTGAAATAGGATCTTCAAGTGATGTCATGTGATTAGCATCAATTTGTGATATGTGAATATACCTTAACAACTGCATCAAATGAAACCAGTTGACAATCTATTAGTTGACAAAATTGACTGCAAAATTCTGTTCTCTGTTATCAAATTGTGGGTATTTATTTTTAAATCTATGTATAAAATAATTTTAGACCAAATTTTCAGACTTTAGGTGAGTATCAGAATACCTACCTCAGTAGTGGCCTCAATAGAAGCTCCATACTTCAGAAGTAGTTCTACTACCTTTATTCTGTTCTTCTTACAGGCAATATGTAAAGGTGTAAAACCATTCTGAAAAGTAAAAATCAACATTTCCAGTTTAAAGAACAATATTTTTACTTTTATATGCACAAAATGTTGATGGTACTGGAATAAGTCCAACAATATCCAGTGCTTTCATCCTCAAACTTTTGGATTTTGACTGAAATTTCAATGAACTTCCAAAAGGTTGATTCATTTTTTCTTAATTTATTTATCAATATGTGTGTTGTGTGTGTGTGTGTGTGTGTGTATGTGTGTGTGTGGGTGTGGGTGTTAATTTCCAAGTAAACTGCAAATAAATTAAACATACGCAAATAAATTAAACATATTCATGGATATAATTATTTCCACACCAATTTCAAACACAAAGCTAACAAGCTAACAAGCTAAAAACGGCTATCAATATGCACAGAAAATTTTCTGTTACAACTCAGCCTCACTCTGAAAATCAGTAGCAATTAAAAGCACCTAAGCCTTTAAATAAAGATTCTTGGAAAAACAGTTTAAGCTGCATTGGTTTTATTTCAAATAACTCTTATTATTAACTGTTATTTCATACAAATTTGGTCATAAAAAACCCTAAAACAGGGAAGTATGTTTAATATGGCTAATAAAAAATAAAGATTGGAAAAAATAAGACATACTAGTGCTCTGGCATTGGGTTCACACTTTCGGTCAAGTAAAAGTTTGGCAGTTTTAACGTTTCCACAATGAGCTGCTACATGCAGGGGTGTTAAGTAATCCTGAAATAGAGAAATAAAATAATACAATTGTTAGTAGATGGGGAAAAAGTACACACATTTTGTTTTTTACTCTGTTGGAAGAAACTGAGAAAAAATATCACATACACATTATGAAATATATGCCTTGAAAATATTTGTTAAGGTTTTAAAGACTATTTGTGTATCTGAAACAATGGACAATATGTTTGCATGTAAACATTTTTAGGCAAAGGTATATGGTTATTTTGTACATGTAAAATGATCATTTTAAAACATATATTATTCAGGTAACATTCTGTTATTTGTATGTATACTTAACTGAAAATTAAATTTTCTTTTCGAAAAAGCTAAAACATTTTAAATAACCAATGAAAAATTCTCTATGAATATCAAAATAACCAATGAAAAATACTCTGTGAATATCAAAATAACCAATGAAAAATCTTCTGTGAATATCAAAATAACCAATAAAAAATCCTCTGTGAATATCAAAATAACCAATGAAAAATCTTCTGTGAAAATCAAAATAACCAATGAAAAATCCCCTGTGAATATCAAAATAACCAATGAAAAATCCTCTGTGAATATCAAAATAACCAATGAAAAATCTTCTGTGAACAGCAAAGCAAACACAAATCAATAAGAATATAATCAAACTCATATCAGCCTTTAGCATTCCATTACATGATGCTGATTTTATTCTCAATGGAATTCATGTAAAGATAAGTACATTACTTACCACAGTGACATCATCAACAGGTGCTTTGTGAAGTAACAGAAGTCGTACACAATCTACATGGTCCCCTTGGGCTGCCATATGGATGGGTGTTAATCCATTCTACAAATTAAATTAGAAGATTGGTCATTAATCTTATCAATATAAACTTTGATGTTTTACTGGTCGATTTCAAATAGACATTCATTGGTGCATATCCAAGAGTTGAGTTGAGTAATGGTGTTTAACGTCCCACTCAAAGTACATATTAAAGATATAATCATGTAAAATTAAAGGCTTTATACACTAACGTCTAGTTAGCAATCTTCACTGTTACCCAAGTTTCTTCTAAACCTTGTACATTAGAATATATCAGGTAAATATTTAAAAATCAAAAAGAGAATTGTTTGTATTTGAGTTTTTCTGATTTTTCTCAAATTAGCAATGTGCCACTGATTGATTACTCAAGAAAAAAAAACCACCTTGATCGTTTGTGACCAGATTTTAATCACTAATAAAAGCATTGAAAGATCAAGGTTATCTTTCCAGATTTTTGTGCTTAATAATGAAGAAATATTCATTTTGTATGTATTTTTATATATATCTAATAAATTGTTTCTGATTTTTGATTACACAATTATTTCCAATTATCGATCATGAAAAATACCTGATTACCATCACTACTTCAAATACAAAGACATCATTTGTATACAAATCTACTTGTTTCTTATTTTATCTTGCAAAAAAAAAACTTCTTGATCTACTAAAAGAAAAAGGGAAAGGGGAGAATTTTTTTTACCTTAGTTTTGGCCGAATATGGAGCTCCACGTTCCAGCAGACAGTCAACCACTTTATCATGTCCACTTCTGCTGGCACAATGCAAAGGTGTCAATCCATCCTGCAGATTGAAATATTAACATATTCAAAATGACAAACAATTCAACATAAACAAAATGAAAAACATCTTTTAATTTTGAAAATTTTGCATTATGCCTTGATGAATTAGCTTAAAAGAAACTTATGAAAATTTCAAATCAGTATTTACAAGTTAATATTTAAATCTCTTCATTCAACCTCAAGGTGAAGTTCAAATTATGGAGAGAGATTTTTACCATAATATATCAAATTATCAAGTTTAAAAAGTTCTGAAAGCAATGCTTAAAGTTTAAAATAGTTGCTAACTTACCCTTGTTCTTTCATCAATAACAGCTCTGTTATCCAGTAGTAAAGTGACCATATTTTTCTTTCCCCACCTAGATGCCACATGCAAGGGTGTTATGTTATTCTGGAAAAATAAAAATCAACATTAAGAAACTAATTCCAAAAATATGATCCACAAATTCTTATAATATATCCAGATATTTTCACAAAGAAATTTAAAAAGTACGATTAAATAGCAAAATAATTGGACAAGAGAAAATTTAATCACTCAGGTACACTATGTAACACAACTGTATATATCCTAGATTATTTATTATGGATTAGATGAACATCTCCAATCAAACAGGAGATGGTTGGATATTTAGTTTACATTATTATTCTATCATTATTTGTTAAAACATTCTTTTAATCTATCATTATTTGTTAAAATGTTCTTTTAATCTATCATTATTTGTTAAAATGTTCTTTTAATCTATCATTATTTGTTAAAATGTTCTTTTAAACTATCATTATTTGTTAAAATGTTCTTTTAAACTATCATTATTTGTTAAAATGTTCTTTTATTATTATTTACAAATAAAAATATTACAGCAAAATCTTGTTAAAAGTAGAAGCAATATAAATCAAGCATATTTGAAGAATAAGCTTTCTGCCTAGGGGGCTGTAAGTCTTTTGATGTGCCCAATGGAACTTTGTGGATTTTTAGTACAAAAACAACTGACATGATTAGAAAAGGCAGCAAAAGTCTGTTCTTTGATTTAAAACAGTGTGGGACATTCTCAAATGTGAATAAAAGGATTTCATACGAGGCTTATAATCTCGTATGATAATGTCATCCTCAGTCTTAATTGTGAACTTATATCTTGACACAAACATTATGTAAAAGCATCAGAAATCAACATTCATGATGGACCAAAGCCTTGCTCATCATGATCAATAAAACTTTAATAATTTTAAATTTAACAAAAACAGTTTCAACAAGTTGAATTTAGTGTTTGAAAAATGATAATTCCAATAATGAAAATTTTAATGTAAATGTATATATTTTCAAAATGACTAAATCATTCTTACAGCCCCCTAGGCAGAAAGCTTATTCTTCAAATATGCTTGATTTATATTGCTTCTACTTTTAAATGACCACTGCATTTTGTGTTATATGAACTTGACACTTTTTGTAATGTCAGTGCTTTTAGCTGTAGGCTTTTTTTCTCTTTTAGTTTTTGACAAATTTTCACCAAAATGAGAACAAAACATTCACAAGGAAATACTTTATAAACTTAGTCAAGATCAAACACTTTCAAGAAAACATTTATTAATATACAAACCTTGGCTCTGTAGTTGACATCTGCGCCTTTCTGTATGAGAAGTGAGCCGACATTGTCATTTCCGTAGTGAGATGCAATGTGAAGGGGTGTAAAACCACTCTGAAGTATTAAAATGAACATTAATTAATTAAACAAAATCAATACATAGAAATATATGATCTAATTAATATGATTGTTTAGTGCGTATTCATGGCAATATATTAATGGTTTTTCTATGACACACAGAGGGTTACACAAACCCTGAGGCTAATATCGGGAATCTGTTGATGAAATGAGGTATGATAAAAAACAAAAACTACCAATATTTTTTGATTATTATGTACTTAATAATTAAGAAAATATATTAAGTCAAAAAAAATTACTTAGAACAATAATTATTGAAAATTTTATTCTATAGTTCATTATGTCTATAAAGGCCAGATGAAAAATGATCAATAAAATTTGTCTTCAAAAACAGGTTTAAATTATGGACTTGTTTCAAGCCTATTGGCACAGAAGCCTTGAGCTTGCTCTGGTTTCAATGGTATACAGCACTGAATATAAAACTCTCCTCGGATAGAAACAAGTCTATCAAAAGGATGACTATATCATTTCTTTAATATTATTTTATTACAAATAATGCAAAAAATTTCAACATGTTTTATTTGGAACCTATTCATTTATTAGCTAAAAGGGTTAACAGCCCCACTGGGGTCAAAAACCATCGAACATCGAATCACAGGTGTGAGACTTTAACCACTTTGCCAAGCATCTCTTTTATAAGCAGGTGCTCCTTAATCACAGGTGTGTGACTTAAAACCACTTTGCCAAGCATCTCTTTTATGAGCAGGTGCTCCTTATATACAGGTGTGTGACTTAAAACCACTTTGCCAAGCATCTCTTTTATGAGCAGGTGCTCCTTATATACAGGTGTGTGACTTAAAACCACTTTGCCAAGCATCTCTTTTATGAGCAGGTGCTCCTTAATCACAGGTGTGTGACTTAAAACCACTTTGCCAAGCATCTCTTTTATAAGCAGGTGCTCCTTAATCACAGGTGTGTGACTTAAAACCACTTTGCCAAGCATCTCTTTTATGAGCAGGTGCTTCTTATATACAGGTGTGTGACTTAAAACCACTTTGCCAAGCATCTCTTTTATGAGCAGGTGCTCCTTATATACAGGTGTGTGACTTAAAACCACTTTGCCAAGCACCTCTTTTATAAGCAGGTGCTCCTTATATACAGGTGTGTGACTTAAAACCACTTTGCCAAGCATCTCTTTTATGAGCAGGTGCTCCTTAATCACAGGTGTGTGACTTAAAACCACTTTGCCAAGCATCTATTTTATGAGCAGGTGCTCCTTAATCACAGGTGTGTGACTTAAAACCACTTTGCCAAGCATCTCTTTTATGAGCAGGTGCTCCTTAATCACAGGTGTGTGACTTAAAACCACTTTGCCAAGCATCTATTTTATGAGCAGATGCTCCTTAATCACAGGTGTGTGACTTAAAACCACTTTGCCAAGCATCTATTTTATGAGCAGGTGCTCCTTAATCACAGGTGTGTGACTTAAAACCACTTTGCCAAGCATCTCTTTTATGAGCAGGTGCTCCTTAATCACAGGTGTGTGACTTAAAACCACTTTGCCAAGCATCTATTTTATGAGCAGGTGCTCCTTAATCACCGGTGTGTGACTTAAAACCACTTTGCCAAGCATCTATTTTATGAGCAGGTGCTCCTTAATCACCGGTGTGTGACTTAAAACCACTTTGCCAAGCATCTATTTTATGAGCAGGTGCTCCTTAATCACAGGTGTGTGACTTAAAACCACTTTGCCAAGCATCTCCTTTATGAGCAGGTGCTCCTTATATACAGGTTCAACTACAGTAAAACCTGTCTACAAAGGCCACTTGAGGGACTGGCTTAAAGTGGCCTTTGTTGACAGGTGACCCTTGTAGACAGGGCCGATATTCTGAGAACCAGTTATGTCCCTTAATTTGCATTTTGACTTATAACTTCACCAATTTGACAGTTATAAAATGGAAGTACAAAGCACCAATATTAATGTATTGTTAAAACAATGGACAATTGTTTTTAATTTAATATTTTAGGGATTTTTTAAATGCAAGAAAAATTATAAGCTTTGTGTCATTTATTGATTATATAATTTTCTATGCATTAATATATTTTTTCAAAATATTTCTGACATATCCAGTTAATCAGGTGAGCTTCAAAAAGCCCTGCATTGGCATTTGTACCATTCTTACACTACCTAAACCCCTAGGCTAATAATCTACATCTCCCATTTCTGCAACTTTCAGTTTTAGAAGGGTTGCCAATAAGGGGGATTTTTTGTTTTAGAAATAAAAAAATCTGGACAACTTTCATTTCAAAAATAATTATGACTGACAAGAAAAATACTTGTATGTAAGAAACAATGGCACTAATAAAAAAATTTTAAAAAATGAATTTTACCGGTAATACATGTCAGGTAACATAACCCCTTTGTGAGCCCCATTGAGAGGTGATAAAAAAATCAATACTTCACCTTGAATAGCCGGACTTTTTGACAGTGTTTAAATCTTTACCTGTAACAGGTTACCGTTAATTTAGGGCTTTATTGTGGATAATTGATGAACAAACTTTCAGAGCATTTTATGATCAGCTTCTAATTAATGGATTAATGATTGTCAAGTGTTAATTTTATAAAAGTGAGTAGAAATCGGCGAAAATGTCTACTGTCCTGACTTCTATGTTAAGCAACTTAATTGCCGAATTAGAAGTTTTCCATAAGACTCAAGAATTGATAAAATTATTTTTATAAGTTTTGATAATAATGTTATGAGTTTTACGATTTTTTCAATTGATTTTATGGTCGCTTCCCCCAAAAATTTTCCCGAGAATATGGGATTAGTGACCGTTGTACACAGGTACTTTTTCTGATTAGGCGGCCGCTAGGGTGACCGCTGACCGCGTCAGACAGGTGACCGCTCTACAGAGGTTCATTATATAATAAAAACGTTAGGGACTGTTGCAGACTGACCGTTACTGACAGGTGACCGCTCTACACAGGTGACCGCTACCACAGGTTATACTGTACCACTTTAAATAAAGATTATAGCCATAACTTATTTGTTTACTAAGCAGGTCTTTAAAACTGACCTTTTAAGAGCAGTTTCACTACCGGTATTTATTTAGATTTAAATTTAAGGGCAAAAATACAATTTATTCCGATTCAGATATCAAAGTAAGTGTTAAGTAATCCTTTTTACAAGTGCCAGAGAAAAAAGATAACTTGGAAAGGAACCTAGAAAACTTTTATCAGAAACATGTGAGGTCTTGAATATAAAACAGATATAAGTCAAACCGACCATATAAAATATTATCAACTGCAAAATTACTATGTGGTGAACACTAAAATTTTTTGAAGAATGCAAAAAATATCTGTGCCACATTTATACATTAATATATTGAAGAGATGAGTCAGGATTCCTTATCATTTTTTTAAGCTATTTATGTAGTAAAATTAGGAAATAATTCAATTTGAAGGCTGATCAGGTATTAAATTGTCCTTGAGTAAAAACAACTTGTAAGAATTCTTGTGAACATGTAAGATAAGAGAGATACGGAACTGTTATCACACTGATAACAAAGGATGAAGCAAATAAATTGTACTGATATATTACAAAAGATACTACAGATAACTTTATATCTGTGAGTAAAAAAAAACATTCTTAATTCACGAATATTTGAATTTGTGAGCTTGAACTGGATAAATTCATGAATTCACAATTGTCAGGCAAGTTTAAGTAATATATGTGTCTGACTTGTATAATTTTTTTTCTTTCTACACTTCCCTATATTAAGATTTTTACAAGGAAACTCACTCATCAATTCCAGCCTTTGAAGTGAAATAATCACTTGCTCATGATCGATACGAGCGTAGGATCTATCACTGATGACCTCTCATGCCATACCGTGTGAAGCATGCGTGTATAATAATCCTGATTGAGCAATAAGGAAAACATTTGGTATTTCCATACTTATATAATAGTTTTTAATGTGTCTTGTGTAAAAAAGCATTAAAGGGTAATACATTTATCATGATTTGCATTACAGATTGTCTGTATATAGATTTTAACATTTCCAGTTTGTTATATGTTCCAGCATGTAAAAGTTTTGCACAAAATTTGAATTCAGGATTGTATCCACTTATGAAATTAATACCAAAAATCTCACACAAAATAAATGTGATCTACAGCAACTGAAAACAAGAATTACTCATATTTATATGTCTCTCCCTCTTGACAGAAAAGGGGTAAAAACAAGTTACATGTATAAACATTGATACCACAGGTGAAAACAACATACAGTTTACACAAGAATGAGGCAAAAAAAAAAAAAACACCTCTCTTCCAGGATACAAATATAAAAAAAAAAAAAAAAAAAAAAAAAAAAAAAAAGAAATTAACTTCACAAATCAAAATTTTACAATTTGAGAATTTTAAAGTGATTACACCATCTTAAATAGCTTAGAAAGAAGGAAAAAATAATGTATATCACATATAACATAATATATAACATGCAGAACCAATATTACAAAACAGAAATACAGAACAGAATTTTTTTTTACAATATTCATAATAATAAATACACACCTTGGTTGTATCATTAACCAACCCTCCTCCCTGTGTGAGCATGAGGAAAAGGTAAAACCATACATTATAAAATGTAACAGAAATGTACATAATGAATAATTTCTGGAGAAAATGAATGTCTTATATTGAGTATGTTTGATGTGTGAAAACTAGAATATTTTTAACAATATTTTTTCCTCTTATTCAAAACTGCAGAAAATGAAAATTTTTGAATTTTACTTAATGATTGTAAAAACTGAAAAAAAAAGACATTAAAATGAGATTAAATATAAAGGTTGAGGCAAAATTGTACATGTATTTCTATTGGCTCTGTGGAGAATGCATGTATAAACAAGGATCTATTATATATATTTGCATTATGGGTAAAATGTGTCATTTTCTTTTATGTATCTAAACTAAATAAAGAAAAAGAAATTAGATACTAACATCAGTGGTGTTATTCAAAGCATTTTGTTCATTTTGAAGTAATAGTGCTGCAGATTTTGTGTCGTCCTTCTTGGCAGCGATGTGTAAAGCTGGAAGTCGAAGTTTGCCTTTAGTGTCGTGTTCTAGAAGTACAGTAACCACTTTCTCATGTCCTTGTTGTAAAGCAACTGCTAAAGGAGTAAAACCATCCTAGAATGAAAACAAAAATATAATGAATACTGGTTACTTATATATAAAATAATAACTAAAATTTGAGATAAAACAAGAATTCTACGGATTTATATGTCTTGCCTGGTTAGTTTTTGATCAAGCAGAAAATAAATTACTTTAACATAAACTTTCACATTTTGACATCCCTATGCCCACACTGCTGATGACGACACTGGAAAAGTAACACCTAAGTCTCACCTTATGGTGATGCCAGGCTCAACAAAAAATAATAATAAAGATGAAGGAATATGGAGTTTTAGATTTTTTTTAAAAAAAATTTTTGCCATACTAAAAGTATAGCTAAAGCAAAGATAGTTAAACCTGTAAAAACCAAATCGAGGGTGTACTGAAACCGAGCTATTTTTAGAACAATCCTGTTGCATAAGTATAGTTTGGATAGTTATTCTGTGTTCAATTTAGTTGCTATTTTGTTAAATTTGTAATAATAATTTAAAAAAAAGAGCATAATGACTATTCCAGAATTAAACCCTGTACATGTACCACCCAATCATTAAGGATTAATTAAGTAATTAAGATATTGGGTTAATGTTTAAAGCTGCACCAGCAATTTTGCAGCTATTTACAGGATTAAAGGATATAAGGATTAAAGAGAGTTGAAAGTGTATACTACATTACTTACTGCAGTAGCAAGAGTTTGGCTGGCCCCATTTGCCAAAAGATACTTGACTACTTCAGCATGGCTCTCCTGTGATGCCATATACAGAGGCGTAAATCCCATCTGTAATTACAATCATATAAAATAATTCTATACAACATATAAAAACATAACAGTTACACATGTTAAAGCAATACAACATCTGGATAAAAAGAAATTGTGTATTTATATAGAAGAATAATTCTGTCAGTATTTTGTCCTAGTCTATTAAGAACTTACACTGACACCAAACAAAAATTCTTACATACCCCAGTAACAACATATACGTGTTAATGTATTTAAAATCACATTTAACCAAGATAATGTGTGATATCCCATGTTTTTGCAGAAATGTTAT
Source organism: Tegillarca granosa (assembly GCA_029721355.1). Taxonomy (NCBI): domain Eukaryota; kingdom Metazoa; phylum Mollusca; class Bivalvia; order Arcoida; family Arcidae; genus Tegillarca; species Tegillarca granosa. The sequence goes on along the minus strand of CM056594.1, from coordinate 36,849,416 downwards.
TTTGATTTAATGCAGAATTGCATAAGTTTACCTTTTTCATGTAAAAAGAATGTGATGCTTTCATATATATAGAAAATATACAACATAAATATTTTCTAACTAAGAATTATTCTACAAATATGTTATGGTTATTGGTCATAATTTAATCAAGTTTTTGATTCAGACCAGCAGCTATATACATCATGTAAACTGTTGAGGCTAACATTTATAACATACTCAAGTCTCTTTACTGATACTACAAAAAGACTAGTTTGTTCTTGAATAAATTATTTTCAAATTTATTTAGGATCAAACCCTTTATCAATCTGGACCATTATAGGATCAAAACAAGAGATCTTGCATTGATATGGGATGTTCTGAAAGCTGATAGATAATAAACTGACCTGAAAACTTAATCACCTTTTTAAGTGATAGCTTTGCCATCTGATATACATTGTATATAATGCAAGATCAATGTAGTTGTGCTTCATGTTACATCAGAATTTTATCAGCTATTATGGCAAGAGCAAAGTTTAATTATCTTTAAGGAAATTGTAAGAACATATTCTTGTTTGTCTGAGATGTGGGAACATTTTATGGTCTTCCTTGTATAGGCTTATGCTCAAGGCAAATTGAAGTTTTAGTTTATGAGTCAATATGCCACAGACAAGTATACCACTCTCCCAGTCACATATTACCAGTATACTCACACTGGGTAAACCAGAAGATATTCATGCCCCCTTAGTGCTGAGTAAGCAGTATTTCAAATTTTAAAGTCTAATACGTTAACTTGCAGGGTTCAAACCCACAACCTCTTGCTCTCAAGGCAGACACTCTATATAACTGAATCATCAAGGGGTTTAACTTTCTAGACATTATGTAGGTTTACATTAGTATAAGTTCATGCACCAAAGAAAAATTATCATTTTTTTACTCTAATTTTATACAAGGCATTAATGTTTACACAGTAACCTATGGGACCTATAATTTTAATTTTTAAATGCCAAGTGCTTGGCAAATGAACAGTCAATACCTAATACCAAGTCAAGATAAAACCCTACCAAGATTAGAACTCCCAGCATGCTCTAGTGAACCAAAATAAACAATCTTGAACAACCACAGTAAATCAAGAAACTGATCTGATAATGGTTTGACAGCTGTTACTAATAGGTTTTTAGACTTTTTTATAAAAAAAAAAGGTAGCTGTATCTAAAACAAACAAGCAAGAACATCATCTTTAAATAAATGAGTACTAACAAACACATGTCATTGACTGATAGTCAAGAACTAATATCTATCTTATACTTATTACTGTAGAAGTAATTATGTTTGGTATGTCAGAAAAAATTACTATCACAGTAGTTACTATAGGAATCATAAAATACTTATCTAAGTCTCAATCAAGACTATTTTTGTTTTCTACAGCTTTATATAGCTTCAGCTCAGTAGATTGTTTATAAATGAAGAACTATTTGTTGAATTTTAATACCAATTATAAAACCCATATTTATCATAGTTTTGTAGACCACATACAACATAAGAACAAAATAAATTCTTCAGCTTAAACCATAAAATATAATCTTTACTTTTTTCCGATTTATTTATCTAGCATGAAATAGAGACTCAAGCATATGTAGTAAAGAAATGAAACAGGTAACCCTAGAATTAACTTTTAGCAAGCAAGTTCTTTCTATATAATACTGACTGCTGCAAGTTATACATCAATACAAGGACATGTACAGTACTAACCTGTGCCTGTACGTTGACTTTAGCCCCATTCTCCACCAATAACTTGACAATATCAGCATGTCCTGCCAGAGAGGCTATGTGTAAAGCTGTGTTACCTTTCTGTAATAATAAATAAAACAATTTTAAATCATACTATGGTCTGTTTAAATAGTTTCTTCTGTAACATTTGTAAAATTGGCAGACATGTTCTACAATGTTTAAACACCAGCTAAATCTCTAAACACTGAAAACCCTTAAATGATATGTCTATAAAGCTTTGTTAATATGGTTCATAAAGTAACCTTATGTAGCCATGCTTTCAAAGGTTTGTTCAGAGTAGGGTGGAGTAATGGTGTTTTATGCCCCGTCAATATTCTATCCCTTCTATAGAGACAGTCAGTTCTGGAATGGTGGAGGAAACCCAAAATACCAAGACAAAACCACAAACCTTCAGCAAGCTAAATTACAATTTTTTTTAACACTAAGATCTTTCTACTTAATATACCTCTTGGTATCCATGGCCTCAAAGATATGTGATATATTGACAAAAAAAAAAAAAAAAAATATCAGGACCAGTATTTTTGATGGCAATATGTTTGCCACAGAAATAATATATTTTTGGGATGTTTATTTTAAAAACATGTTTGCCACTGTATCTCTGGAAAGATTATGTTTTGCAGGTAAGTGCACTGGTTTCCCATAGCAACCAGCCACTATGGAAAGATAGATTTTCATGCTTGTGAGAAAAATGTTTGCCATAAAACAAGAAAAAATCTTGCATAATATGTGGTCACAATAAGGATTAATTTGGGTCTTAAAATGACTTCAACATACAACTTTGACATTTTAAGGTTTTCCCAACGCTGCTGTCCACACAAGAGAAGTAAAACCTAGGTCAGTGGCTAGGTGAGAAACAACCACATGTATAAGTCTTGTCTAAAGTTGACTAAAGTGGAATAAACCCAACTCTCAACTAATGGTGGCAAAGTAAGACAAAAACTAAATCTCAACTAGGTGAGACTAAAACCCAAGACTTATCTACTGGTGACAAAATTGGCTAACCAACAGTCTTGTTTCTGTATTAAACCCATAAAACCTCTTATAATAGACTGTTTATAAAAACAATTGCATATTACAAGAAAGAAATCAAAACCTGTTATAAAAGTATGTTATTGTACATTCTAATTGCGATCATAGACAATTTATGTTATCTCAAACTTTAAGTTGAGAAGTGCAAGATATTAAAGCCACTGTCACCATTATGTGTTATTAGATGTGGTCATTTTAAGTAAAGTGCAAAATCTTATTGTTAAATTCTCATTCTTTTCTCAGTAAGTATTACAGAATCTAAATGTCTTATTTCTAAATACATTGTTATGATTGTATACCATTAATTTAAAACAACTTGTAACAGATGTAATATCTCCATCAATAACATGTACTTCAAACATCTTGACATTGAGGCATTTTATTTCCTGTCTCAGTTCCCTAGCCTAACTCAATTTTTGTACATGTTACCACCCAAAACCTCATATCAACATCGGGATAAGTCTGTGTTTGTGTGATTTAAATTGTTCATGAAAATTATTGTTTTAATACTATTTTTGAAAGAAACCTAGAAAAGCCTAGTTTCTGACCATTCTCCTTTTTTATTACTAGTATAACAGATAGAGAACCATTGTTTTAGTTATTAAATATTCATGTCAAGATTAAATTGTTCCAAACTTTCCTACCTAATAACTAGTAAAATTTTAGTGAAATAAAATGTATCAGTGTGTTTGTTGTTTGTTTGTTTTGGGTTTTTTTTCCACCCCCCCCCCCCCCCCCCCCGAGCACTCCGGTTACAATCCTCCATCACAGAAATTGCTTGAAATAAGTGCAAGAAATATTTGGCTAAATGCAAAACCATATTACTTCACTCTCCTCTCTTCAATGTTTTAAGTATACACTTAACTTTATAAGACTATTGTTTATGTACATTTCTAAAATGAATAAACTAAAAATACCGGTAGGTAAATTTGAAGCTCAGTTTAAAATCAGAAGGAAAATAAAAGGAACTATAAATATCCACTTTATGAGTATCTGTACATTATCTACAGGTTTTCTATTTCATCTACACACTGAATCAGACATATAATAATGATTAAAGAAGTACTGTTACTGACCTTAGTTGCTGCCTCAACATTGGCTCCTCTTCTTAGTAATTCTGTTACAATATTCAAATGGCCTTCTTTTGAGGCAAGGTGGAGTGCATTCAGTCCATTCTGTAAAAGACAAAACAATAAATAATGTTATTTTGGGTTGTAAAAACACCGGAGAAGAAAACAAGAATGTCAACATTCCTCAGCACTATCCTATAAAGGCAAGTCATTCTTATGAGGCTAAACTCTATTTTAATATGGGTGACATAAATTTAAATGATAAACACAATGTACTTTAGACAACCTTAAAAAATTATCAATCTTTTTATGTTTGGTGATGTACAAGTACAATAACTGCACACTGTCAAAAGTAAATTATAAGTGTAAAACTATCTGTAACTACTACAGCTACAGCTGCCTAATCTCCATGACTGATAATCCAGACACAGACATAAAACTCTCAATATCTAAATAAATTGTAATAAAAAGGTTCATATGGACCACAACCCTTAATAATGTAAACCAAATAGCTTAATGTTGTGTATATCTAGTCTATTGCTTAAACACCCCTAAATAAGTCCAAAATAGGTAGCTAGACGTCCCTTGTCTAACTGGTTCAGCAGTGATGCAAGTGAACAAAGTAACAAAATTCATACAAGTCTTTAAGCTTTTCTGAACACCTCTGCATAATTATATGAAATATAAGACTAACTCTTATTGTATATGTAAATAACATGACCTAATCAGTAAGTTGATAAGTGACCTGTGACCTGTGACCATCACAGAGAATGCAGGATCTTAATCTTTTCCAACATTGGCATATTTAAAAAAAGATTTGTAATACATGTATATACATATATTTTATTTCAAGTTGCAGTTATATATTTTTGTACATCCTACTTGTGCTTGAAACATATATACATGTATATAAAAATAAACAAAACTCAATAATCTGGTTTATTTCTGCATAAATTTAAACAACTGTACCAAAAATCTCGACTTCTATTATTATTATTATTATTATTATTATAATTGATGCAGTAAATGTAATATTGTCTCTAATGTTTGGTGCATGAAGGTTAAACAAAAACAACTTTAAATCTTTCATCAACTTGGTGATTTTTCCAAGCATTATTCAAGCAATTTGTTGTTCCAAAACAGATGCCTTGTAGAAAATTACACCATCATTAGCATGCCATAATTCATTTTTCAACATGTTTTTCTGTTCAAGTTTTCCAATTAAGAGAGTTTATGCAGAGAAATTTAATGAGCTTTCTTGTATACTGATAGCTACATGGCTACTTGTGTCCTAAGTGTGTAAAGGATTATTTTGATTGGTTGAAGTGCAATGGTCATGGTTTTGTGATCAAACTTCTTTTGTGCAATGGCTTTAAACTAATTTACTGATTTACTTGGTATAATTGTTTGAGAGTAAAATTTTGGCAATAACTGTAAACAAATGAACTCTCCTTCACTATTTCAAATGAAATACTGTAGCAGTTTTTCTTTCCACTTTCTTCTCTTGCATATGGGCAACATGTGTTTCAAACAAACATTAAACGGAACCTGTATGAAAAGAAACTTATGTGTGAGGAAAAAGACTTGTTGAAACTGCATCTAGAAAGATGAAAAAAAGTACACTGTCCCAATTTGGCTTGTGGAGTGCAAGAAAATGAAAGGCTTTTCATGGAAACATACAAATCATAACAAATTACATGAACGTTTATTTATCAGTAGATAATTAACTACTAATGCATTAAGTACTTACTGGGTTACTTGTGTTGATGTCTGTACTTCCTTTCAAATATTCTAAAATTTCTTGAAGGTTTCCATCTCGTGCTGCCCTCAAAAATGTTGTATTACCATCACTCTGAAAATAGTAAAAAAAAAAAAAAAAAAAAAAAAAAAAAAAAAAAAAAAAAAAAAAAACTATGGTTAATGAAACAAGCTTATTTTAAATGAATTGATCATTCAGAAAAAAATATTCGGAAATGAGTTTTGAAAATATGCTATGTCACAATTAATCCGAGATTTATAAATTACTTATGTTTAACAATGCTCACCTTCATATTATGATATAAAAAGAATTTGACAATAATATTATGCTAACAAAGACAGATCAAGTCAACACAACATGTCACCAGTCTCCTCTCTTTGAATATTTAATACTAAATCTGCTCGGCGCTGTACTAAACACTTTTTAAAGATTGTCTATAATTTTGCTAATTTCTTCTTATCACACATTTAAATTTGGAGTACACTTTACTGCAAAAATCAAATTTACTATATATCCATACAATATTCAGTTTTGAACAGTTTTCACTGTAAATATAGATAAATATACTAAATAATTTTTGGTTAATTATCACACAAACAATTTGCATTTCTATGCCGCATCAACCTGTAGATTATGGTTTACAGAAAATACAATTATTACTTATACAAGAATTGCGTGGGTGCTATTGTTTATGTTGATATGGGATCCCATCATTAACGCCCAATCTTGTTAATGATAATTTAGTAAATGTTGTTATTTGGCATTTGTACAATATATTTTAAAATGGACACAGAATTGCTGTGGTTATGACACTTTTTCTACATCTGCACACAACATTTTAAACAAAGCATTAAAGTTGTCTTCCGAGTGACAAAATTCTATCAAGTGACAACAAGAATAGAATTCCTGGGTCCCCCGCCGGTCAAGCAGTATACTGTATACGAAATTGCAATATTTTCAAACATTCAGGGCTGTTCCAGAATTAAATGTGTGGGGAGGTTGGGAGGAACATTTTTTTACCCCCACCACCCATTTTTTTTACTATTTTTCCTGTCGCAAATATATCCAAAATACTACAATCTAAAATCAAACAAATACCTATTAACATATATAAGTTTATCTAAAATGTACGAGACGATATCACTGTTCAGTTTTTGTTTAAAAATCATATTCAAGTTTCATACTTTGGTTTACATACTGTAGAAAATCACATACCTTATTGCAGACATATACATGTAAGAAAATGGTCAGAATAGGGGACAGGAAAAACACAAGATGATGCCTCGTCATCTGTTGTCAATATCTGGTCAAGATTGTTCCCATGAAAATGAGTTGCCTGATTGTAGGCATGAAAGCACTTTCAAAGTCAATTTTTGATATAATGAAGTAATTATTGTGGTCAAAGTCCCATAACTCCAACAAAAAGTATCGAACCAAGGCTGATTTAGGAAATTGACCAAGGTATTAGTCGTATAAACATTTGGTATAAATTTCATGTAAATCCGTCAAAATTTGTAGGCATGAGAGTGCTTACAAGGTCACAAAGTCCCATAACTCCAACAAAAAGTATCGACCAATGCTAATTTTCAAACTTGACAAAGGTAATAGTGGTATAAACATTTGGTATAAATTTAATGAAAATCCGTCAAAATTTGTAGGCATGAGAGCGCTTACAAGGTCAATTTTTGGATAAAACAGAGTCATTATTGTGGTCAAAGTCCCATAACTCCAACAAAAGTATCAACCAATGCTGATTTTCGAACTTGACCAAAGTATTAGTTGTATAAACATTTGGTTTAAATTTAATGAAAATCCGTCAAAATTTGTAGGCATGAGAGCGCTTACAACGTCAATTTTTGGATAAAACAGAGTCATTATTGTGGTCAAAGTCACATAACTCCAACAAAAAGTATCGACCAATGCTGATTTTCGAACTTGACCAAAGTATTAGTGGTATAAACATTTGGTATAAATTTAATGAAAATCCGTCAAAATTTGTAAGCATGAGAGTGCTTACAAGGTCACAAAGTCCCATAACTCCAACAAAAAGTATTGACCAATGCTGATTTTCGAACTTGACAAAGGTAATAGTGGTATAAACATTTGGTATAAATTAAATGAAAATCCGTCAAAATTTGTAGGCATGAGAGCGCTTACAAGGTCAATTTTTGGATAAAACAGAGTCATTATTGTGGTCAAAGTCCCATAACTCCAACAAAAAGTATCAACCAATGCTGATTTTCGAACTTGACCAAAGTATTAGTTGTATATACATTTGGTTTAAATTTAATGAAAATCTGTCAAAATTTGTAGGCATGAGAGCGCTTACAACGTCAATTTTTGGATAAAACAGAGTCATTATTGTGGTCAAAGTCCCATAACTCCAACAAAAAGTATTAACCAATGCTGATTTTTGAACTTGACCAAGATAATAGTGGTATAAACATTTGGTATAAATTTAATGAAAATCCGTCAAAATTTGTAGGCATGAGAGCGCTTACAAAAAAAAGTGTGACGGACAGAAACACGGATGCACGGACACACGAACGCCCGGCATTTCTATGTCCCCGCTTCGTGTTGTGGCGGGGGACAAAAATCAATCATGAGTTTAAGAAGTAAAGTTGGAGCAGGTAAAATCAATCGGGCTGAAATCATACCCCATTATTTTTATATCAACATTAATATCAATATTAAACTTGATGCACACAAAGAAGAATTAAAACCATGTATTTATACATGTAAAATACTATCAGTATTGACTATGGTCCATTATCAGGAAGGGTTTAAAATGTTAAATTGATTTAGTTATTGAGAAAACTTGTTTTGCAACTTTAGGCTAAAACTTTTTGCCATTAATAGTGTTCTTATATTTGCTAATTTAAGTTTAAAGTACTTAATTATGTGAGTATTTTACTGTGAATACTTTTGTCAGAAATGTGATGAAACGGTAAATAAAATATTGTAACAGCAGTTACTACTACATACACAATGGATCAGAAAAACAGCTTTTTATTAAAGACTGACCCAAATTGTTTACATTTTTTGTTTATCTGTATTTTAGGTCATTTTTCTTGGATCATTTGCAACTTGCTACAAACTGCAGAGTCAAATTCTCGAGTTTCTACAGACTTACCAATACCTCTTGGAAATAAAAACTTACACTATATGCTCACAAAAGTCTTAGGACATTCCAAAGTCTGTCAAATCCTTGAGGCTTAATTTTTGTCAGTGAAATGATGTGATGTTAACATGCTATGAATGAGAGCAAAATACTTACCACTCAGATTGGACACTATCCCAAGTGTTGACAGCTCTATATATCCTTATAAGTAGCAAATTAATTCATTAGCTAGGTGAACTGGAGGGAATGTGAAATCAAATGCATAAACATTTTTTAACCAATAATTCAAAAATAGACCAGCCCCCCCCCCCCCCTTCTCTCTCTCTCTCTCTCTCTCTCTCTCTCTCTCTCTCTCTCTCTCTCTCTCCTTGAACTAATTTTAAATACCAAACAAAGAATATTAACAAAAGGTTCCAAATAAAAAAATTAAATCTATTTTTCTTTTACAATTTCATTAGCCTGTTATATCTTTATCTTTTTTATTATTATTTTTTTTTTAGTTATTCATTAACGCCAAACTTTTTTTGTTTTATTTTTACTGATTTATTTTGCCTTTTTAATGAATATTTATATGTGTATCTGTATAATCAGTTACATATATCTATCATAACATTTTTCTTATGATCACACTATATGCTTCATCTAGCATCTCAAGTTGTGATATTTCTCACTAATAATCAGATGATATTATTGACCCATGTTTTCTACACATGATATAATATGATGTCAACTTATCAATCAGCTCCTCACCTTTCTAAATACTGCAGCTGGTATGAAACCATCATACAGACCATATAGTAAAAAATACAGACTGGATTTTTGGTAACCCTGGAGTGGATACAGAACCAGGGATAGTAGAAAAACTGGACTTGACAAGAAAATGAAAAGTTTGAATTTCATCTGAGTGAAGAGAATTTCACTAACATGAGAAACTAAGAAACAGAGTTGTCAAAAGCCAGAACTTATGAATCAAGCAACTCTCATGTCACTGTTGAAATCTCATTTTTGGCAGATCCAATGAGAATTTGTCAGTTCACTTGCTGAAGGATGGTATTATGTTGGGGGCACCAAAGTATTCTGGTTCCCTCCACCTTTCTATAACTTATAAAAGGAATTGGACTCAGGATGCAAAACCTCATTACTTCATTCCAACCAACTCAGTTTCATAACCCAAGTCTAGATTTTTCCAAAATACTGATAAAGAAGAGAGGAGTATTCCAGATTTTCTATTATATCTCTATCTTAAGAACCATCGATGATACAGACATCTTTCCTACAGGGAGAACTTGTGCCACATGTTTAACCAATTATGTCTGACATAAATCATAATATATACCCATTGATATCTAATATCAACATTCCATGATCATATCAACTTTGTTCTGAATCTTCTAATCAAAATCAGATATCAATGTTTTATGGTTTTTATATACCTATTATTATACCCCCAAAATCTAAGGATAAATATGACCCCAAAAAATTTGAACCTGACTAAAATTCATGTTTGCCAAAAAAAAAAAAAAGGAAGAGATAGAAATATTACTTATTTCGATCTCATTTAGTAACTCTTAAATAGCTTGTGTGTCCAATATCCAGTACAATATATATATATATATATATATATATATATATATATATATATATATATATAGATATTTGAAGCCCAAATATTTTTTTTAAGTCTGAGATGATAGCTGTCTGAATACTTTTAAGTTTTGGTCCTTAGTATTCAAATTCAATTACCGTAACTGTAAAAGCAAAATATTTTGAAAGGGCTATGTAAACATCAAGTGATTAACTGAAAGTGATGTAGCAACAAGTGCCAAGAAAACAACCACAAACCATGTAGAATGTTTGACAATAACCAATGTGTTAGAGATTGACCTTAAACTAAAGACAAAACAACCCCATCCACACAACATATAGACATATAGACTATTAAACATTATATATACTTGTATATATATATATATATATATATATATATATATATATAAATGTAATTTTAGTGTAAAAAATACAATGCAAAGATCAAAATCAATTGATACAGTGGACCTTTTTTGTGAAAATATTTGCTAAATCCAGAAATCAGAAAAATTTCTAAATGCTAAATCCAAAGTTTTAACATATTTAAACACTGCACCCAAACAAAATTAACATGTGCAAAAATTGTTATTACAAATAGAGAAGCATTTCAATTGAAAATGTCATAAGGGAGATAAACATTAGAAAATGCACAAAAAACCAATTTTATCCCACCAATTAGATTGATCAATTGTGGCAAATTGGCGGAAATGCAGAGTTATCAGTAACAATTCAAGCAGAATTACATTATTATAATACAAAGAGTGCATTACCTTATCATATTAGATAACATATTACGGTAATTTTTTTAAATTATAGAAACTGATCTACGTGACGAGATGGCAACAAAATACATATATGCTGGTTTCTATTACTTTATCCAAACTACCAGTTGAAAGCCAGCAAGACAGAAAAAAAAACAATAATCAGATTCTATAAAAAAACAAATTAGTCCCCGAGACACAATTTATTAGGATGTCGCATATACTTGCCAAAAATTTGAATATTTCCATTAATATGAGACATATTGCAAATTACAGATACCATAAGATCTGTTTTATGTCCTTCAAAATGTAAAAATGATTAAATTCTAATAATATTTTAAAAATTTTATTAAAAATTATCTTAATATGAAGAGAACGCAAGGGTAACTGTTGCAGTAACCTACTTTTCCAAGAACATTTAAAAACATATGTAAGCAAATCTTGAAGCATGTTATGTGATGTTTATATCTTTCATATAACCACTAATGATAGAGGTACACCAGACAGAAGGACAAAAGGTTACATAGTCCCATTTACAAGTTGTTTCTATCAGAAATAAAATATATAGAAAAAATACCAGTTTTTACTCATTTATTTATACAAGACCATAATGATCATTTTTATGTGTGTATATGTATATTAATATTACAATATGCTTCATTCAATTAACAAAAATGAAAAAAAAACTTTTAATGATTTGCAATGAAAATGTAGATTAAACAATTTCAAAATAAAAATAAATGCAAAATTTGATGAAATTTTCAGTTTTTAAATCATAGTTTTTGAAAAATAATCATTCTTATGTCACATTGCAAAATTTTTCAAAATATATCCCATGTAAACCATTTTAAGTGCATGCGCAGTGTTGTTTTACATTTTTCAAAATCTCCTCAGAATCCAAAAAAATCAACAATTATCAACCATCACCTACGAGTGTAAATCATGTGACCTAAGTCCTTTAATATAATAAAAGTTAATAAAATTCTTACCCAAGATAATCTTTTTAACTTCTTTAACATATTGAAATCACTTGTTGTTACAATAAAAAAATCTGAATAAATTATCCAAAGTCTGTATGTAGTAAACTATCTAATATAAATAAAATCCAGAATTTTGTAATTCAAAATCCACCACTGCCAAACATGCTGTTACCATTCATACATGATAATTTGATCTATATTAAGAGGTACAGAGGGAGGCCATCACATCAGCGGTACACAAATCATTTATTTGGCCATGATGGCTGCCGGCATGTAAGGGGGTAAACCAGTTTCTATGGTAACGGAAGTTGAGTACTACCACAGGATCTGTGTGATGCTTTTTCTTGGCTTCTATTTACAGACTTGTTACATATGCCAATAGGTAGATAAAAAGAATGGTATGACCCATTCACAATCACCAGGGGTGGTTATTACACAATGTTGTATATGACACAGGATGTACATCAAAACTGTTATAATAAAGTGTGCATCTGATGTGCAGTTTATTATATCATTTGGATCTGTTATTGAAAAAAAAGAGGTAGGTAGCTGTTTGATTCATGGCATTTAACTATCACCATTGTTATCATTATTCATTCATTCATTCATTCATTCATTTCTTTATTTATTTATTTATTTATTTATTTATTTATTTATTTATTTATTTATTTATTTATTTTATTATTTTCTAATCCTAGTTCCCCTATTCCCCTATGTTAAAACCTTGTTTACAATATTGGGAACAATAATTAATGCATTGTTTGATTAATAATCAACTACTGGTAGGTGCAGGGTTTATCAATTAGCAATTTCCGTTTACATGCATAAAAGCATGGTTTGTAAATCAAGATCAATAATAAGATAAAATTTACTCATTTTATAACAAATAAACCAGTATATATATATATATATATATATATATATATATATATATTCTCTAATTAATTGACTATTTTTTATTTTCTTGCAATTTATAATAGCCTTCTAAAAATGAAATTCCTTACATTAATATTAAGTATTTTTGTTCTAGATAGATGCTTAATTTCATATTTTTTTATATTTGTTTTAGATTTTGAAATATGATTGGTGGATTTGGTTTGTATTATAAAATGGTCATCTTGCCAAACAGGTTTGTTTTCACTGTTCAGACAATAAACTTCTCAAAATAAAATTTAATCTACAGCAAATGGCATATTACTTCATATTCTATATTGTCATTTGCATGACAATTATGGGACTTGCTGGTGAACCTCAACATCCATAATTCATGATATATGTGTGGAAGAGTAATTGACAACATTTACATGCAAAATTTCCCCATGATAACAGCATTTTGACAGGAAAAAGATCATCTCATCTGATTCCATACTCAGTGGAATATTAGCTTCACACAAGTATAAAGAAGTATTACATGGAACACTTAGTGAACCCGATCATGCTTAAGCAAATTTTTGCAGGCCTTATATATTGTATATGCAAATAATCATTGTAGAGAATTAAGTATGCTGGGAGCCTTTATGTCTTAGTGATCTTCTGTGTCAGCTGACAATTTACAGAAGCTCTCACCAACTAAGTTCAAATACCACTCTTTGGCAAATCAATTTGAGAGAGTTTTTTCAGTTTGCTTCCAGCAAAGGTTGGTTGTTTATGCAAGATATTCTGGTGTTCTCACCTATCCCATATTACTAAGGGCCTCAATATATGAGAAAGCATTATCCAGCATTTGAGAGGTCATGATCATTAAAACAGCATAACACCACTCCACTCATGGACTATGAAATAATAAGAATTTAAAAGTCTAGAAACTAATTATCAATACTATAAAATATATACTAGTAGTTTATACTATCAGATGAATACCATATTGTAGACAGATGCTTATCTTTTTATCTGACATACCATCTTTGTAGTTATCAATCTTGTATATACATTATTTATAGATCAGCCTAACACCCCCTCACAGCAAATGAGAGCTAGCAAACAATTGGAGCAGGTGAGTTGACTAATTCTATGCCATTTGATCACAGCTTTAAAGCAAACTCAGATCCCAATTCTATGACCTTGTCTATTAGTAAAGCCTTTCTATTTTTTTTTAAAGAATAAGCTTAGGGTCAACATTGTTTTAAGTCAGCTATTTTCTTACTGAGTTGCTTCACACATGACTCATTATCTCAAAGTTCATATGCAGTACTGGCTTCTCTCTAATCAATAAGTGAAAATACAGAACAAACAACAAATATTTTAAATACAGTTTAATTGATTGTATGCACAGTATTATAAAGTGTGGCACAGATAATCATTACTAAGAAATCTCAATTTTTGTACTGAGTGTGTTTGTTAAATTTGAAGAAATGCTGAAGAATGTTAAAGCACTCAACAAACTTAGTAATTATTACTAATTGCTATCAGCTTGAACTTGTCATCTCTCCCCCAATAAAACTGACATATCAGGGGCTTTATGTTTCCAGGTGATCTTGTCCATATGGAAAATTGCAGGTAAATATGAGTATTCTAGTGACCACATAACATACTTGGTATTAAAAAGATTGCTCAAAACATACACCAGGCCCTGCCCTTATATCACACTAACACAGATACTGGCTGACTGATGGATACTGAAGCTTGTACCAGGGATATGACATTAGTTCTTCTGTACTTCAAACTACTCGAAATTGAAAAACTCTCTATTTCACATTTACAATTTCCCTTACAGCACAGCTGCCATCTTGTTATAAACAAGAGTAATATACTATATATTTATTTATAACATAGAAAAATCTATAACAGATGTATTTACTGGATCTATATTGATTTCTCATCATAAATAATAAAAAATATATAGATTCTTAACAAAGAAATTCCACAAATATAGGGCAACTAATGAACTGAAACCTTTTTATAATACTGCTACCATGGAAACAATTCATCAAAATATAAGCTACTATAAATGGATGATCAGAGAGAGGTGCGAGAGCTAATTTTTTTTTTTTTTTTTTTTTTTTTTTGGTTCTCTTTTTATACAAAAATGCAAAATGCTAAAAAACCTTAAGAAAGAAGCAGAATAGTGATTTTTTCCCCGTAAATTGGGACCAGAGGACAAATTGTATAAAGGGAAGTAACTCTAAATGATTACAAATGAACCCAATGGTTTTCAGCAATGTTAAATGTGTACCGAGGAAGCAAATAAAAAAGATATAGTTACCAAACAAATTGTTGTGAAGAACAGACAAAGAATTCATTAATAATCCATTAATAATAACTCTTTTATTTATGAAGTTCAAAATGTATATTTTTATATAAAATCAATAAACTGTTAACACCAGCTGTCCCAAATTTTTGTGAAAAATAACATTGTTGCAAAGTTACATATATAAAGACTTAGAATTAAGATGTTGCTACACACAACTTTCAAATCATGACTACAAAAAGAATTTTGATTTTAATTGTACAGCATACTCGGCCTAAATAACTATTATGAAAGTCTGTACTTATAAAATCAAATAGACTTAGGACTAACAGAAACCACCTTGGTGGCTTAGCGGTAGAGTGTCTTCCTTGAGAGCTAGAGGTCTGGGTTCTATCTAAGGTCATAGATAAGACTCAGATCTGGTGCTCAGCATTAAGGCAACAGAATATCAAATGGTTCACTTAGTGCCATAATAATGTGACTGCAAAAGTTGTATGCTTGTCTGCATTATATTGACTTTGCGAGTTAGCACCTTAACAAAAAGTTGCCCTAAATGCATGCTAACAAAAGGCAGACCATAATATACACTGGCACACCACATACATGAACTTGTTTCTAGAGTCAATCCATAAAGATTAATAACCTTGCTCTCATTGTGAATAGCTGAAAAATGGCTGATGAAACGTTAACATTACATCCAGCCAACAACTACAGAGAATAGTATCAGGTTACGGTGATTTACATTCCAGTCAGGATTTTTCACTTACTGGTACATCATAATGATGATTTTTGGTATTTTCAGGATACTTAAGTGCCCAGGAGACAAACACCAACTATTTTGCTAGTGAACTGACAAAATTTTCCACACAAGGGTATGCATGCTGGAGTGGGATTCAAACTTAATTGGTGAGAGAAAATATAATCTATAATGTGATGCTTTATACTACTTAGACACTGAGGCTTGCAAATACAGAGGGAATGCACTGCAAACTGATTTATGGTGATTAGGAAGATTGGTTATTTCCTTGTAATATTGTTTAACATCATGTCAGCAATTTTCAGCTATTTGTGATGACAACAAGGTTATAATCTCCTAAGAATTAATCTAAGAGCAAGTTTGTGAAAGGTATGTATTATGTTCTGTTTTGTTCTAGAGTGCACTAAGGATGACTTTTTGTTATGGTGCTAGCTCACTGAGTCAGTATGCTGTGGGTAGATTTTCGGTGATTAATGTTTAAAATATTTCATGCACTTATCATTTACCCCAAGTAAGTCTTAGTGCAGAGTCAATGTGAGAAATGGAGTAAGATACTATCAATTATTTACAAGTATGTGATTTTTTTTTGTTTTTTTATTAATTAACACTAAAGATGTTTTTAGAATGCCACTGATAACTCCAGGCTAACACTTTTTTCTTTTGATGGACAATTTTTATTTGTTGTTTTGAGTTTAAAAACTAAAACTTTACCTGGATAGCTTGATGTCGGAGTAATTCTAGTTACCCAAATTTTATTGTTTGTATTCAAATTTAGCAGGACTTCTGGCTGTCACATAGGAAAGACAAAAACACAACACAGATTAAGACTTAAGTCAGTCAGAGACAGAGAGAGAGAGAGAGAGATGTCATCATTATGTAACAGACAAATTACAGGGTAGGTTGTCTGATCTAACCAAAGGACCAAGACCACTATAATTACCACTTAACCTTTGGGGGAAATTTAATTAACATGTTCTAACTACTGAACAGGTTAATTTTATCCCAAATGATTAAAAAAAAGTTGAAAAAAGGTCATCACGATAATAAACTGAATATATCATTTGTCTTATAGCACACATAAATAATGCAGATAAAAGTGCATGTAGATTAAATTATGTGTAATCAATAATCATGTTCTGATCGTTTTTCCAAATTGAAAACCTGTCTTGTTATATAGTTCTATTGTTATTATTTTAAGGCAACATCTGCTCTGGACAAAAACGTTTGACAAGTAATTATCCCCGATACAGGTGACTATCTAGTCCCTCTTTTGTAAGAAGAAATCAGGTTTAGCAGTTAATTTATGTAGAATCATTTTCATAATTTAAATAAAATTTATTCAAAATTACAAATAAACCAATGTTTCAAATCATTTTTGGATATAAATTTCTATTTGGATGTTACTTAGTTATTAAAAAGCCAGGAAAAAATGATTAATTATGAGCTGAATTCAAAATCAATCAAAGAAACAACATGGATGACTAATCGAAGAGAGGAGTTTAATCTACCTGGCTGTATACAAAGCATGCATAATGAGGTTGACAATTCAACAAGCAAAATGACAAATCAACAGGTATGAAACATCTTTAGTTCATCAAATTTCAAATATTAAAACATGACAATAAATATTTTAAACCTTACCATCTTGCCTCCTGCGCTGTTAAGCGCTCATCCCCTAATTTCACTGCAAACACTTATGTTAACATAATGACTATATCAGGGAACAAAGCAAATCTGTATTTGTTTCGAGCCTTCTGATTGGATGAAAATGAGAGAATGTCTGCCTCATCAGCAACAGTTTTCAAAAGCAAAAAATACCAGCATGCAATTATTCCAGGAACAGAACTACCAAATCAATATTATGCTATAGTCTCAAAATTCTGTTTTTTCCCTCAAATTTTGGGACAGAAAATGATGTTTTTAATTCTCTTACAAAATGTAATGTAATCACAAGATATTGATCTGAATCACTTATGCTAAATTCTGGCAGTATTGAACCAGTGCCATGTCTGTTGGATTGATCCAGAAATTTTCCAATACTAATAAATAATGTACATTTTGTCCTTTAATTTCTCTCTGTCTCTGCTAGCTTGCTCACCAGTCTATGACAAAAAATCAATATTAAACAACTGTATCATTTATTGATTCTGCTGCTGCTGCTGCTGGTGTACAGAGCTGAATACAGCCAAAACAATATAAATATGGATTAAAGATCACCAGGAATGGATGGATGCTTGTAATTCCTGCATATATAATATAGGGAAAAATAATTATCCTGGATTACATATAGCAAAACATAATCAAGACACTATAACTTCTATAGTAATGTGACTTATATATATAATATGGCTTGATGGTATAATTGTTGTAATTTTCTGTAAATTGTGTTCATTTAAAGTGTCACTTTTTTTGATAACATCAACAGACATAGGGATAAGAATGTGAAAAAAAAAAATCAATAATAAAAATTATAATGCTGACAAAGAATGAAAATCAATTGTATTTACATAAACATGTATTTCTCTTACATGAAATAATTATCATTTTAAAAAATAAGGCTTTTAAAAATTTTTTTATTTGACTAAGGGATTTTGCATTGCCATCCAATATCTTTATGAATCTATAAAAACGTAGTTGGGCAAGTTTAGTATTGATATTTTACTCCCCTGTCAAGAGTCTTCCACTTATATCAAGACAGCCAGTATTAGAATGGTTGAAGAAACCAGAGTGCAACATGCAACAAGCAAGCTAATGAAATTTTCATACTAGGATCTGCCCATGTGGGATTTAAAACTAGCATTTAAAGGCACTGTAATCTTTAAGACCAAATGGCCACCGACACCCCTGAAAAAGGGATCTTTGTTTCTTTATTGTACAAAATTACCAGTACACATTGTCTCAAATTTTTCAGGAAGCAAAGACAATTAATTTTTAATTCTACTAAGTGTTTTTGTAAAAAAAAAAAGTCAGGCATTTAGCCAATAACAACAATTTATTATCCATTATACCCTTTCTCACACAAAAAGACCCAAAATGAAGTAGTACCCCCCCCCCCCCCAATAGATTTATTTATTTTCCATATATTAGAGTTAGAAATGGTCTCAAGTTAGCATGACTAATACTTAATTATGCACACATGAACATCCACAATAAGAGGGGACAGAACCATTGATTCATTGATCAACAGTAGCTCAAATACTACATCAGATGTATGTATAATAGTAACTGATACATTTAGTATAAAAACTAATAATGTCTAATATCAAGAAGGCCATGATGGCCCTAAATGCTCATCTGAGAATGATTTGCATTAAACTTGATTCAGAGATAAATGTGGCCTCTTAAAGGGCACTATAAAGTTTTATCTATGATTTGATTTATTGACCTTCTTCTAACCCAACATGACCTTTATTTACCATGTCTAGCTTTTGTCCTGAAAATTATCATGAATAATGCTTATGAAAACTGCAGAAAAATATGGCATCTGGATTGTTCCAGAGGATAGTTTTTCTATAATTTGACCAAGTAAACTTTTTTGCCCAAATATAATCCCTTTTTAAACTTGATTCAACTTTTGTCCAAAACATTTTAGACTGTAAAAATGTAAAAAAAATATGTCTTAAAAATAACAGTGAACAACCAACAGATGACAATTGATCCAACATGACCTATATACACTGACCTAGAATTTGTCAAGAGAATCATTTTAAACAAGAATGGTGAAGATTTGACAAAAATTGATTCTCTACTAGAATGAAATATTAATAAATAATGCATTATTAACTGAACAACAAAAAACAATCAAATATGCCACAAAATAGAAAAGTGAGTCAAAATTTCACAAACATTTGCAAGCAACACTACTGAGTCTCATTCAGTATCAGCATTGTGGAGTTAAAGGGTGGAATGTCAGAAGGTTGATTAATATGTCATCGTCAAATTATACTTTTGAGTACTAGAAATTAGGAATTTAATTTCAGCTGATAGAGAATATGGTGGATATTGATTGTAATACTGTAACTCTGTTTTATTGTTCACTTTTTACTGCCCATAATCAACTACAAAAATAAACCTGTGAAATTCAATATAAAATATTAAACACTTGGGAGTTTATACCAAAGCATATATGTCTATTTTACATGGTAGACTCACAAATATGAAGAAGTTTTGTTAGCCCTTCAACCAGACACTATAATTATTTACAATTTTTTAATTAGCATGATGCCAATAATTATTATTATTTAATTAAAAAGGATAGAAGTTTTGTAAGCCCTTCAATCAAAAGCTACAATTATTTACAACAATTCAGCATTACTTAATTGAGGATTATGTGGTTACGCAAAGTAGCAAAACAGGTGCTTTGTCCTGAAGCAGAAAAGTAATTTTATGTGTCAATATTCATTTTATACCAAGGGCCTTTATGACTGAGTGGTCTAGATCATATTGCCTCTAACTACTACTGGTTCTATTCCCACTCAATACCTATCCTTCTGATAAAAGTCTTGTCTGTTTGCTTGCCAAAGTTAAGTGATTTTTACCAGGATCTTCTAGTTTCCTCTACCATTCTAGAAATGACAATCTGATAGTAAAATTAAAATGTGCAAAATATTGTATGCCTATGTCAAAGAACAATTAGTTATGGCCTGTAAATGAATCCATGTTAAAAAAAAAATCTAAAAGTTTGACTTGAGGTCAAGGGTCAAGGTTATTTACAGGTCGTTGTCATAATGATACACTAATATGCCAAATTAGATATGTTTATGTCAACTAACAAAGAAGTTATGGTCTAAATATAAATCTGCAGACAGGCAGACACACACAGTGATTCCTATATACCCCCCTAACCCCCCCCCCCCCCCTTCCCAAAAAAAAAAAAAAAAAAAAAAAAAAAAAAAAAAAAAAAAAAGTGGGTATAAGAAGTATCTTGCAAACTCACAGCTAAGTAACTGTCAGAAGTTATGTTTCACTAAATGCTGTAGTGATCTAAAGCACTGCTTTACAAATCACAGTGCAAGTCTCACCGCCTAGGTTAGAAAGAATCATCCTATCAATTTTTTTAAGTAGTCTATATTATATCTTAGATGAGAATCACATACATACTGAACACAAAGGTTTTCTACAGGGTTACTTGTAAGGCTTCGAAAGTATTGGCAGTAATGATTCAGGGAATAATACATCAAGTAAACAAATTTTAATAGATAGATGATATAATTCAACATCTTATCCCTAAGTAAGTATTTATTCTCATTTCATCCAACATATTACAAGTAGATTTTACCAGAGTACCACAAACACTTCCCTGTTACACTTGTGCAGAACTTTTTTCTCCACACTATAAGTTAGCATTTTCCTAAAAAACAATGTCATTTTAGAAGATTGTGATGTAAACATTTTTCAACATATTTTACATAAAGTTATGATCACCTAGTACAATGGTTACGCTGTATTACTCTCCCATTTATTTTTTACAGTACAAGGGAAACAACTCTTACAAGTTTATAGTTATTGTTACAGGTATTGATATTTAGACTATATAAAGAAACTTAACAGCTATGAAATACAGGCAAGACTTCTTTTTGTAACCCGACCTATTAAATTCTATGTAATTTTTTTTTTTTTAAAAAATCAGTTTCACATAAATGTTCAAAATGGTTTTGATTTTATCATTTTAGGCCATTTCAGTTGAATTGTAATTAAAATTTCAGTGGATGGTACAAAAGGAAGTCTTTCTGAATTACAAATTGATGTCAAAATAATTATGTATACATCTTGGACAACAAAGGTAGGTATAATACAGTAACAAACGCTTTCAATTTGTTACTATCAATAAATTGCAAATGGCTACTAAAGTCTTTCACAAAAAAAAAAAGGCATTGAAAACATAAGAAAACCAGCGAGATTATGTATGCTTCTAAAAACAAAAACTAAACAGAAGTTTGCAGATAACGAGATTACTTGTCTGAATGGCAACATAATTTTATAAAGGATGCCTTATAAACTTAACACTTGGACATATTTCATCAATGCAAATGTTTTACTGAAAAAGCAGGTTAATGTCACATTCCATAATGCTGTTACTGTTTTTGAAAGCTATCACCATAGCAGTAACAAATCTATATCCTTAATATATGACTAAGAAAATAAATCATCAGTAATTTTTTTTTTTTTTTTGTCGAGCCTGGCATCGTCATAAGACAAGACTTAGGTGTTACTTTTCAGGTGTCGCCAGCAGCCGCGTCGGTGGCGGCAGAATGTCAAAATGTGAAAGTTTATCTTAAAATCCTTATCTCTTAAATCAATACTGTTATTGCATTGAAATTTGCAACACAATTTCATCATGCAGTTTAATTATGATTACATGAGTATATAAGCTGATGTTTCAACTGTTTTTGATTTAAAAACTTGCTTTTTTACAGAAAAAAGGGAATTTTCAGAAAATGCTCCTACAGACACATTGTTCTTTTTTTTTTTTTTTAAATTTTTAGTTTAGCATGTACAATGATAGAACATTAATATATATTATGGGTATTTTCAAAAAGTGACATTTGTTGGTTTTTTTTTTTTTTTTTTTTTTTTTTTTTTTTTTTTTTTTTTTTATATATATATATATATATAAAGGACACATTTTGAGAAAATTTTGAAAGTACATCTAAATCTTGATGATTTACATTTTAATTTTGTTTGATTAGTTTCTGGATTATAAACAATGCCTATAGACCATTTATATCAATTTTGGGATATATCTTGATTTTAAATGAAAAAAAATACAAATTTTGAGAAAATGCATTTTGTTCTAAACCAATATCATTTTGGAATTCAAAAAAAAGCTCTATTAGTTACTGTGTTATTTACCTTGTATATGAGTGTATTTTTCTAGTTTTAGAGTTTATTTTTTTTTTTTTTAGTTTTAGGGCAGATCCAAGATTTTGGATAAAAAATTGAGAAATTTTGTTTTAGCTCAAACAAACATGAATACTTTCTTCTCTTATGTAATTTAAGTTTTAATGTAATGTACAATAAAAATTATAGTTCAGCTATCCAGTGTTATGTAAAAAGAAAGATATTTGTTTGAAAAATACAATTTTACTTATGAAATGCATTTTGTACTTAACCAACATTATTTGTAACACCAATAAATAATATTACAGTCTGAATTTTAAAAATGTTTTTCTTATTGATTAAAAACTAACCAGGCAAGACATTTAATTCTGCAAAATTCTTGTTTTGTGACAAAG
Source organism: Tegillarca granosa (assembly GCA_029721355.1). Lineage (NCBI taxonomy): Eukaryota > Metazoa > Mollusca > Bivalvia > Arcoida > Arcidae > Tegillarca > Tegillarca granosa. The sequence goes on along the minus strand of CM056594.1, from coordinate 36,826,163 downwards.
ACATCTTACCCTACCTACTTCTTCTGAAGAATTCTGTAATCAATAAATTGAATAATGCATTAGTTTTTTTTAAACCTACCACGACCATGTGTATTAAAGGATACAAATTTAATATGAGAAATTTCAAGAATGATAATTCTTTATATTACATGCAATTGAATATTATTATAAAATGCACCTCGTTATATTTTAATTTTTTTTTTTTAATGCAAAACATATGTGACACCACTTACACATAAGCAGGAAAATATAAGGCAATAAGAGTTATCTCCCTTTGCACAAAACCCAACCCACTATGAAATATATGTATTTTCTAACATGAATTTCTAAGGACAATTAGTAAAAAAAAATAGCATTTAATTATTGTCATAAATATAGGTGAAAAAGTTTTTGACAAGTTTTATTTAAATACAGAATTTTGCACTTCGAAATGATTTTCTTTTAGAATTGATTAGGAACTGTTAACTAGTTAAATCACAAACTAAATGTTAATGGACAGGCATGCAGATAGACAGACAAACAAACAGACAGACAGACAAAGCACAGACAGGTTGATAAATGGACAGAAAGACAGACAGGTAGTATGAAAACAAATTCAGTTTTTACAGGTATATAAAATCTACAGAAACCAATTAATACAAAATCCATATTCCTGCAGTACCAAATTGGGTTGTTTTTATACATAAGTTTTTATTGTATGAGAGTCCACAATCTTTACATGCTGGTGATGTCTCGATATAAACAATTTAATGATGATTTTGTATATTAATCTTATTTGTGATCTTGAATTCCATTAAATTAATCAATACAATAATAGAAAGGAAAATGGGTTTAATTTCCATATTCTATACAATTAATCAATTTGTTTAAGACCGAGAAGAGATTAAGTAGTTTAAACATTATTATGACATTGTATTCCAACAATATATATCAATAAAGATATTGATACTTAATGGGCAGAAATATTGATTGACTTTGGCTGATTTGCATATTTCTGCTACTAAATCCAATCAAGGAACTGCTGAGATTATTTATGCATACATTTAGAAAAGCTATGATAAAAGGTCTTTCAATAACGCAATGTTTCACATAAAAATAAAGGCCTCGGTTGCCAATCAGTCTTAAGCGCATGCTTACAGATCAGTGCCTCTAACCAACTAGGTTTGAATCCCACTCTGTCAAACCTAGTGCAAGAAAGTATGTCAGTTTGCTTGCCAAAGTCAGTGTTTTTTTCAGGCACTCCAGTGTCTTCCACCATCTCAGATATGACTGCCTCATTGTCTCGACTGAGGCATAAAACACTATTTCTCGACTCATATGAATTTTGGCTCATCAAAAATCTGCCTTATTTGTTACAAATGAGTTCCACAATCTTCAACCAATTATAGGCTAGTATATATACATATACCGGTAAATTAAATTTTACAAAAACAAGAAGGAATGCTAAAGTAATTTCTGTTGACAAAAAAGTTTAAACTACTGGTATATCCAGTGATGTTAAACTAAATTTATGTTAAAACACAGAGACAAGACATATGACATTTTCTGTTAATCTGCATTTTTGGTCAACAAAAATTACTTTGTAGATTGAAGTGTTCTATTTAGGAACAAAATGAGGAAGATCAGACCAATTCAACTTGAACATAAATTTCTGGTGTACAAAGGATCCTATTAACTCCAATATAAATTTTAAATAATGACAAGTGTTAAATACTGGTATACTGAGATGTTAACACTATCTCCCTTCAAAAGATGATCCAAAAATGAACTACATACATCCCAAAATCATTAAAGGCATGGGCTTAATAAGCAGGAAACAGTACTTATATTATGTTTCTATTTTATTGTTTGATTGGTTTGTTTTACTTTACTGGCTATATCAGCTACTGTAGAATCATTAATATTCGTTGGGTTAAAATTTCGTGGTTTTGCATTTTAAAAAAATTCTTTTGGTAGAAATTTTCGTGAAATTCAGTTTTGTGAAAATAAATCCCATTGAGGGCAATGGAAATTAAAAATTTTCAATCACAGTAACCCACGAAAATAACGAAATTTAATCCCCCACGAATATTTGTGATTTTACAGTATTTTCAGAAGCACATTATTCAATTGTAAAAAAAGAGAACTTTTATATAAATGTCTCCATAGTAACAGTTTACTACAGACAGGTTTTTCTCGATAATAGAGCAAGACAGGTTATACAATACAGTAAAACCTGTAAACAACCATGGGGCCAAAATATGGATTTACAGACAGGTGGTCTTCATGTAAAAAAGAGAATTTTTTTTGTTGGATTCAAAGTAATTGGAACTAAAACACTGGTTTTAATAGGCAGGTGGTCCTTTTATACAGATTATCACTATGGAAAGTGGCATTTTGTGAAACTTATGTTCCAGGTATCCATGTTCCACTGTAATTTATTATCTATTTTTTTAATCTTTTACACAAAGCAGCAAATAATTATTCTAATAGAGATCCTCTTATAATCTATATGATGATCTATCACTTTAACATTTTTCTATTACTTATAAAAAAAATTCTCCAGACAATTATATATCTTTCAAGGCAAAAAAGGACAGACAGTTTTAAAATATTGGACTATAAATTATTTCTTAAGATACAAACATGTCACAGCAATATACAATCTGACACAATTTTATCCTGTAGACAATTTGCAATCATGGAAAACGGTTTGTTTTACCTAAGAGAGGTGACTAGCATATGTTTGCAGTGAGTAAGATATCAATCATGATATTCTACAAATCGTAATACTTAGAACCTAAGAGAACAACAAGAGGATTATATGAATAAATTTCCATGACAACTATATTTTGAAAATGATATTGATCAGGCCTGCAGAATCCCTAAGGTGCCATTTCAAAAGTAAAATCAATTTTTTGTATCCATTTTTTTCTAAATATTCAAAAGGGTGAAATTAATTATGAAAATTCAGAGAAAAAAATCATTAAGAGCAAATAAAGATTCATATAAATCGTTAAAATCTGATGTTAAATTATATTTTCTTCCGAGTTAATGAGGATTAAATGATGGAATGTCTTCAACAGTGGAGAGATTTTTTTAGCTGATATTGACAGGATGGTGTGGAAATAGGAGTGCCACGGGAAAACTATTAACTGAAGCTAATTGACAAAAACTAGGATCCACTTGAGAGTGGGAGTTGCTGTAAATCGTTAGACCACAAGAACAAACAAGGTGTTTAAAATTCCTAAGGTTGTGTCCATCATAAAGAAGTGATATCTAATTCAATCCAATTTACAATTTATCTATTACTAGTAATCTAATGACCTATTTGGTAATTAGGAAATGAAATTTGCAATCCTCGCTAGGAACATTATCAACCTACCCTATATCAAATTTTTATCTCCAAAAGTCACTTTTATCATTTTTTAACCCAAATCTAATTTTCATCTTTAGAAAAAAAAAAGACAAAATAAGAAACTTGAAATTGGGGAAAACATATATCAGATGTGAATAAATTTGTTTATTGAATTGTTTAAATAAGTTTGACTGATAAACAGAGGGGTGAAGTTGATTGGTTAACATGTTAAATAAGTCTCTAGAATATCTGTAGCTGAAATAAGCTTGGCATTAATTGAATTATTTTATTTTATATAAATTTAGTATCTAGCATGGCTAAATTAAGTATTGGTTGTTGATAAGGTCTCTAGCATGGTAGAAATATACTTTATTTAAATGAGTCTCTAGCATTGCTGAATTAAGCATCAGTTGGTTAATTGGGTCTCCATTGTGGTAGAAATACATTTGACTGTGTGTGTGTGTGTGTGTGTGTGCATTATATAGTGTTGCAGTAACAAGCTTCTTAACAAATACATTTTCTCTATTACTGAAAAAAACAACATACAAGCTTACAAAAGCATAAACACTAGTAATTAGATGTCACGAAAAACATGAATCAATGCTTACTAATTGGTTAGACGTTACACCCATTACACGGATAAAATAACAACGCAAATGATTTTTACTAACAAATCGATACTAGTTTGATTTTCCTAGCATGTTGAACCCTCATCTAAGGTATAAAATATCGCCAAACATATTGACATCAATTTTCTCTGTAAATTATTCTTCAATGTCCTTAATCTCCAGTTTTATCAGAAAAGGCAATTAGTTATATCCTTATCTTATAACAGTTATAGCTAAAATAAGAACACTTTTTTTCCTGACACTGATGGTTGTTCTTACTACAAGAGAGTCTAGAGACTGTCGATTCCACTTCAAATTTGCAGCCTCTTAGTTCAATATCTCCTTTTTTATCAGAATCACTGCCACAATATTCATAAATGTCATGATAAAATGCACTCTAAAAATACTAAATGCCTGGACTTCACTACATCAAATACAAGAAACAATTTATTTCATGGAGTTTAATTTCGCTTGTACTAAGGTTACTACCTGAAGTTACAAAATAATTATTTAATGGATGGAATTTTGCATTGTGACAGCCAGCATGACCACATTTTTTTCTACAAAAGAGAAAGAGAAAGCCACGAAAAGAAAACTGTATTATCAAGCCTAATGCCCTGTTAATTAGACGACAAATTCTTAAATGGGAAATTTACAGCTTTCATTTCAAGAATGAAAGGACATGGATTTGAACCCTAGCCAGGTCATACATGTAACTAAGACTTAAGAGTATGATAATATACTGTTCCCTAGGTCAGCATTAGGAAGACAGAGTATCTACAAGGTCACCCAGTGCTAGGATAATGTAACTGGGGGTTCTGTGGCATATTGACTTGATGAGCTGGTGTTGCAGCAAAACAATGCTCTGAGAAAGCATTAGTATAAGGCAGACCAAAATCCACTCTTTTACATCTCAAATATAAAGGAACTTATTCTAAGATCACTCTTTAGTTATTCATGAATTTGAATTTGTTGTGAGAAGATAAGCCAAATATTTGAAGAACAAATATTTTACGAAAAATAATGCCCAATGCACAAATGAGACAACAAAACAAAATACAATATATTTTTCAGCCAAATGGATGCACTAACAAGATGAGAAAATTGATACAATGATAAAACTGTCTGCTTTTAGATCTTAGCTTTAATTTCTTCTCAATATTTATGTCTGCAACAGTCCCTAATACAAAGCTGTCTCATCTTTGACAGATTCTTATATAAAAAAACACCTGAATCATGTAGATATAAAAAGTTGAATTTTAAGCTTTGTCCAAGTTTTCTTTGATGAAAAACTTGGATGAAATATACCAGGCTTAATAAATCTATTTGAGCTGCAGAAATATTGTGATAAGCTGAACAAAAAGACATGAACATAGATCTATATAACTAGCTATATACTATAGAATTTCTAGTTATTTGCATGCTACATGTACAAAATGCCAGTTCATTTAGTTTTCATTTAATTCTGGATAGGATTAAAGATTATTTCATTTATATAGATTTATATAGACGCAAACTGAAGAATGAAGCGATGTTGTTTCAACCCTAGTTAAAATTGTTTCATTTTTATTAACTCGTCAGTTATGGCATGATTGAAGAAACAGCAATAAAAGGCAAAAACTTCTGCCTATCTGTATTCACACTGATTACAAAAGTATGAAAAAAAGGACATGCAAGGCTGGTTTTTACTACTTTGTGACTGTGGATGTTTCTCTTAAAATTGTGATAAAACCCTTATAGAAGCTGAAATTGTGAAAATGAAAAATGCTGTTATACATGTCAACACACAGTCATTAAGTGCATGTACACTGCTACAAATGTATCTCTTATATCAATACCTAAGTATGTTAGTTCTGTAGTTGCAATGTAAATACACAATTTATTTTGACATTTTATATCAAACAGATTTAATATTTTTAAAATTTTTGGTAATTCTAAATATAAATGATTTGTAATAAAGGGCTGCACTTTCGCCCTCAAAATGACTTAGCACAAGCTGCAACATGAGATTTTTCAATGTCATATGTAATTTTAATGCCTTTGAAGAAGTAATTTACTTTATTCATCAGGTTGGATGCCCAATAAACTGATTGATTATTGCTAAGTTGACTTAAAACTGTTATTGACTATAAAGTATTTGCTTCGTCATTTTTATGGTTCATCGGGCCACTGAGATCCAGCTTACAGAAAAATAGCCATTTTTTACTCAAGATCAAGCCCTGCTTTATGACAATTTATCTGTTTACACATGAAAGGTGAATTTATCCTACCAAGTTATTTACAAACCCCTGGCCTGAATTTAACCAATAATAAATCATAAATCATATATACCAATTATAGAAAAAAAAATCAATCAATAATGTTTTAACCCTAGCAAAGAAGCTTTTTTTCTCTGTTGGTGTTCAGCTTTGTAAATGGTGAAAAATGCATGCATACATTTTCAAACAAACAAACAAACAAATAAATAAATAAATCAATAAAATAATTAAATAAATAAATATTTGCTGATATTGAAACAAAGTCAAGACTATCCAGAAGGATGTATATTGAATAAAGATTAGGCCACAAAGTTAAAACTTGTTTTGCCTAAAAGGAACAGGCTGCAGTCTTCATTGTTGGAAGCAGTGTTAACTTTTGATTTAATTTTTTTCAAATTGTTAACATCCTTAAGACCAACTGATTACAAAAATAATTAAAATCCATATTCATCATGGAAATAATACCAAAACCAACTTAGAAAATAGAAGATGGATCACCTGATCCTAAAGTTCTTGGCTTTGTGAAGTTATAAAGATAGACCTGCATGACCTTAGTGTTTTTGACTACGTGAACTAACCAAGAAAGACCATTTATTTCAATATTTTATTTTATATTTAGCAATTTTGTTTGTCATCAGTACATACATCACCAGCCAATGATTATTGGCACTAAGGATACTGTATGGCTTTATTTGACAAAATTGTCTAAGGAAAGTCAACATCTTTTACAAGTTACTTAAGAGCAAACTGATTTAAAATTTTATTACATAAAAAGTTTGACACAAAATTCACAAAAACATTGAAGATTTTTTGTGTATATAATAAATTTACACATGCCATTTTTTTCTGACACTTGGGTTCTTTGAAAAGAGCATGATGAACCATAGCACTTTACAAAAGTCATTTTCTTTTATTTAACCCTTAGCTGGTGACATCTCAATGTAAGTGAAATAATTTTGACTAATATCTAAATTCCATGTTACTTATTCACTCACTAAGACTTGTTTCATTATTTTATGAACAAAAATATTAATTATCTAAATGAAAGCCAAGTAACAGAGGCACCTAATGTGTGTTTTCAGAGACAGTATTATGACTTTTGATTTTTTTTTTTACAACTAAAGACGTTTTAACGAGAAAGTAATGTAAATCTCATAAAGAACTGAATTACAACATCAACAAATAACTTTGTTTGTCAATATCATTTTACATGATCAAATCAAGACATTACCCTATTCGGAATTACCATACAAAATTGGACCAATTATTTGACAGTATCTGGTAAGCTACAAGGTTTTAACGACACCGACACTGATATGCTAGTAATTACATAGACTTCTTATTACTCTGAATCAGTTTTCTGTTGTATCTAGTTTATTGTTGACTTGGTTTTATATAAACCAGATAAAAAAAAACTTGATTCTCTTAACACACTACTACAAATGTGAGAGAAAAAAAAAGAGGAAAAAAATGTTTTTTAATTAAATATATTTCTGTATGCTTGATAACAGTGTTACTGTTTTCTAGTGTTTTGATAAACAAGTGTATTATGAGAAGTGTAAGCTTAACAATGGAATAATTTTCAGAACCAGTTCTTCCTAATAATTTCAAACACACCAATTGTTTTATATTTCTGTATAATAGTCAGTCAGATGACGGCATAGATTTCGAATAACTGACTTCTAACTATCAGAATATTCATGATTAATGGTTGTAACTGTATGTAACAAGAAGCTCTTGTAAATTTATGTCTCCTCTTTTGTTGCAAAGAAAAAAAATTAAGATGTTTTGCATACCATGTAACAATTCATCATGCTTGAGTAAACTATGCATTTCTGATATATATATGAAATGTTTATATTTAGAATATATTTCTAAAAATAATACCTATATAATCCATCATTTCTAAAAATATATAACTATAACTGTAATTTTGTAAAATTTCATGTTCATTTTGTTTTTGTAAATTTTCGAGTTACCAGACACGAAAATAAAACTTTTATAAATACACATATTTAGTTTTAATATTAGTGACTTGCATTTGTACTAAATGTTAATCCAATGTTGCCAAAAAATTTAATAACTGGTTTCATCTTGATATTCTTACAAATTCATACACATATTTCCTAATTTACAGAAAATAGTACCAGGAACAATATTCTTTGACACAAATCATAATAACGTCACAGGCATGGGAAATTCAAAAATAATTTCATATTCAAGGTTTAACAAGTTTGAAACTGTAACAGAGATACAATGAATGAAAATCTCCAATAAAACTGATGATTGTGAATTTAGAAAAAAAAAATCCCTTGGTAATGCTGTTGCTGCTAGGCCATTATACAAAGTCATTTAATCTTTTATAAAATACTAAAATCAGCAAAATGTTTTCCTGTATTTAATCTATCAACATTACATAAAACATTCATTTTATTCTAGTTCTCATAATACAATCTGATTTGTAACATAAAACTCATGATTCTTGTCCTAAAAATAATTCAAACTAAATATTTCATATATCAATGTTATGTCTGTTTTAAATGTTTAGACAAAGATAAAAATTTGTAAAAGCAACTATTATCTTCAATTTATCTTAGGCAAGGATCATTTTCAATTTCTCTTTGAACAATTAAGATAGATAAAAGTGATCATACATGTGTTATGCATTTGATATATTACAACCATACATGTTTTGAAATTCATTTAAATGTAGGCAGTGGAATTTAAACCAGATTTTATGAGTTTGCATGTTTTTCTGAACAAGACTGTTAGTTGGTTGTAATGTTTTTAATTGTACCATCAACTTTTTCAGCTATTGGTATTGAGAGTTAGGTTATCTTTGTAATGTTTTTAATTGTCCCATCAACAGTTTTTCAGCTATTGGTATTGAGAGTTAGGTTATCTTTGTAATGTTTTTAATTGTCCCATCAACATTGAGAGTTAGGTTATCTTTGTAATGTTTTTAATTGTCCCATCAACAGTTTTTCAGCTATTGGTATTGAGAGTTAATCTTTCTCTAAGGAAAAAATCAGTTGGTAGAGTGCTCGCTCCGTAAGTAGAAGGTCATGGGTTCGAGCCCCGGCCGGGTCTGACCCAAGACTTGAAAGTTGGTAGTGACTGTTCTTTTGCCAAGCACTCGGCATTACAAAACGAAAGTCACGGTTCTTTCGGATGGGAACTTAAAATAAACAAGGTCCCGTGTCATGGCAGGCATGGCACGATAAAGAACCCTGCTGTATAATGCCATCAAGGCAACGCACAGGCAAAATTTCTTCACTTTCGTCTATAGCTGGTGACGTCTCGATATAAGTGAAATATTCTTGACTGGGACGTTAAACACCATTACTCAACTCAACTCTCTAAGGAATAATCTAAGAACAAGTTTTGTGTGTGCATTAGATGTTCAATTGTGTATTATGACCTCCCGTGTACTAGCATGCACTTGGGGCAACTTTTTGTTAAGGTGCTAGGTCCACAGAGTCAGTATGCCTGACATACCACTCTTCAACTCACCTTACCCTGACACTAAATTTACCAGTCAATACTATGTCATTCTAATGCTGAGTGCCAGACAAGAAAGCCATCTTGGACTTAGGATTTGGTCAAAAATCATATACTTTAATCTTTTCCATCCACACAAAATTTGGTTTCATCTGGTCAAGTGGTTTCAGAGAAGTCTTCTATCAAAGAATCAGCTATATTTAGCTGCTAATTTGCATAAAAGCTAATAGCATGCAAATAAAAAAGCAATTAAAAAATCTGTTAAATATATGAAATGTCTAGAGTTTTACTTTGTATATACCAAATCTATTTGAACCAAATAAATATATTATGGCCATTTTCCTGTTTTTTCTTTCTTTCTTTTTACATTTAGTAACAGCACCCTTATTGTTTTAGGATCTGGCCAAAACTCATGAACTTTAATCTACTCCACCAAGGAACCTTTCACAACAAATCTGATTTTATTTTGTCAAGTGATTTCAGAAAGAAGATTGAAGTTTATGCATGCACAGAGGACTTTGCCATGCCATCAGCTCAGCTGGCTGTAGCCAGTTCAACTAAAAAAGGGATTTACTAACTATCAGCACTTGTAAACAAGAGTTGTCTGAAGATAATGTAGAATGTAGCCATTCAATCGGATAATTACTCTCAGGCAAACTTGCATACATTACAAAATGCTGAATTGATTGTAAATAGGTTTTACTGTATCCAAACTTTTTAAACAAGAGTTGTCAGAAGATAAAGCAGATCACAAAACTCTCATTTAACAAAACAACCCTTAGGAAAAAATTGCATCAATAGAAAAAGGATAAGAGGCAGTAATAGTTCTTAAGACTTTCATTTGGTTACTGAAATGAGCAAACAAACAAGTCCCTATTACATTATTTGAGGTAAAAATACTATATTGGAGCATATGAAATGGAGATGGGAAGAAAACAGAACACTTATTCTATTAAGTCTATTAAGTAAAAATGTTAAGAATATTACATTACGTTCAACCTTCCAATTCTGTTTCAATCTTAAACGTCACATCTGTTCTTATTATAACACATGACAACACCTTTCTACCACAGGAAATATGATTGACTGAGAAAAAATATCTAAAAGCTTCTTTTTCTATCAGGAAAGCTTAATTCTCATCTTGGCAATCTTTTTTATTGATTAATCATGTTTTAAAAGACAGTGTCACCCTTCGGTACGGACATATAATACTTCAACTGTCAGTGAAGCTACAAATCTTGGCAAGTTGTTAACAGACCAGTGACTTACTTTATACATAATTTCTTCATTTACTTGTTTGTTCAGACAAGACATTGGTAAAATATCTGATATTTTACTTAATTATAATTTTTTTTCAACTGCCTGGGAAGCTGATGGTATTGAAAATGAACATTTTTTCAAAGATATTCTTATTTTATTAACAAAATTGTCAAAAGTCTAATGACTTAATGAAAAATTTAATTTTTTTTTTTTTTTTTTTTTTTTTTTGTCTCAGCTGTCTTGAAAGTTGATTATGCAATTCATTTAATAAAGTGTTTTTCAGAGATACTCTAGATTTTCAATAAAATCTTCAATAAATTGTCAAACAATTTCATGATATCAAATTTTTAGAGTTTTTGCCTTAGCCCATAGGGACTGAGCTGGATGTAAAATTCATTCAAAATACCAGTAAATGGCTTTCAATGATAATCTTATTTTCTGTAAAATCTTCAATGGGCTGTCAGATTACTTCATACAAATCAAATCATTTTGTCTTCAGTTGCCAAGGCACTTGTCACTTGATGTTATTCAAAACAAATAAGGTTTTCAAAGATATTCTATTTTGGTCAAAGTTTTAATAGACCGTCATTTCACTCCTTCAGCATAACTAACATCTTCAACAAAACTAATAACATATCCAAAAACAGTGACAATACAGTTATTCAAGATGACAGTTGCTAAATTAATTTCCTGTTCTTCAAATTTATCTTTAAAAAAAGAAAAAAAATTCTTTAATGCCAAGAGAAACTGGAATTTCCATTAACCCTCTTCGATCTTTGTCTATCTTTTTGCTACTAAAGCAGTACATGTACTATAAAAATTAGTATCAGAGGAAACTGCAGACAGAGAATGACTACAAAACACCTCACATTAATCTCAGTATAGAATTTTATTTTTTTAATTACTCTAATATAGAATATAAAATTAAAACTTAGCTCATATTGTTCATAAGAATGCATTCTGTCAACTTAATTGAAAGCATTGGGTATAGATGGACTGGTGCCTTATGTACCAGTAAAATGATTATTTTATAAATATTGGTATGGTCAGTTCTAGAATGGTAGGAAAAACAAGAATGCCTTTCTTTCCTAAAACCTGACCTTTCAAACCTGAATCACTTGCTTAAACTCAAAACTAATCAAAGTAAGAATCCAAACTAGCAGTTAAATAAGATACAGTGACCTGGTGGTCAGCATTTTTGACAACTTAGCCATCCAATCCCTAGCCTTTATCTTATGTAGAGTAGAGGGGAGTAATGGTATATAATGACCCAGTCCAGGATTCTTTCCTTAATATTGTGATGCTCTGTTCTGGGATGGTCGTGGAAACTTGAATTTCTGTAGGAAATATCTTCACTTTTAACAGACAAACTGACAATATTTCTCAATGCCAAAAAGGGATTCAAATCTAAACAATGCTTTAGACCACATAGCTACCTAGATTCCCTTGTATCAAATAGATAATAATTATGTCAGCACCATAGACATGCTGCACAGATAGATGTTTTAATACTATGTTTGTAACTATCACCCAACACATTCTTAAACTGATCTTTATGTACTGTGTACAGACAATATCTTATGATTTTAGGTCTTAAATCAAAAACAATTGGCTGTTTACAGAACGTCTATCATAAAACATACATAAAACAGTCATGTAAACACAATAAATACAGAAATTTTTACAGTGATATTATTCTACATCTCATGATGTAAAATCTATGCCAAAATTCATGTTGTGACAAAACAACTACTGCAACCAATTAACCTAGTTATTGAAAACATATCCTTAATGGAACTTCCAAAAAGAACCAGTAGTACCTGTATTACATGCATATAATTTGTAACTGGACCAAGGTCAAAGGTTAAACTTTCTGACATACACACAATCTAGTCGAAGATATATACTTTCACAACATGAATGCTTACTGCTGTAACATAAATATGGATGCTAATTACTGTATCCTATTAGGTAATTTTGTATGACAAATTATCATTAAGATGTTGGGTTTTTTTTTTTTTAAAGTTCATTGTTGTACATGCACATCACACTTAGCCAATCAAAATTAAATTTATGGCCATGACAATAATAACTTTTATGGTGCCCTGATTGAATCAGATCAATTAAATCCACAGAAATATCTCAAGAATTTCTATTTTCTGATATGTAAGTAAAGGTCATACTATAATTGTTACCATCTTGATATATATATGATTCAAAGCAACAAGCTCTAATTCTATATGTGGAAAAAATGGATATGACCTGAAAAACAGATAGACATCCACTAAGTGGAATTCAAATTTGATATTTTCCTATCTTACTGTAAATGCTCATGATTTTCTTTTAAGCCATGGCTAAGCGAATGAAATATTTTTAGATCTAAATGAGCTTAAAAGATTGTACATTTTTACTCAAAAGCAAATTTTTAATTTAACCTGTTTGTAAAAATCTTCTTAATCCCTTTTATTAATATCAGGCTCCAGTTTAGCAATCATTCCTTTACTTAGATGTTCTTTAAATCTAACAAATTTTGAAAATAATTATTATGATATTCAGGAATTTAAGGTGTTGTTGTGAAGATCACTTCAACTTAACTACATATTTATTTAGTTATGTAAAATGTTCATCTACTGTTCCAAAAAAAATTTCAAAAATTTGCCAGATTTTAGTTAGGGAAAAATTTTAGTTAAAGCATGATTGTGAAACTGGAGTCAACTGCTTATGACAATCAATCATACCCATTGTTATTTTTTACCTATATAATGAAGAACTATTGGGAAAATTAAGAAAAAAAACAAGAATTCCACAGATTTAAATGTCTCCCCTGGATAGTTTTTGATCGAGTAGAAAATACATTACTTTAACATTAACTTTCACATTTTGACACACCGCCGCCACTGACACCGGAAAAGTAACACCTAATTCTTGCCTTATAGCAATGCCAGGCTCAACAAAAACAGAATCACTTAAAAAACTTGTTCTGTGAAAACAATTGGCTTTTAATTTTCATTCAAAAAGACTTCACATTCTTGTTAAGCCTTTAAGTGATGCATTTATAAATCAGCAGATAAACTGATCACAGTTAATGAGTTAACAGTTTACTTTGATCTAAATTCAACAAAGTTTGAACTCTCTTAACAATGCCAAAAATTTCCAGTCTTGTAAAAAAAATTCATAAACTCATACAACTAAATAAAAAAAAATGTGAATTGAAATATCTGTACAAAAAACTTCAATTACAGAATAAAAAAAAAAGAAAAAGGTGTGAATAATGAAAGATGATTTTCTTTTGAGTTTTCTAATGAGTTTTAACGCTAACAACATCTGTACATGATCAGTAGGAAATAAGATTGCTAAGAGAGAGAGAGAGAGAAGAACCTGTGAACTATATAATTATATAAATGACTTGTGTCTATCGTATAGGATATATCACTAGATGATTTACCTGTTCTCTCGCTTTATTTGTTGTTTTTTTATCAATATAAATCTTCAAGTCTGCTAATAAGTTTCAAATTAACTTTGATATAATCAACATATTTTTTATGTCTTTTTTACTATGTACAATAACGAATTGTTGCATAACCTCACCTACTAAACATAGCAAATAAAAAATAGATCAGAGAAAAAAAACTAACAAACAGTAGATTTTTAACTTTTATATACATCTTTCATGAATTTTTTTATATTTTTCTAAGTTATCAATGTCTGACTTAATGAAGAAAATGCACAAAAATATTTAATATACTTATTATTTCACATGAAATACATAAACATATATATGTTACCTCTTTGCCCTGGAGTACTGATAAAGCAGATGACCGTCGCCTTTGGTGATGATAATGAGGTGGTGGCGGAGGATACAGATGGAGTTGCTGATTTTCCAAATGTGTTAATGGATGAAAATCACGAGATTCCACATAAGAAGGCCTTCTTTGTTTATGTTCTAATACAAACTGTGTTGAAGCTGAGGTAAATATATTTGCCATGTCTCAGCTCTGCATATCAAAAACATTTTACACATACCAGATTTATTTCCCTTTACTTTCCTAGTGAAAAGACTCATCAACACTGAGTGCCAACATTAACAAGTTAGAGAAATAAAAAACAAAAAAAAAGTGCTGAGATTATCTCCCTTGAGGAAATGAAACTACACAAATCAATTTAGAGTAGTTAATCCACCAAAATTTGAAAACAAAAAATTACTGAGGCATAACTGTAATACAAATAAGGTTGTAAAAATAAGACATTACTAAATACACACCAGTTATCTATATTCCAATATCATAATGTTATATAAAAAGATATACTATATTTGTAATATAGAATTTTATAATAAATATGTGTACATATGATGTGCACTAACAATTTACCATTCTAAATCTACAGAATGATAGTAATGTGATTCCAATAACCAATCTTGAATAGTGTATTAACTGAGAGAAAAATGGCACAATCTAATCATAGAAATATGAACATCAACGGACAACTGTCACTTGGTCTCTAGTGTCCTATACTTTTAATAGCTATGCCGTCATTAATTAATAACTACATTATAAGGACACACACAAACATGAATGCTGCTTTCTTTGTATTTGATAACAATTTCATCGATCTTACAGGTTTTAGTGGCATACTATCTTATGTCTAGGGGGAGAAAATCAATGTCACCATTAACACACATCCTTATACTGCTTAATATCCGCGTTGTCGTAGTTGTTGTGCAATGACAAAACACTTCTTAAACAAATGATATGTTTTACCATGCATTTAGATTTCTTTCAGGTATAATTAACTTAATTAGAAGCAGTGTATCAATATTTTAGTTGCCTGGTTTTTAAATACATCTTTTTCCTGCTTTTCACTTTAGTGGGTGTAACTTTAATTATGTTATTAAACGATCAAATTTCACTTATGAACTTAGAGCGAAGTTCATTTTTAAGGCTACAATAGATTTCATTAAGTAATAAAATACTAGTATATATGGTATTACTAAATAAAAATTAATATTTAATAAAAAAAAAAATTTTTTTAAAAGAAAAATCAAAATTTATTTCTATTTGATATTTCAACTTCATTTCACAATACAGTCAAACCCGGTTAATCGCATAGCCTCCGTGATTCAAAACTGTATGCGATTAACCGATATATGCGATTAAGCGGGTTTTACTATTTTACACATATCGATTAAGTTCCTGCATAGATGGTGTCATTAAAATGATTATGCATGTAAGAAAAGTAGTTTTATATTTTTGTGTGAAAAAAAAAGAAAAATCTGATTAATTTCCACCCTACAATCAGAGAATAATTTTGTACAAAAAATAATAAAATTATTTCATGACAAAAAGTGTTTGTTAGTGTAACGGCAAGGTAAATTCAAACCAATACTTCTATGCCCTTGCCGTTTAAAATATCAACGGGATGTACTGTATGATTAAAACATTTCCCCCTTCTACCGCTATTGAGATTTTATAAAAATTTTAAAAGCATTTTCTCGTGAAAAAAATGGCATCCTGAAAATTCAGAATTGCCGATGTGGCCCATTGAAAAAGTTTTCACCCGACATTTGAAGTTATTATCAGCATTGCTACACACACAAAACATTGTTTTAATGTATATTTCAAATAAACTATATGTTAAATTTACCTTTTGTGTTGTTTATTTCATTATAAAAATTACTTTTTATGTGTTTGTTGATGAATAATCGCGACACAAATGCAATACACATCGAGGACGCCATCTTGGAAAACATGCAGCCAGTACATTTAATGTAAGATTTACTTCCCTTTAGCCTTTGTTATACATATCAAATGAAAATCACTGACAATGACCGAATGGGGTCATATGCAAATGCGCTGCATACCAGAAAAGTTCAACACATTTTTTAACCAATGAAAATAACATTATTTTTGTTTACTGACGACTGTGTATTTCCGTTTTTCTAAAGTTACCAATAATAAAACTTATTCTGAGAGGTTCCAACAGGTCATTTTACACGTAAACGTAATTCCTTTTAATTTTGCCATAATCTTTAAACCTCACATCGGCACTTTTTATTAGATATGAGACCTTTTTATGTCTTTCTTTATTAATTTATAAATAATTTTTTTCTGAAACTTTACAATGGTGAAAGAGGTCCCACATACAAAAACCCACATGGTATCCTCCTTGATAGACACGCGACAACTGTGTCATTTAACAATCAGCTGGTGATGGCTTCTTTCACTTATTCAATGGGATTGCTTAATAAACAAATTTTAACCAAGCGTAACAAGGTTTTGGATGATGAAACAAAAACATTAGACAAGCGACTTCAGGTATTTACTGATTAATAAACAAAAACCTGATTTTTTATCTTTGATATTTTAACCATTGACTGTCACGTACGCATGTGGTAGCATTAATTAGTCTTATTTAATAATGCTTATGTTTGACGGAATGTAGATATCTCATGTGATTTGGTTGTTTTAACAATTTATTAAGTGTACCTTTGTACAACTTATTAATGATTCGCCTGTCATAATTCTCTTTTAAACTATTTTGAAGAAAAATTACAAAAATTTAAAATTATTAGAGATGGTTGGAGATCGGGTCGAGAAATTTTCTATGCGATTAAGCGAGTTTGGACTGTTTTGGCTATGCAATTAAACGGGTATTTTTCAATAGAATACATAGGAAATGGTTTTGGATTTCACAATCCTATGCGATTATCCAATTTATGCGATTATCCGATATGCGATTAAGTGGGTTCGACTGTATATACTTTATGGATTGAATGAATTAGAGAAATACATGCACTTCTATATGTAAAAAGACATAGGAACATTATGCATATACTCAAGAGAATAACTGTGTGATTACTTGATAAATGATTTATGGTCAATTACCTGACTGCAAGTAATGATATCTGAATTTCTGTTTTATAATATGACCAATTTGAAATTACAATAACTATAGTAACAAATAAACTATTCATCTGCATGAATTTATCAGTCAAATCTATTTTTGATATTTTTTTAGTACCCAGTTGTAGTCAAATATGTAGTGCTAACTCACTGAGATTCTATACATCTACTCTAAAATAGCAATATATGTTTCACACCGAAGTAAAACAATACATTCTGAGGTGTTATTGTGCAATATATATCAATATTTGCACACAAACTTTGTTTCAGTCTGAAGTTTCCTGAAACCATTTTTCATATATTTATTTTGTCGTGTGACACTGTCATCTGAATCATGACTGAAGAAGACATTTTTTCCAAAAATGATATTGCACTAGTTCTTATATTAATATATAGAACTGGAGCAAAATTTGTGCATTTTGAGACAAAAATGGTATTTTTAGAAGAAAAACAAGTGGAATATATTTTGCTATATAATATTTTATGGAACTGATATTGTGAAATATTGACTCTCATTGATTCTACATTTGCACTCACAATCTCGTGCAAATGTTGAGTCTTGGGACAATATTTCACAATATCAGTTTATAAACCTATTAAATAATTTTCTAAATGATCTTAAAGACAGTCTATCCTGAGCCAATAGGCTCATTAAACAGACAAATGAAAATTTAAGAACCTGCACCCTCTTATATAGAGCACCTGTCCATTACAAAGTTGCTAGTAGCTCTTAGCATTTCTGCAGGTACTCATACATTTACATAAGTCTGGTGGGATCTAGAACCTGCAATCTTTCAATCATGAGCTCAGGTACTCATGCATTTACATAAGCCTAGTGGGATCTAGAACCTGCAACCTTTCAATCATGAGCTCAGGTACTCATGCATTTACATAAGCCTAGTGGGATCTAGAACCTGCAATCTTTCAATCATGAGCTCAGGTACTCATGCATTTACATAAGCCTAGTGGGATCTAGAACCTGCAATCTTTCAATCATAAGCTCAGGTACTCATGCATTTACATAAGCCTAGTGGGATCTAGAACCTGCAATCTTTCAATCATGAGCTCAGGTACACATACATTTACATAAGCCTGGTAGGATCTAGAATCTGCAACCTTTCAGTCATGAGCTTGCTAAATGGACAACTCAGCAACAAGCCAATATATATTTACTGTTAAATGACCGACTTCAAAAATAACTCAAAATTAGCAAAATTGTTTGGATTTTCAGAAATTTGGCTAGTTATAAATTTTTGTTTGCATAAACCTTGGTAATCTGCTTAAAATCATTGCATTTCACACCAAAAGACCTCTGAAATAAACAAAAACAGATCCATACTGTTTTATTTAATCTTGATAGAAAAGTTTAAAACTTGAATCATCTAACAAACATTGACTGGAAAAGTTCCAAAATCTACTGCAGCTGACCATTTTTTATTTAGGAAAGCATTTTTTTCTCTTGTGTTTATATTTAATAGTTATATATATATATATATAAGCATTCATTTTGGTTTAAAACATCTTAATTTTGAACATCAGTGGGAGTAATTTTTTTGTTTTTATGAATTAAGACACAGAAAATATCAGATAAGAATAACTTCATGTAGAGATTTCCCTTTTTATAAATAAAGTGAAAATCAGGTATTACATACCATAGATTTATGGTAAACATTCATAAAATATTTTTACAGATACTGAAATTTTAAACTTTTAAGGTTATTGTAGCTGTATTTTTTCATGGTTCTGTCTTTTTTTTATTTTTTTAGCTATTTGCATAAAACTGATCTAAGAACATGTCACCTCCATCTATTGAATTCCATTAAAATTTTTGAAAATTATTTCAGACAGATATTTTCAAAATAACTTTATTTCATAATTTTTGGCCTTTATAGTTAAAATCAAGATTTTAGATGAGGGTACATTTAAAGTTTTATTTGTTCTTATTTGTTGTTGAAATGGTGTTAAAATTAAAATTATATTGATTAATGTATTTTATGACACTATAATTTGACAATACAAAAATAATCACTATTTGAAGTCCTTATATGATAATTCCAACATTTTCTATTGTGTAGTGGAAGTGTTAAGGACTATTAGAAAAGTAACCATGCAGTCTTTCCCTAAAGTTACCAGTCTCAAACTGTCAAACTGGTTGTTATTTCCAACACTTCAAATTCTGAAATGAAGTACCGGTAGATTAACACTTCAAACCACTTGGGCACATCATACAGACATAAAAATTTATAACAAAGAAAATCTATTTCTCACATGCAATTATTTCGGATAAAACTTTTACTAAATGACAAGACATCTTGGTTTAAAAACTTATGCCTTTATAATTCAGCTTTCTTACAATGGGATTACTTTTCAATTACTTGATACACATTTTGGCTGAATATGTCAACCTCAACATTGCTTTATTAAACAAGTTCTCAAATGCATTTAGGATTACATCAAATTTAATTGACTTTGTGAGGCTCATAGACCTAAGTCACATATGTAGATCAAAGTACATATAAAATTGTACCAAAGTTGCAGTCAGCCTGTCTATTAAGACCCATAAGAGCTATAAGGCAATTGTAATAAAAAAAGTTAAAAGCAGGAAATCCCAAAATATTTTTGTTCTGATCAATTATACTTGGTAAATTCTCAGATAAATTTTTTCTAGAAAACATTTAAATTTTAATATTCTAGAGATTCAAATTTAAGCTGAATTTTGATCACTGATAAAATTAAAACATTAATTCATTAAAGACAGGATATGACTGTCCATAATCTGTATATACATGCATTTGATAAAACAGGTTTTTTGTTAAAAGGTGTACTGTAATCATATCTAAAGAAAATTAGGTCAACTGTGTTGACAGTAAATGTTAAATATGGTAACACATTTTAATAAACTCTACCTAAATTACATCATACAATTTATCATTACATAAATAAAAGTGATATAACAAAAGACCTCTTTATATCCTACAGCTCTATAAAACAAAATGGCTCGGAGTCAGCGTCTTATTAAAGTTGACCAAATGAAAGTTATCATTCAATCTTTGCTTCATGTACCAATTTTTGTTTCTGAAGACCGATTGTAAGATTTTAGATTTTTAAAAGCAAACATAAAGCTGTAAAAAGAACATTAATGTATACTTCAAGGACTCTTCTACAACTTGTATTAGTCATCATTATACTTTTAGATTAAGAATTTTAAATTTTAACCCCTATGTGTTACAAAGGGTATGAATATTTAATAACTGAATAAGCTTTAATATTAAACTATTGCATTACCCATATGCCCACCTTACTAAAATAGTAAATAAATTATAGTTTGAAGAAGGAAGTATTTCTTTGCAAAATGATCATTTCTACGAAGATGCTATGGTTATGAAAAAGAAAATTACAAAAACATCAAATTTTCATATCAATGATTTTTTAAATAAAAGTCAGATATTCAGTCAGGACTGTGTAATCATACCTGCTTATCTTTTCTATTATGCATTCTTAAATTTAATCGCTTGGGCTATGCATGTATGTTGTATGCATGTCCTAGATAGATTAGAGAAAATGTGACAACTACTAATTGTAATTTCACAACAACACAACACAATGAACACATCTGTTTTAATCAAGTACATCTTAAAAAATATTACCTTCCAATATATTTTTAAGATATCAATATGATATAAATATCTAGTGGTTTCAAAAGAAGCAAGCCATATTTTTTTTTTTTTGATGTAAACTTTGTGTTTATGGATTATAAATGCTGAAAAGGTTCTTTACTGTATATTTCTCTTCATTTTCCTGTAAATTTATCAAATACTTTATTTTACTTTTTTTTTAATGTAGAGAAAATGACAAGACAATCCATACAAGGGTAAAGGGAGACAAATCTTGAAAAACTTCATTACAAAAAAAATTCTCCCATCTGTTTGACAATTAATGTTTGATGTATTGAATCACATGTAACACTTACATAACAGCAAATTAACAACAGATGTTCTCTTGTAATAAGTTAATAAAAGTCATTAATCATTTCATTATTACTACAACAGTATGATTGTATACTTAAGTCTACACAGAAAAGAAAAAAAGATGACATTTTGTACACATGTCATTTATCTAATGATATACCTGCTGTTAATAATTCTCAATGACATCCCACAATTATTAATCCTCAATCACATCACACAATGAACACTGAGTAATAAACATATGTTTTAATACTGTTACTGGGGCAGAAGTTTGCAGTGAAGTCACTATCCTTCTTAAAGGGGTTTAGTTCTGTAAGGGTGGAGAAAATCAAAGTACTGGTCGAAAACTCACAGATTTTCAAGAACTTTGTACTGGCATGATTAGTAACCAAGAAACATGTAACTTTTACTTATGAGCACTGCTCTACTGACAATTAAATTACCAAGGCTTAGCATCAAAATCTAGAAAATACAGACAAAAAATAGTTCCATCAAACTTAGTTTGTGATTTATCATTGGGGTGTACCGTGTAGGTTAGTGATAGTCTTCAGACCCAAGTCAAGAGTGGAGTGGAGTAATGGTGTTTAACGCCCCAGTCAAGATTCTTTCACTCATTTTGAGGCGGTCAGTTCTGGGATGGTGGAGAAAACCGGAGTACCCGGAGGAAACCACGACCTTCTGCAAGCGAACTTACAAACTTTCTCACACTAGGATCTTTCCCGACTGGGATTCGAACATAGGCAGTGAGAGGTGCTGTGATCCATAACCCCCCAAGTCGAGAGGTAAATGAATATAAACACAATCAATTATAGTGGGGGAAACTAGAGTTCCCATAAAAATAAAACTACCAGTACTCACAATCAACAAGCAAACTGACAAACTTTTCTCACATTAAAAGATGTGCCCTAGTGAAATTAAAATCTAAGAAACAAGAAATCATAGTGATAAAAAAGTCAGTGTTTTAGAGCATAAATAAGCCATCAAGTTTTTACTAATGACAAACTTAAAAGTTGTTTTATAATGTCATATTGCTATGACATTTAATATACTCAGAACATTTTTTTTTTTTACTTTTTGAAGATAGCTAAGATGATGCAATGTTATGTAGTTGAGACTGGTAGTACAAAATAACAAATATTTTTCTCCGTCCCCATCAGGAAACATGAGATACCCTTGACTTTTATAAATGACAGTCCTTACTTAAACTCAACATGAGACCAAGAAATTTTATTATTATAACCCAGAATCATAAAATATGTTTAAACAAATTTCTCAAATACTGAGTGAGATATAACTCTTGTTAGATTTTATTTTAAATATGAAGTAGAAACCTATTAATCCATAAATTTTCCCAAGAGCAAAGCCTGAAACCAAATTAATGAAAAATAAAATGAAACTCTCTATCAGAAAAAGGTCAACATTTGAGATAAACATACTTTTATAGCAAGTATATACAATAAAAATACCTAGCCATATGGTAGGTATACTTGGTTTACAACACTGTCTAAAGCTACCTGATCCTAAATTTTGTTACTATAGCAACTGTGACATTATTGTTAATGTTAAATGCATCCTTTTATAAGGAAGAACACACCTTTCCAGATTTACTCTTAACAACAAGCTAGAATACTGCTGGTTAGTGGACAACAACAGAAATAGTATGCTCCACCTGGAAATACATGGTTTAATTTTTTTTAAGGCTGGTCAGTCAAAAGTTAAAAGATACTAGCCAATACTTGCCAAAAATATGGACTAAAACAGAAAATCAAAGTCACTTAGATGAGTTGATGCTTTGTACAAGTCTAAAACAGGACATGAAATCAACTTCAATCAACATACATAAAAAAGCTGAACTTTGTAACGGACTCAAAAAACGGGTAAAGAGTTAGAGTTCACGCATGTGATAGCTATATTCGAGAAAGCTTTGCTTTCGCAAATAAAAAGAAAACTCAACTGCATTGCTACATAATGCACATCACAACTTCACCTCTAAAACAATGCAATGTGGCTACAAAATAAATGATAATGTTGAGTTGAGTTATTGTGTTTAAAGACCCAGTCAAGAATTCTAAGATGGTGGAGGAAACCAAAGTGTAAAGAGAAAACCACTGACCTTTCACAAGCAAACTGACAAACTTACTTACACTAGGATCTGCCCGAGTGGGATTCGAACCCAGGTGGTGAGAGGCACAGTGATGTATAAGTGTGCACAGTGCTTTACATCACTTTGCCACTAAGGGCCCAAATATGATGATGTAAACTTAAATAATATGCAATAAAGTTTACAACAAACCCTCACTTAGGCCTAACTTAAAAAATTCTTTGTTTGCTGTTTCCGACCCATGCTATCCACATGTGGATAGGTAGGTAGGAAAAAATTTTTATTTTATTTTTTGAAAACTTAATCTTTTACACTTTTAAAAAGATTAAATTGGTTTCATATGTCTCTTTTAAAACACATTTAAAATTTTTTTGCTAACTAAAGTCTTCTTTGTTCCTCCTTGTGTTTTCTCCCATGGAGAAACACTGCTGAATTTCCTTACTACCATATAAACCTGCTCACAGGTCGTCTCCCTTGCCAGGGATATTGCCATTTAATACTGTTTCTAAGTATTAGAGAAATAAAAAAAAAAAAAGATTGTAATAGAAAGCAATAAAATTTTGTGGGTTGGGGCATTTCAAGTGGGTCGGGTGGTCAACAGCAAAAAAAGTTGATTTTATTTTAGGCCTTAGCATGTACATGTAGATATTGTCAGTAATTGTAATAATAATATATGCAAGTGACAAAATCATTTACTGCTATACTAAAATACATATTATGTTGGATAAGCAGTCATTTCACTTTGAATAAGAAAGGTCTAGGCCACTGGGATGGTTAAAAAAATCTGGATGAACCTGAAGTCTATATTTATTGATTAGAACAAGCAAAATAATATGTGACCAGGGTATTAGATTACATAGGTTATGAATTATTCTTTTCTAAATCTCCCATACTAACAGTGAAAATATGTTTTTTTTTACTTTTTGATAAATACCAAGTCTTGTTGAGTTGAGTTGAGTAATGGTGTTTAACATCCCAGTCAAGAATATTTGACTTACATTAAAACTTCACTGGCTATAAGTGAAAGTGCAGAAATTTTGCCTGTGCATTGTGCTGATGGCATTATACAGCATGGTTTTTTATTATGTCATGCCCAACAAGGCATGGGACCTTCTTTATTTTAAGTTCCCATCCATAAAACCATGACTTTCATTTTGTAATGCAGAGTGCTTGGCGAAAGAACAGTCACTACCCACTTTCAAGTCTTGGGTGAGACCCAGTCGGGTTCAAATCCCCAACCTCCCTCTTACTGAGCAAGCACTCTACCAACTGAGCTACCACAGTGGTACCAAGTTTTGTGGCTAACTGAAATGAGCCTAACTTTTTATTGCCTAAAGATGACAACACAATCAAAACATGCTTGTGACGTCAGATCATTATGACAGCCCATATAGCTTGTCTAGAACAGAGATATCTCACAAGAGTAATATAGGAGATTTTTCTGTAAATACATTGCTTCCATGACAAATATTTTAAACATACTTCAACTCGGGTTCTCAAAATGATATGATAACATTCATAATATTCATCAAAAGAATACATCTGTCTTTTTTTTCAAATTGTCATATAGAGATATAATAAAAAATTTACTAAAATTATTTAAACACTGATAAAGCATGTATCTGTACACTCAAATTTATCAAAAGTGTTTGTTTAAATGGTAAAATTTATGTTGAAGGTAGTCTTTTAACCAGGTTAAAAGTGCTAGCTCACCAATATTAAATGCTTAAGTTCTACTCATCATCATTTACTACAAGTTAAAAATATTTTTGGTCATTATTTCTTTTTTTTGTCAGATGTTATTCGCACTTAATTTACAACCATGTTGCATGCATATCAATAGACCTATTACTGGAACTGATTTAAAAGTTTAAATCAAGGCAGATGCAGAATGAAATTTGATCACACATCCTGAACTATTAAATCAATAAGCTCTTTCTAAAACCACCACTGTAGCTCAGTTGGTAGAGTGCAAGCTCTGTAAGTGGAAGGTTGTGGGTTCGAACCCCGACAGGGTCTGACCCAAGACTTGAAAGTGGGTAGTGACTGTTCTTTCCCCAAGCACTCTGCATTCAAAATGAAAGTCACGGTTCTTTCGGGTGGGAACTTAAAATAAACGAGGTCCCGTGTCATGGCAGGCATGGCACGATAAAGAACCCTGCTGTACAATGCCATCAGCGCAACGCAAAGGCAACATTTCTGCACTTTCGTCTATAGCTGGCGATGTCTCAATATAAGACTGGGACATTAAACAACAATAGTTAATTATAACTCAACTCTTTCTAAAACCTAAAAATGTAATTCTCTAATTAGGATCGCCATAAATATTCCAAAATATTCATGACAAAAACATATGTACCATCATGGTGATTTTAACAAAGGAGATTATTGGATCACTAGAGGAAATATCTGTTAGTTTAGGCATTAATATTTCTCCAGGGAAGGATATTTTGAAAGAGCAGAAAAGTTTGCATGTAACAGCTGTTGGTGTGGTGAGAAATGCACAGATGCCATTATCATAAATCCCATTAGACTATGCAAATACAGAAATGGTAAATAAGATTTTTTCATTAAACTATCATTTGTAAAGTTGCAGCAATTTCCAAATTGATATCAGATTTTTTAATATTAAATTTGCTGAATTAAATACATGTAAAATGCTAGACAAAGTAAATAAATAAATAAATAGGTGAAAGTGATGAATTATCTGTGTGTTTTATCAACAAAACCAATTATAGATCACTGCTGGGTTTAAGTACCTATTAATTAACGATGTTGTAGAGAGATAGGTATTGGCTCTCTGTAGTTAACTGTGTGGAAAAACTGTAACCCAAGAAAACGCTTGCAGTCAGCAGATGCTCTCTGGAGAATTGTCTATGATACGAATCATGTTTTACAATGCATGCAGGTACTTCAAATATTTTACCTCATTATTTACTGCACAGATATGTTTCAAACTGATTTACCTCATAATTTTATGCAGTTTGAAATAAACACATACAAATAAACACATGCATCTAAATGTTTATGACAGCAAGTTTTAGAGGAGTGTTTATTTTACCAAATATGGTAACAACTTGTCTTGTGTGACTTTTTTTTCAAATAATGCATTCTGAAATTATAATAACATTATGGAGAGTCAGGAAGCATTCTGTGACAAGGTTTGTGCTTGTTGGTATAAAAATGTTATATATTGTTATAAATAAATAACATCTATAAGATTTGATGAATAATTTTATGGAATTTAAAACATTTAAATTAGCTCACCTGAAATGACACAACTTATTTCCGGAAATGGGTTTTTATCTCTATTTTACCTTTATATTATGAGTGATCATGCAAATATACACGCAACGCCTTGTAGAATATTGATATTTAAAACCTGTTTGTGACATTTTTCTACTAAAAATTAAAAATATTTTTAACATTACCTCAACATCTTCAGGGGTGTCCCCGTTCAAATCTGGATTACTGTCACCTTTCGCTTCTTCTGCTGCTTCTAACGACATTTTTTGTTTACAATCGAAACTGGCGGTTTTTTGCGAAAGTCTAAGTCAGCAACAGGTTCTTCAAACTTTCAATATTGCATTTGCCTGCATTTAAACTATCCTACAATCGAAATACTCCCACAACACCGCCTTTACATTTACCTCTCTCGTCAACTAAGTACTGAATGGCCGCCTTGTAATGAAGGATGAAACCAATAGCGCGCGTCACACAGGTAACACAATGTTCTTGCCAAAAAATGTGGTAAGGGAGACTACTCTTGCTCTCCGCTGGATTTTAAAGTGATTTATCTTTCAGTATTAATGCAGTTTTCACCAGTTTTGAATAATTGAAAATATCTATTTGTGGTTATTGTTCCACATAGGGTCATTTCCACCACCGGTTTCTAAAGAAATTTAAGTTAAAATTATCTAGTGTATATCTTAATGTAAGTTACCAGTCTGTTAAAACAATAAAATATAAAAAATAAGGAGACAAGTTGCTTAAATAAAAATCTGTCAGACTTTTGTATAATTTCAATATTTTAAAAACTGGACACCCAGAAAACGTTTTCAAATGATGTAAGTTGAAAAAAGATACAGTATTGATATTTTTAATTTTATTAAATAAATCACCTTTACTAGATTTCACACACAATTAAATATTTTTCATCTTCTTGTAAAGCACATCTCTATTGATTTTCTTTTTTGAATATATATCACTTAAGTTTTATTCTATGTGCTGGAATTCAAAATCTTGCAATTTCTCTTCTTATTTTGAGGTGATGTATATCAAAAAGATATACCAATATGAAATTGAAGAACTCTTAAGTATGTTGTACATATAAATTTGCAAGAAACTGATTTATCTTTAAGATTTTGACAGAATTCCAGACATACAACTCAGCAAATATATAAAGTTCATCCAAATATTTTAATATTAATTTCAGATTTTAAGAATTCCACATCAACAGTTAGTTTACAAATTTGTGAAATTTACTATCACATATCAAGATTCCTGTTTTTATTACATAGCCATTCATCTTTGAAAATTTTAAGAGCATTATATCATATATGATTGGGATGTTCTCTGACTAATCTATGTTAATAAAGTAGCATGGAAATTATAATGATAATAATAATAATAATACCAAATATTTACGTAAAGCTTTATGCACAAATGTTATGTATGAAGTTTCAAGCTTCTAAGCTTAATGGCTCATGATAGCTTTATTTCTTCATTGTGACCTTGAATCAATGTAGGTCAGTGTCAACTGGCTTGGCAAATTTCATATAGGTTAATGCACTAAACATATATATATATAAAAAGCTTCAAATTTCCTCCCAATTTCCTTTTAGTTGTAGAAAATGTTGAAAGATTTTACTACTTGAGGTCACTTTGATTTGAATGTTAATTAGGGTCAACCAATCCTAATTCTGTTAGAGCTTTTAAAACCTGATGCCATATATAAAGTTTCAAGCTTCAAGGCATTTCAGTTAATGACAAAATGATGTTTTAGGTTTTACCTCATCAGGTCATTATGACCTTGAATGTGAGTCAAGGTCAACCAGCTTCATAAATTTAGTAGAGCATCATGACCTGATGCTTTAGATGTAGTTTCAAATTTGTAGTCCTTTTGATCCAAGCAAAACGTTTTCTAAAGCGTTTTACTACTTTAGGTCACCACAACTCTAAATATGGGTGAAGGTCAACCACCTTGGCAAAAGTAGTAGAGCTTTATGCAATGATGGGAGCTGTAAAGTTTAAAGGTTTTAGTCTTTTTGGTTCATGACTTTAGGTCACTGTGACCCTGAATTTGCTATGTTAAGTAGCTTCCTCAAATGTATGATCTTTTTGCATTCATGTTATAAATGATTTTTTTTGCTTCTTGGGCTTTAAATTCTAGCATGACTTAATGGTTTTATTTTTAAAGTCACTATGACCTCGAATGTGGTTTAAAGTCAATCAAGTTGAACTTAAAAAAGTAATATAGAAAAGGTAATGCCCCTCATGCTTTATGAGAAACTTCAGTTCCTAGACATTTCTGTTTATGACAGGATCATGTTTTAAGGTTTCATTATTTCAGGTCATTGTGACCGTAAATGCAAGTGAAGGTAAAATAGCTTTGTAAACTGAAAAGGGATTTGGCCTGGTAACAGCCAAGTTTCATTGCCATGGGTATGCTGGTTTTAAGTAATTCAAGTAAAAAGTTCATGGTTGATGAACAATGGAAACCGGACAAGGAATAAAAGCATTTAATTAACTTGTCTTGAGCATTTGCTATGGTGATCTAAAAGGCAAAAATGCAAACTACTTTATAAGCAAAAGCTTATTTTGTTAATATTTGGCCTTGACCTTAGTGATGTTTCAGTATAAAGCCTGATATATTTTTCCCCTTTCTTTTCATGTTATTTTTTATTATTATTATTATTATTATTATTATTATTATTATTAGTAGTAGTAGTAGTAGTAGTAGTAGTAGTAGTAGTAGTAGTAGTAGTATTTCTTTTTTTTCTATTATTTTTTAAAATTTATTTAGCTTTTAATTGCATTAAAAAATTTAGTTCACCTAAAGCTAGATATGTGTCAATATTATTAAATTACTGTTTTTTTGGTTTATATCTAAGCCGAGATCATCAATATCATTTAATCTTTAACTGACACGGTAAGTTTCAATACAAGAGAAACAATCTTAAGGTAACTAACCTTGACTGTATGTAAACTATTTAAAATAATTAATGTAATTTATCTAAGCTGGCAATGTCTTATAATCATATAATCTCAACTCTATTTAAAAAAAGTAAACAGAACTTATTATGCAGATTATCTATAGCATTTTACTAAGGTGTCAACCATGTAGATAATGATAATTTATTAAGCACGGATTAGGACTGTCATTGATACATCACATTAAAACTATTGATTAATAATTGAATTACTGTCATTTTCAATGAAAAACCATAATTAAACTTTTGGTTTCAATTTTTTTTTAAATTGATATGCTAATTTTATTTTATTTTATTTTTTTTATTTTATTTTATTTTATTTTATTTTATTTTATTTTATTTTATTTTATTTTATTTTATTTTATTTTATTTTATTTTATTTTATTTTATTTTATGAAAGTGACAGCTCTAGTATTTTTATGTGTATGTATGTTGGTGTGTGATTGTGTGTGTTCATGCGTGTGTGTGCAGGTGTTGGTGCATGCATGTTTGTTGGTGTGTGATTGTGTGTGTTCATGCTTGTGTGTGCAGGTGTTGGCACTTGTATGTTTATTGTTTTCTTTTTTATGTAACTTTTTTCACCATTATGCTAGCCATATTAGTTCACCAACTTTTGAATTCAGCATTTTATCCTCTTCAACAGGTCAACCCTACCAGCCACTAGTTAAGAGTAGGATGGAGTAATGGTGTTTAACACCCAGTCAATATTCTTTTACTTATAATGAGTCAGTCAGTTCTGGGATGGTGGAAGAAAGCAGATGTGCCCAGAGAAACCACAAACCTTCAACAAGTGAACAAATCAATTTTTCACACTAGGATCTGCCAGAGTGGAATTGAACTTAGTAATGAGAGGCACTGCGATCTGTAGACAAACCTTTACCACAATATCACAAACACACAGTGAAATTCAAGAAGTTGTAGATAAAAATTGCAATAGTTTTGTAGATAAACATTTGCCCTTTATGGCTTTAAAATTTCAGAACATGTTAATTTCCAATCACTGATCAAAAGTCTAAATTCTGACAATGTGTAAACTTGTGATACAATGAATTGTGTTCAAATCATCTTGTGAAATTAAAAATTTGTAGAAGCTTTGTTAACAAACCATTTTCCTATGATAGCTAAAAATGTTTTAAAATGTCAAGAGTTAAAAACATAAGTAAAATAATGGCCTTCTCATTTCAAATAAAAAAAACACTAAATATTATTTTCTATTTATAGTAATCTATAGCTTCAATTTCCAGTTACTGAGGATATCACTTTACTATTTTGTATCAAAATAATGAGATTTTCTAAAATACAGCCAAACCATTCTAATCTAAAATTACACATGATAGTGATAAAATAAAAACAAAATGAAAAGGAAACATTTGAGGAAAACATTTAATTTATATTCAAAACGTCATGTTTAAAGCATTTCAAACTTAAGCTTGCTTATTATTTCGCTTGAGCAACATTATTTATCTATTTAAAAAGATATGTGTTGACATAAATTTAGACAGCAGATTCAAAATAGATTATAAAAGGAATATAAAATTTTCACAAAATTCTAAATATCTGAAGGTTATAAGTCTTGAAGTTATGCCGGAACTCCCAAAACCAATTATATTTTGATGAATGGTGTAAAAATAAATGAAAGATGATGTGTAATGATGTCCTTATGCTATTTTAGGGCAATCCTTGTTTTACTAATTAAGAAAAAGCTGACAATTTTATAAGTATAAGGATTAATTTGCATTTGATTTATCATTTACTGCTCCAAAATTGAATGTTTTGAAGTTTCAAAAATAAAACTGTGGAAGAAGATTTGGGGATAATAAAGAAACAAAAGGGACTCCCTTTTTTACCATATGTGGGATTTATTGAGAAGTATTTTGCATGATGAAGTTGCATTATTTATCATCACAATTATTAATAGGTGTAGTTTGTGTATTTGAGATCTAGTTTATGCAAATTGAAAGGATAAAACATTCATGTCTGTTTAAAATTATGTGGAAGGAGTTAATCTTCATTTTTGCTTTGAAAACTAAAAAGTGTGTGTATGTGTGTGTGTGTGTGTGTGTGTGTGTGTGTTATGATCCTAGTGACTTCAACCTTTACAACTTAGTGAACCTACCCCCAAGCCGGCACAGTTTATACTGATCTCAGTTTGGAAACAGACTGGACACATTCATCAGCAGACCAAAAAAATTACTTTGATAACCATGTGGGATATGATTTTAATTTTCAAAGTGACAGTTAAACAAAATCCTAGTCTAGAAGAAAAAAATGTCTTGAATTAAGAATATATCAGTTTTGGAGAACCACAGGCCTGGAAATAACACTATTAAATACAGAGGATGTAATATGTTTGAATGAATCAGACAATTAGCCATAACACAGTAAAATATTGAAATGTTTTAATTGAATAACATCTAGTTACAAGTTTGATAAACCCCAATAACTGGAGATAAAGCTAAAAAAAACTAGAAATTTTTACATTGAATTATGAGCGAGTAACAGGTGTAGGTGTATCACAAAAGTTGTGACACTTTTTCATAATGCATGCTGGTTACCTTTGCAAACAAGGTTTGTTAGTTGAATGTTATTTTACGTTACAACAGGAATTCAAGCTATTCTTGACAAGCTTTTTTAAAAAAAAAAAAAAATCGATGGAATTAATCTTTCCAGAAGTTCGTGCAGTTTATAATGTAATAAACTATATTAGAGTTTTGTAAAGTCCATAATACAGCGGTTGTAAAATAAAAATACTGGATAGAAAAAGAGCTCGAACACCACCAATGCTGATCAACTGGTTTCAAAATGTTTTATTTGTCACTAAGTCAGTGGCTCACGATAAGAGTATTTTCATTCTTTATTGGTCTCACAGTACACTAATTAATCTCTTTTCAGAAACAATGGTGTATTTTTTTCAGAAGTGGCTCAAACAAAGTCTTTTGTATATGTTAAAAAGTTTGTCAGTTAGTCTGCTGAGAGTCGGTGGTTTTTCTCTGGGCACTTCGGTTTTTTCTATCATCCCAAACTTGACCCCTAGACACAAGTGCAAGAATCTTAACCGGGGCGTAAAACACCAATACTCCAATCCAATAATTGTTATTGATGCATGCATGTCCTCTAATTAACAGGTATATGTCCTTGTTATGTTGCATTAAATGTGTTAAATCGTGAGTTGTATTTTTTTCCGCTACTTACTTTGGTTGTCTTATGTAATTTTGTGATTATTGTTTTTGTTTAATATATATATATGTGTGTGTGTGGGTGTGTGTGTGTGTGTTTGCGTGTGTGTTCATGTGTGTGTGTCTTCTCTTTAGTAGTGGGGAAGAGTTCATTAAGAGGACCTTAAGAGTATCGACTGGTTCACCCTGTGCCAGAATTATGTGACTCGGGGTGTGGTATGGTAATCTGTGGCATACTCACTCGGTGAGCTAGCACTGTTTACAAAAAGTCGCCCTGATTGATGCTAGAACAAGACAGAACACAATACACACTTGCACACCTTACGCAAACACACTGCTCTTACATTAACCATTAGAGATAAATAATCTTGTTCCCGTCACAAATAGCTGAAAAAATCGTGTCGATTAACAACATCACAACCAACCCACCTATCCTTAGTCGTGATGGTTGTCAGGTTGACGCTACTTATTGTCTTCAAAAGATAAATAAATTAGACCAATACTTGCATTGTCCCAACCCAGAAAACATCAAACACTAGACTTTCAATTTAGAGGATACAACAAAATAAACCAATATTCTAAATAAAAATATTCATTTATTTCAATAATAATTTCAATTTAAATACATGCATATATTTTAAACAAAACAGCTTCATATATTGTGTATTCATTTAGAAAGTATATTTTATCCATTAATGGTTGTATTTTGTAAAGATGTTTGCAGTTATCTAGAAATAAAAAGCTGTCTGCTCTCCTGCAGTCAGGGTCAAGTGATCTTTATCTATGTGTACAATGCATTCTGTGAAGTAGAATGTTTTTAGGTATGGGTATGAAGCTGAACCAAAGAGTCAAATGTGATCTCAAGGCACCAGGTCCAATTCATTCCTTGATTAAGTTTTTCAGTTGAAACTGTTAACTGTTTGGCGATATTTTAATGTACTACATATACAAAGTTTCATCAAAATTAAAATACAGATATAATAAACTTAGAGAGAAATTCAAAATGACATCTTAAATTCACGAGTACCTTTAAAACTAATACATTATTCCGATTTCAAAAGTTGTCAAATTTAAAGTTTAGGAAAATGAAAAAAAACCAGTCTGTAAAATGTTCAAGGCAATAATCTTATTGATGGAAAAGAAATACATTTCATTGATGCCAAATCCAATGTTTGAAAAATGACAAACAAATATTTATTTGTACAACATTATACGTCCATCAGAGACTATCAAAAACGTTAAAGGTAATAACCAATAATCAGTTCTCAAATAAATTGCAATATGCAAGAAATTGGCCATAAACATGCAGAACAAAATATTGTATTTTAAGCAAAATTTTCAACATGTGCTATGATATACATTTGTAGTTTTATTTTTATATATATAATAATATAATTTGTGTCTATAAATATTTTGAAAAATATAATTCATATGAACCTTTTGGATACTAGTATGCAAAATATATTTTATAGCTAAAATGTGGCTCTACAGTCAATGAAAATTCAGAAAAATCACAAATCTTTATAGGATAAGAATTGCTCCAAAATTCTCGGAATTTCAAGATCTTGATATTCTGCTTTAACTGATCAACCACTGGTAACTGTTGTTTTGACTTTACCTCACATTGGCTTTTCAAATGGTTCCTTAAACTATCAGTTAATAACAGTCCTACAAAGATGAGATAGAGACCATGGCTGTCTCTGAACTATTTTTATCCAATCAGATACCTCGTTTGATATCTGATCTGGTTCCAACAGGCTGAGTTCATTTTGTAAATCTTGAAATGTATATTGTCCAGTTTTGAACAAGAAATCCGCCATGTCGAGTCTACCCCCGGCTATACAAGTTGCAATTAAAAATGGACAATAACCTTCAAAACGAACCATGGCGTTCTTCATCTGTTCAGCAATAGATTTATCAGAATTTGCATTTAGCGGAGAAACCAAGTTTAATCAGATATTTTGCGAGGTCCATGTGGTTATTAAATATAGCAATGGCAACGGCTGAGTATTTACGAAAGCTATAACCAAAAACATGGACAAAATCTTTATTTTTCAATACTAACTCTACGCATTCCATTGACCCCCCTAGGCATGCGGAATGTAAAACAGTGTGATTCTTATAAATGCCATTAATGGCAGCGCCTGCATCAAGAAGAAGTTTCATGATATTTGCATGACCATGGCTGGCAGCACATTGCAATGCCTTGATACCTGTTATATCCTCATGGTTGACATCAACACCTGCATCAATCAGCACAGCACTCATATCGTAAAAACCTCTTTCAGCAGTCAGATGCAACAATGATTCCAAAGCTGGTGTTTGACTCCCTGTAGGATCACACCCTTTTTCTAAGAAAAATTTTACCAATTCCAAATGTCCACCATAAACAGATATTACTAGAGGAGTTTGTGCATCATAAGATGTTAGTGATATATCTGCCCCAGTAGCAACAAGCATTTTGACAATCGCCAAACTACCATTTTCTGCTGCCTTATGTATAGGTGCCTCTAGATATCTAATATTTTGCTTGTTTAGATTTACTGGTTTTGTTAGAAAATATTCCACTAAATCTTCATGGTTATTTGCAGTTGCTAAAACCAGTGGAGTATTCCCATGTTCGTCTGTACAATTAATGTCGGCTCCGGCGTCCAGTAATAGTTGAGCACATTCTTTGTACCCATTTACTGACACCGTTAAAAGACCTAATTCCATGTCCTCGACGGAAACATCTCCGTATTCTGCATAATGCCCATCTAGAAGCGCCTTCAACAGTTCTGCGTCGTTGTTGTCACATGCGTTGTCTAATATGCTACAGAATAACAAAAAGAAATTTGTAAGCATTTTTACGAATCCTATTTTGTAAATTATGCCCTGTACCTGCCCAAATTCAGGAGTTTGTGTTAATCAGGATTTAGCCTTCTTTCATTTCCTGTTGTGGTAATAGAAAAGCCTGTATATAAAGACCACATGCATGGGACCTAAGGACGTGGATTTAATGGAAATATATTACCTTTATACATTGGGTCATGTTGGTTCAAATATAGAGCAAAGGGACTTTAAAATCGGAGCTTATTAAACGGGTGGTCGTTAAATACAAAAACAAGCTAAAACTGAGTCACCTCTTTTGTTTGAGTTTTTTATCAAATGGCAAACAAACTACAAGATCACAAACACACACACACACACACACACACACAAATATGCGTGTGTGTGTGTGCGTGTATAAACGTTCCTTCTTGTATCAATCTTGTATCAATAACAAAATCTGTTTTGGTGCTTAATGATCCTAAATGAATTCCCTCTAGTACAAATATAATGCCTGTTATATATTTTTGACTTCACAAGTGTTAAAACTTTAAATACAGACTAGGTAAACACCTTTAAATAAAGTCTAGATACTAAGCTTTGTTGTTACAATTTTAATATTTGAACAAAATTTTTCTCCGGTGAAGTTTAGAACTGTTCTTGTTTGTGATGAATATTGCAGAGAACATGCTTCTTAGCTTCACATTTCTATAACCTAACTGTAAGAAGTATGATGAACAAGAACTAAAATAAACAAAAGTCGCGGAATAGTTTTTTTCTGAGAATAAATCTCCTTATGGACCATGGAAAGTAACCGCTGACATGAAATTTAGCTGAATTTCTAATCCCCGATCTAATACCTCTGATAAATTTTGTGAAAAGAATTAAGGGGGTCGGTGGTACCCAAATGTTAAACCACTAGCGTCTCATCCATGCGGGTTCGATCCCCGATATATATATATATATATATATATATATATATATATATATATATATATATATATATATATATAACAATACACAAAAGAAAATAACTATGGCTTCAAGTAGGGATTATTAATTTACAAGTATTTTTGTTCATTTATTGTTGAAGATAGCGGGGAATATTAAGATATTGTATGATAAAAGCATTGAGTATCCGTAAATATATATATATATATATATATATATATATATATATATATATATATATATATATATATATATATATATATAGTTTACGGATATGTTCGTTCGTTTATTGTTTAAGATAGCGGGGAATCATATTGTATGATAAAAGCATTAAGTATCCGTTGCCGTTAAATTAGCGCCGAATTAGTCAGCACTGTTTGTTCTGTACCATTTACAGTTTCATAGACGTAATAAAACTTGCAAATAACTCTTTAGTCAAAGTGAAATGATCTTGTCCTTTTAACAATTCTACTTATTATTTTATAATTAGCCATATTGATCATGGGTCATAGTTGTCATTTTTTGAGAAAATTTTATAATGTTACTTAATCAGTTTGTATTCAAAAAATCGATGGGAGAGATATGTGCCCGTGGGAAAGCCTATCTACATTTTACACCTTTACATATGAAATGAAATAAAATACATGTAGTTGTCCGCTGGCGATAGTCATTCATGCTTTTCGAGCTCATAATTAGGATATTCACATTTTTTTACCATGATAAAAGTGATTCTTTTGGAAATTAAATACATGTGCTAATGTTAAAAAAAAAAGATTAAACACATACAATACATAGAAATAAATAAATAAATAAATAATCGCTTGGTTACTTCTGAGTTTAGTTACCGGGTAACTATTGTATTTAATATCTTAGTGTACCTCATAGGTATCACTGAAACGAGTTTTTCTAGTTTGAAGTTTTTAATAAATACAATGTGATGTTTAGGTTTGTGGAAAATCGTTTGCAACATAAAATATTGGATGGTAAATAAATTGTAAATAAACAACACTACATGTATGTATGTGTATGTATATTTCCAAATATTATATTAAATCTACTTACCATCAATATATGTCTAACGTACACCGGAAGAAATGAAGTTTGTCGTACGTTAACATCCAACTTTCTGCTCTGGTTATTAAAGTTCAAGTAATGACCCTTTGACGCGCTGCCGGTTATTGCATGGTGACACATTCTTACTATTCTGATGGTAATCAGATGATATCGCACATCGCAGTTGTCATAATTCTGGTCAATCTTTTGTCATACACCAATTCATGCATCATTGGTAAATAGGTGACCCCGATGGCCAATTCTGTTGGCGTCATTTATTTTAAAAAGACTTACATTTGTACTCTCCACTAAAATCTAGATTTGGACATAAAAGTCAAAAATAACGGATTCAAGCCACAATATTTTAAAAAAAAAAATTACAGTACCTATTGCTGGTGACATCTCGATATAAGTAATATATTATTGACTGGGACGTAAAACCTCATTCATTCATTTAATTAATCTTGATATAATTGAAATATTGACAGTAGCGTAAAACCCGTAAACGAGTTGGTTTGTTGGACGCAAATTGTTTCAGGTAACAACAGCGATTTTCGGCTTTTTTGTCATATTATAAATTATGACCTGAATTAAAGTCACGGTTCTTTCGGATGGGAACTTAAAATTAACGAGGTCATGTGTCACGGTAGGGCTGGCACGATAAAGAACCCTGCTGTATAATCCCATCATCGCAACGCACAGGTCAAACTTCTGCACTTTCGCCTATAGCTGGCGACGTCTCAATATAAGCGAAATATTCTTGTCTGGGACGTTAAACACCATTACTCAACTCAACAGTTTTACTGAAGGAAGATAACGTTTTATATATTTCTCACAATAAAAAATATCAAATCGGCATCTCGGTTGTGTATATTTATGTAATACCATTTTAAATCGGACATTATTTACCGAGTGTTTCACCCTGTTGGACCTCTTAATTCCAGCACTTATAATTAATGATGAACCTTAGAGATAAAATTTACACAGTTAATTAAGAAGCTTAATAACTTAATCAAATGGATCAAATCCTTGATATGAGATAATTTTCCTATAAACTTTGAATTTCAGTAAAAAATTGAGTAAAAAAGGGATTTTTGAGAGAATGAAGACCTGACCAATATTATTTTTACTGAATTAACAATGGTTAAACATTGACTTTTCTTTTAATATTAGTTAAATAATTCGAAGATCTATATCATATCATTTAGGCATAAAACCTAAATAGGATAATAAATTTCATATTTTCAGAAACAAAATGAAGAAGATAGTAATCAGAGGCCTTTATGCGGTAGGGATGCACCACTGGGGTCCGAGGGAATTGGACATTAATGAAGTATTTTATCTCAAACATGAACCTGAAAATAATTATGATTGTAATGCTGTTGCTATTTGTTTTGACAAAGAAAAAAGGCAAACAAAAGCTTACCTTCAGAGAAAAGATGCCGTTATTATTGCTGAATTATTTAGAAATAATATGGTATATGGAAATTTTTAACTGAAACCTAAAGCTGCAGCGGAAAAATTTCGGAAAAATAGTGGTCCAATTCAAAGGTGCAATGTAGGATTTAAATCTGAGGATAATAAAGTACACATGATACGCCAGATGTGTAAGGATAATTCACTAGACTTTACAATATTTTAAAGACTACATTACTATCATTTATAAACTTTGATGCTTATAATGTGAATATTAATATAAATTAAATATAACAATTAAAATGAATAAATGAATTTTAAGGGCTTTTGTTCTCTTTCGTAGAAATGCCACCAAAAAGAGGAATGAGTGGTCAAAAATCGTTATGGCTGATGCTTTGTCAGCAGTGAAAAATGAGGGCTGAGCGTTTGTCTGGCTGCAGCAAAATACGGGCTGCCAAAGTCATCTTTGGGAGAAAGGCTATCGGGCAGAGTGAGGGAAGAGGTCATAAATGGAAAGGCTCCGTTGCTATCCTAAATGATGAGAAACTACGGAAAGAAACTGCAAAACACAGGGCTGATCTAGGCATCGGTTTCTCGAAAATGAATTTCTTCAGGGCGACAGGAGCGCTAGCAAAAAAAGAGGGATATCCTTCTAAAAAGGAGTTCCATCTGAAAAGTGGTGGATCCTCTTTAAAAAGAGAAACAATGGTCCCTCTTTAAGAATGCCCAAGGGACGGGCGGAAATTCGCCACAAAAATATGGTACCTGAATGTACCAAAATGTACTTTGGAGTTTTGAAAGGTGTACTAACAGAAAATAATTTATTAGACAAGCCAATGTTCATCTGGAATATGGACGAGACTTTAACATCATTGTCCCCTGGTTCCACCAAGGTTTTGGCTAGGTAATTACCTTACTGCATATTTTAATC
Organism: Tegillarca granosa; assembly: GCA_029721355.1. NCBI lineage: Eukaryota > Metazoa > Mollusca > Bivalvia > Arcoida > Arcidae > Tegillarca > Tegillarca granosa. Next base: position 36,785,681 of record CM056594.1, on the reverse strand, counting down.
TATCAATATAGGCATATAGAAATTCAATAGAGCACAATAAAAAAAATTGCAAATGACATAAAATTGTAATTCAATAAAATGTATTTGACAATTAATGAATAGTCTGTGGGCTTGGTGGTCCCACCAGGCGCCTCGGTTCCTTGACACCACGTTTTTGTGGTTCCTTAAATGTATTTGACAATTAATGAATAGTCTGTGGGCTTGGTGGTCCCACCATGTGCCTCGGTTCCTCTGACACCACGTTTTTGTGGTTCCTTAAATGTATTTGACAATTAATGAATAGTCTGTGGGCTTGGTGGTCCCACCAGGCGCCTCGGTTTCTCTGACACCACGTTTTTGTGGTTCCTTAACTTGGCTTAAGGGATCTAATAATGCATTCAGAAAGTTCCTCAGACATAAACTGGACACTTAATCTCGTTTCTAATTATGTTGTTAGGAAAGGTACACGTACAGTGCTAAATGTGGTAATAAAGAGGGTGTGACAATTCTTGCCTGTGGAAATGCCAGTGGGAAAATGCTGCCTGCCCATTTCATAAAACAAAACAAAACAAAACAGAACAGGGCAAAACAAAACTGGCTCTGAAGTCATGGGACACAGAGAAAGCACCAGTAGACTCATATATTAGTGTCTCAGAGTCAGGATACAAAACAGGTTAGAATTAATTAAAATAAGTTAATCATCCACATACATAACGACCAATGTTCAAATCAAATTATGAGAAGTTCGTTTTTCAATAAAAACAAAAAATATACCGAAAATAAGTAATGTATTTTTTAAAATCGACCATTGTTCCGGTAACAATAAGTTGAAAATACTGATGCAGAGTTACACACCGACATTCCATTATCCTTAAAATTAAGTGAAGTGAAGTAAATTGATTTCAAGCCTAAGTAAAGACTATCTCACTTATATCGAGTACCCGGCAAAATCACTGATCTTCTTTTAGCAATCTGACGAAATTTTTTCACTCAATGTCCTAGTTGAATCGAAAAACGCTTTCTTTTCTTCAATCATGCACTTTTAACCATTTGGCGACAGAAGACTTTGTATAAGAACTTGAAAAGCATTTAGTCAACAATTGTATATCCTGAATTGAAAACTGTGACGATTATTCAGCACTAAAAAATCAACGTCACGTGGTCCGGCCATCGGAAGAAACAGAACACCGATGCCCCGTGTCAAGGTAAAAGAATATTCCCTGCACATTGCCCTAAGCGCACTGCAAAGGTCACAATTTGTACTACATTATTTATAGCTGGTGACGTCTCGATATCATTGAAATATTTTTGACCGAGTTGTAAAACCCCATTCAATCAAACAAATGAAAACAATTCCTGTTTCATAACTAAATTTTATTTCATTATATATATGGACTGTCTCTGTTACGGTTTGAAGAAGTGTTCCTTAAAAACATTGGCGAAGAACGTCCACAGATAGTTTTTGATGGCCATAACTCACAACACCATATAGAGCTAATGGAAGTTGCCCGTGCTAACAACATTATTTTGATGGAAATGCCAGCACATTGTTCACATTGGCTTCAACCTTTAGACAGGTAAAATATTTAAGGCATAAATATGTGAAGTATACACAGATCCTAATTTGTAAAATTTTAAATATTTGTTAAAAATAAAGAATCTTACCGAGTAATATACGACTGACCAGGTATCAAAAATATTATCAAAGTAAATGAGATCGAGCAATCAAAAACTAGCAAAATAAGAAACAATGCAAATGCTATAAACACCGATACTTTGGATTATAAGGCTCCCCTACTTTTGATTAGCACCAAATATTTTGATATACGTGTCTGACCTAACTTGTCAGTTCCAAGGTTTATACTTTGCTGTGGATTGTGATTCGGGCATGAATTAGTATGATTATTTTTGATTTTGAATACTTCCAAATATGTGACAATAACCTTCTGAAATGCTCACATACTTCTAATGCGTACAAGTGGTTTTTAAATGTTGTAATAACTTTTCTTTTTCAGAACAGTTTTTGGTCCACTGAAAAAAGAATGGCGGACGATTACCACTACCTTCCACTCAGAAACCGTGTTATCAGTATCTCACGCAAACTTCTTCAGACTGTTCAATAAGGCATGGGTATCGATTAGTCCTGAACATTTGAAAAATGGTTTCAGATCAACAGGGATATATCCATGGAATCCAGATCAGATACCCCCAGAAGCATATTTGCCCTCAACTCTATACAGTACAAGTACGTACATCACAAACAGTGTTCAATTTATTAAACACTCTTAGAATGCCGCCATCCTTGATACATCCAATTCCTTCAATTTTGTTGCAATTTTGATAATTTTGTGGTGTAAACTTTTTTTCGATTTTTATTTAACAATGGGAGAAGAAAATATTAAAAATGGAGAAAAAGAAACCTTGGCGGAAGTAAATGGAGAAAATGAAAACACGGAGGAAATACAAACCACAATGACTCAGGATACGGAACCTAACATAGATGATCTGATACAGCAAGACGCCACCCTAGTTGATCTTGGTATCCACAAATCAGACGATGGCACGATAAAAATGCCGATCCAATGCTAAGTTCTGGTAACAATAGTGAGGATGTTTGTCCCCCCCCGACTTGGCCCTAGCGGCAATTGAGTGTTCCCTAACTGAGGAAAAAGAAGGTTATACAAAGATTTACTTATGTTGGGCACAGATATAGAAGATAACGTTTACAATACATGGAAAATGTATAAATTAAAGGTATTGTGCAAACACACACACACACACACAAACACACACACACACAGCCCTAAAAGTGGGTTTCAAAACTAAGTGGCCAGCTGGCCACCAATTTAAATTTACTGGTGGCCAGCGGAAATTTCAAGTGGCCATGCAATCTTTTCTTCCAAATGATGAAAAATTAAGGCAACTTTTAGTTATGGAAAACAAAAATGCACATTTTTAAAATTGACTTACAATCACTTACATTAGTGTTATTAATAACAATAATGATGATTTAAAGTGTCCATTATATTGCCTGAACAGTATCATTATATTGCAACAGTACCATGAAAATTCTGTAACACAGAAATAATATCTGTTCTCTAGTCACAAAAGTTCAAATTTAAAGGGGACAAGCTGGCCACCATTTACAAATTTTAGGTCGCCAGACACAATTCCAGGTCGATTTGGCCACCATTTTAGTAGACAAAATTGAGGGCTGACACACACACACACACACACACAGTGAGAGAGTTGAATGTTACTTAACGTCGCAACATAATTTTTTTCAGCTATTCGCAACGGGAACTACTTTATTGTAGAACTACTCTATGGATTTATCTATGAACCAGTAAAGGCCAACGGCAAGGAAAATTCACTTTTCCACATGGGATCTGAGCGGGACTAAAACTCACAGCGATGAGAGACCCTGGGTTTGTAGACTTACATCTTTCTTATCCATTAGGTCACCACGTCGACGGTAATAACATGTATGTTTTCAAATTGCAGAAACTGCTTCAAACTGTAACTTAACAAGAGTACATTGTTATAAGGTTTTTCCTTTGTTCAAGTCTTACAAGGTTAACCTAATGCTGTGTAATTTTTTGTTTTGATGAATGTTATATTACTATTTCAGATGCGTATACAACACAATACAAGAGATGGAGAGGACAACGTTAAGGACATCTTCCATCGACCAAAGATTGAAAACAAACGCCAAATGACAAAAAAAGTTTTTTTGTGTTGACATGTGACGATGCATACAATCACAAGAAAGAAACGCAACAGGAAAGAGAAGAAAAGCGACTATTGGCAGAACTGAAAAAATTAAAGTCACAAGAAAGGAAATCCAACCAAATAAAAAAAATAGACATGGATACAATGTAAAATTGTCTTGCTTTATTTACAACTTTTGGCTACGATCTAACTAAAATCACAAAAATAGTTGAAACGTTGTTTGGCTCTAACGTTTAGCGGTATTGGGCCTATGGTCCGCTGGTGGAAGCATGAGGTCGTGGGTTCGAGACTTGACGGGTCTAATCAACTTAAACTTGAAATTGGGCACTGGCTGTTCTTTCGCCAGGCACTGGGTATTACGAAATGAAAGTCGCAGTTCTTTCAGATGGGAACTTAAAATAAACGAAGTCCCGTGTCACGGTCAGCTTGGCACGGTAAAGAACCATTCTGTATAATGCAATCAGCGCAACGCACATGCAAAATTTCTGCACCTTCGCCTATAGCTTACGACGTCTCGTATCAAGTGAAATATTCTCGACTGGGACGTTAAACACCATCACAACTTCGCTGGCGAAAGCTATTGTTAAACCTGGGCCTGATGAACCAGGTGTAGATCTGAAATATTGTTACTTTTGGTAAACGTTATTGATTCATGACAACAGTGGCATTTCAATCTGAAGATTCGCGCCCTATTAACCACGCATCACGTCATATAACAATTGAATGATTAGAATAAATGCATTCACCTTAAATCGGGTTCATAAACTTCACGCACAATAGTTCATACTTATGCAAATTTTCAATCCCTTCATTTTTTACAAACCAAAATGCCGACTTCGTTGTAAAAAAATCTGGGTCTACCATCGTGATATTTTCATGGCTTGTGTCGGTTTCTGGTTAAAGTCAGCTCTTCAAAAATACAATCCAGTTCGCACATTCACTCTTTCACAACATGTGACAGCTTGCGCAAAGTATGAAACATGGGGAAAAAGATGACGCCTAATCAAGCTTCCCAGGCGATGCGTGGTATGCAATTCTAGCATTAAAAGTTGAAAGGTTTATCGGAAATGACAGACGTAGGGCGGAGCAATTGTTTCCTTTACCGGCTATTATCTCCAGTGCGGCATCACAGGCGCTTGTTTCGATATTTTTTTTAAAAAAATATATAAATAAAACCCCTTGACCCTAACATAACACAAGGTGTTCAACTTTCGCTACCATAATTTTTGACCTACCTGGGTTCGGTCGTTTTTTTCTATTTATTGGTGGACAATACAAATAATAAATGAATAAATAAATCAGATGTTCTGATTGGTCAATCTGTTTTATATAAAAAAAATCCGGGAATCTTTACTTTCACATTTGAAATATGGACTAATCAGAACTTATGCCGTGTTTCAGCACGGGATGACGATTGTCATTCTAAGTGTAAAATGGCGTTTGATACAGGGGGAGGTCTCCGTTTAACTCGTTTTATATAGTTTAAAGACATCGACGGCAGTTCCGATATGCTCCATTTTGTAGAGCAATGCATGAAGGTTTGACATATGTATTTATTATTTTTATTGTCCACCAATAAATAGAATAAAACGACCGAACCAAGGTAGGTCAAAAATTAGGGTAGCGAAAGTTGAACACCTTGTGTTAGGTTAGGGTCAAGGGGTTTAAATTTTTTTAAGTATCAAAACAAGCGCCTGTGTGCGGCATGTAGACGTATAAAATACGTATTCATTCGCATATATTTATATATATATATTATGAGTCCGATGTATGGTATGTGTACGTCCGAACCATGGTGGAATTTCGTTCATTTTGATTTTCGGACCATCTCTCATTTTATAGTGACTGCATTGTGAATCAACGCTCCAAACACCACGAACATTACTCATAGTATAGACCCGAAGGGTAACTACTACGGTAGAGTATAAAGATGTGAGGTGTCCGATCTATGGTGAATTTACCCTATTATCATTTATATTGACAAACTCCACGGATCCTAGTGTGAGAAAGTTAGTTGGCCCGCTTGCCTAAGGCGGCAGGTTTCTCCGATTTTCTCCACCATCCCAGAACTCGTCGTTCCGATATAAGGTGAACGATTCTTGACTTGGGAGAAAAACGCCAATACTTAACTCAACCAGGTACAAGGACAACCTGGCGAAATTAGAAATAGCGTATTACAGAAATAAAACATTTGTAATGAATTTGTATTAGTTGATTTGAATATATTTATCAACTCAACATTCGTCCAAATAACATAGATCTACATGCATGGTTGAAATAATAAAAACAACAATTCCATTTCAATATTTATTACAAATATGTAACATATAAAGGTTCAAATTATGCAAAAAAGATGAAATTCAAATAAATCTCCTGAACTCTTTTTTTCTAAAACCGATTTATATAAGTTTTTATTAAAGATTTTTATACTATTTTGACACAGGCGCGGGTCCAAACAGGGCACACCCGGCCTGCCCTCCCTTGAATTATAGAACTTGTATTCTTAATAAGAATTCGTAAACTGATCATGCAGGATGCTTAAGCTGTTTTGTTAACTACAGAACTCCTGAAGTTTGAAATAGCAAAACAGATAAGAACTATTCTAGAACCTAGATGAAGCTTGCTTTGAGGTAGAGGGTGTTGTAGAATTTAAAAACCTTTAGAAAGGCCGATTATTTTTCAACATGTATTCTTTTTGATGCCACTCTTCTATCTCGCACTTCTTCCTCTGGTTCTAGTTGAGATTTGCCTTGAAGCATTGTGGGGGTATTTACAAACACGTCCTGTGTAGCAAACAAGTCCTGTACCATTATCCTCCTGTCGGCCATAATGCTGTCGCCTCTTTCAAACATATTAAGTGAAGGATTGAGCAAATCAGATTTCTCAATTATCTGCCCGTCACTTGCAGATCCCCATATGCCTTTGATATGCAAGACACCGCCCCCTTGGGTGTACAGCATATCATGGTTTTTTATGTGTTTTTATGTTTGTATGATGACCATGATATACCCTGGGCATTTACATCTGATGGTTTCTGGATAGGTAATTCAGTAGCATCCATAATAACTCTTGTATTAGAAAATTACCTTGCAAAATCTAATGACATATGCTCCTGAATTACCTCTCTAGATGGCCATATGTTTATTTCCTGTAGCTTAAAATATAGAAAATTGATCCATGTTAAAACAATATGTGAAATTGTTGACTGTGATACACGGAACATGAGGCTTAGTTCAAGATCTTCCTTAGCTAGTCTTAGTTTCATTAAAGTCATGAATAACTGGTCTTTTTGATCAAGCAGTGAACATTTAAAATCAAGTTTATCAACACTAGGACCAAGACATTGGTAAAAATCATAAATGCATTATAATCTTTAAACCCAGTGTAATAATTAACAATTTCAGAATCATGTCTGAACAAATCAATGGAATATTTGATTGCCATTGGTAAATTACACTGGATACGTTCATCTTGTACATTTGATGGAACTTCATTAAATCTTGTTACTCCCAATTTTGGACTGCTGTCAGTGGTTTCGACTTCCAACTTCATAATGAACATCATTTATTTTTTCATTTTGAGTTAGTGCTAATGTTGTTTCTTCCCTTTTCTTTTTTCTTAAGGCTCTTGGGCTTGGAGTAATAGTGTCTTGTCCAAATGAAAAAACTAATGGCACTGCAGTTTTTTGGGTTTTTTTTCAGAATTTTCCTTTCACCTATATGTATGGATAACAAATCAATATTTTCAATTTGTTATAGCAATTAAAATTTTTTAGGTATTTGTAAAAGTACTTTATTGCATCAATCTATCAAAGTGTAAATTTTAACATCATCAATTATCTTTACTAAATACTGTGATAATAAAATATAATACAATACATGTTTCCGATAAAACAGAAAATCATACTAATTTGCATCTTAACAAGGCTAGGATTTAGGTAAGTATATAATTTACAGCTCAAATTTGTGCACATATATACATGTTTATCACATAACTGTTTGTTTCATTGGTTTAATAAAGCTATGGATATTATTATTCTAAAACAGAAATACATTGAATAAATGGGACATTGTTTCTGCAACTTTTCATTTCATGATTTGGACTTTATTCATGTAGTCTAGAAGTATAAATTTCCACTTGGACTTAAAATGGCTAGATACGTTGGTTACATTTACTATACATGGTTATATTTATAGCCCAACTATTGAGCATACCTTCCAAATTACTAGATAAATGAAACACACACACACCTTGATAATTTAATGTGCATCAAACATCTTTATAAATTTTCTCCTGAAAAATAAAAGAAAGAAACCACAAAGCAACACGAACTTGAACAACATGCATTATGTGTTTACATTGCCTGTAAAAGGCAACAAATAATAGTTTTTATAGGAACCGAAACTGTACAAAATCATGTAAGAAAACATTAACAAAAAGTGTATATGTGTTTGTAATTTCCCATAGGGTACCATAATGTACAAATACAATATGCATTAAATGCAATTTTGTTGCTTATTTTTTGTTTTCACGATCGGAGAATGACGATTATTAGTTCAAAAGTTAAAAAAAAACTATTGCACACACAAAATATATCATTTTAAGTAAATCATAGCATAAATAACAAGTAATAAGCAACAAAATTGCATCTAATGCATATTATACCGTACACTACGGTTATTACAAACACCCAATACAGACGCAAAATGAAAAACGGAATACCGGTATTAAAGAAAAGTGTTTTGCTCTTCAGCTCACTTACAAACAGCAGGAAAACACTATTTAAAAAAATCAATCTGTCCAATACTGAATTAAAAAATCCAGAAATTTAAATATAATAATATTCAATTCGTTGCTAACCTAATAGTCTCTTGATAATCATCTCCTGTAAAATGGGCATGGCAAACATAACCTTTTCGTAATAGGATTAATTCTCCTTATGGCCACCATCCACTTTAGTTTTATTGCTGTCTGACCTGGGAACTTATGCACGTTGAAATTTTTACAGCCAGGTACACAACACCGAGACAAGGAAAGGGAGATAACTCGATTATACCCATAGTTCAAAAGCGACATTAGGAGACAAAAATTGAGTGGGTGAGCCCCATTGCATTGTGTAAAATATAAATATGAATTAGCACACGGCTATTATAGGAGAAAGGATCATCTAGCCAACTCGCAGACACACAGCGTTTGTTAGGATGAATTGATAATACCCCTTTGACGGGTGAAACGCTGAACACCCATTCCCACATAAATGCGAGAAAATGTATGAAGCGATAAAAGAACGCTGAGTAAAATGGTAAAAGAACGCCGAGTGGCTTTGTGACTCCGTATCTGACTGCACTTCGTGTTAGTCGCACAGTTCTTGTCACTCATTTTTATTCAGAGTATTCTGAGATTAATTAATACACTGAATAACACATCATTTAATTTGAGAACAGAACTGGCGAGATAATGCCGTTATCCCATGTATATTACTTGTAATATGAACTTAGGCAAAGCCTAATAACGGGCAAAGCTATTAGCATGTAGTTTCAGTATTCACTTTATACTGGGGGTCTATGGTATCGCGGTACTTATCATGTTTTACGATATTAAACAAATACAAAAACTTACCTGATAATAAAACTTTCTTTCATTTAAGGATCGACTCAAACCCTTTTTAATCCATCAAAAATTTATTACATATCTTACCTTCAGTACGCTGTGCAATCATCAATGCGAAAGGCGCCGTCATTACGCAACACAAGGGGGGTTACTCTGATATCGCGGCAACACAAAAATAGTCATCTATGGAGGCTTTGAAATGTTATAAATTGTCAAACATGTCATTACTTTATCAATACACTACACATAGTTTTTCCCAAAAAGTATTGAACTTTTCCTATGTAATTAACACAATAAATCGCGAAAATGAAAACAAAGAAGGTAATATAAACTTTTAACATGTTGACATAATAAACAAAGTAATAACACCACAGTTGATATATATGTACACAATATGTACAGGAAATGTTATGGTATGATGATTTAAGAGTGGTTTTCACAGTGTGGGCATCTAAATGTATCACCACGCCTAATTACTCGAACAGTTGTGCAGAACTGAAGGTGAGTCCAATGATCACAAAAGTCGCATTTTGCCCATTTAGTAAAAACTACATTTGTGCAGCCATGCAATTCCTCTGGTTGAAACTTGTTGCAAGCACAGCATTTTTCATCATCTGAATCATCCTCAGAATCATCATCACCATCTTCTGCTATTAAATCAAGAGGAGCCCCCCTTTTATTGGTTCCAGATGTACTTGGTTTTACATCATCATGGATAAGGCCTCCAGTATTAGTGACTTTTTGTTTTTTAGCTTTATATCCATCTTGTTTTGAACGTTTAATTTTGGATTTTTTAGAAGTAACAATTTTTGACGAGGATGTCATTGATTGGAGTGCATTAATATTGGATTTTTTCAGCAAATTTCCAGTCAAAAATGGAGGAACAAATTTTCTTTTCCGTTTATTTTTTACTACTTTTCTGATTGCTCTTTGTTGAAAGAAGGCATTTGGGGATACTTCTTGGGCAATTTCTACCTCTGGAACAACAGCTGGTTCAATACCTATACCAATACTGATGTCATGTTGATTTGTAGCATTATCAGTGGCACATGTTGCCATAGGAGAAACTGGTGCCTCACAAACTTGGTCATCACTTTTATCATTAAATCCTTGATCCTCATGTTCTTCTTGATATAAAATTGATGGAGCTACATCTATATCACTGATGGCTTTTTTGTTAGTAGGATATACCCCAGTTGCGCGGAAAGCCGATACGAGTTTCTCTGCTGTCATAGCTCTTAAATAGGGTTTAGCTGTCAATTCAGCAACTTGATGTTTGGTTATATTAACCCCAGGATGCGTCTTCAGATAGTCAGAACACTCCTTGTAGTACATAGCCTTGAGAGGTCCAAAGATCCCAACATCAAGTGGCTGGGTCAAGTGGCTTGTATGAGGCGGCAGTAAAAAAAAAGCAGAATGTTGTGTTTTTTGGCCCAGTTAGTCAGAGTTAAGCTGATATGTGATCGATGCCCATCAAATAAAATCAGCAGAGGGACATCACTGCTGTCTTTTACATTAACATGCTTCACAAAGAATTTCTGCAAATAATTCTTAAACACCTGTGAGTTGGACCACCCAGTCTCCGACATCTCGCCACCTGATCCCGGCAAACATCCATGTAAGAAACTGTCATTCCATCTTTTTCCCTGGAATATGTAATATGGTGGAATATAATTACCAGCTGCATTACCAGAACCTATTATAGTAGTCAGCGAAGACTTTTCAGATGTTATTGCTTGCGCTTTAGAGTACTTACTGCAAACTATTTTGAGGGGTGTGTGCTGTGGATTTATACCAGTTTCATCTATTTTATAAATTCTGTCGGGTCTATTTGTCAATTTGTTTTTTGTTATCAAAGTTGAGAGTTCTTTATAATAGCTGTTTAGTTTATCACGTGATGCTGACTTGGCCCTGTTCACAGACAACTTCTGTGGTGTCTTCAAAGACAGATCTGGCCACCTTTTCAAAAAGTTATAAAACCAGCAGTTGCTCAGTGAATTGCTTGATTTTACATTTTTATCGAGCGATATAGCATACTCGAGCCCCAGTGACTGCACTCCAGTTTTATTATAACCGTATCCTATATCTGCCATGTAATTAATATGTTTAAACAACTGCTCTTCTTCATCCCTGGAGAAAAGGGCATCAAAACCAATAGTGGAATCAACTGAAATATTTTCCCTAGTTCTGTCTCTGAGGATTGATTCTGGAACATTGTAAGATCGCGCTGCCTTATAAACTGACATTCCATTTTTTGTTGCTACAAAAGCTCTATGTAATTTTTCCCTCACATATTGCAGTCGTTTTCTCTTTTGTGCAGTTTCCTATAAGAATAAAAAAATTTAAAACTGGCATAATGGTATAATGATAAATCAAACAAAATTATATAACATATATATACATAATGATATATATATATCCACAAAGAAATCAAAAATATTTTTATATAAATATTTAAGAAATAATTGTTTACTTTTTTTTTTTTGGTAATTCCACTAATATTTAAGACATAATTGTTAAATTTTGTCTGTTCTTCATTTATTTATTCCACTAATTTTTAAGACATAATTTCTTTCATTTATTTAATTATTTCACTAATATTTAAGGCATAAATTTAAAAAAAAATAATAAATAATTTATTTATATATATAGGACAAATTTTTTATTTTGTTTTTTCTTCATTTATTTATTCCACTATTTAACAGAACAATGTCTTATCTGCCAAAACCCACTATTGGCTTCCATACATTTCTGCTCCTGCCAGCATACGCCATATATGGCGATCACGTGATTATCTGGCCTCATTCTGGACATAAACAACAGACGACACCGACAATGTTAGGTTCATGAAAATATATTACGTTTTCAGTGAGAAACATGATATTTATATCAAGGGTGTGTATAGAGAGGTCCAGATATATAGAAAATAGTGTTTGAAAGTATTTAATATTGTTTACCTACCGTAAATGCCTGCATTTCAAATAAATCTTTTTGACGCAATACAACGTGGCTTTGCTGTTTACAATTCTAATTTTATTTCTCCAATAGGTGTCACTCCTTTAACGTGACGCGAAAATGTAAATATACCGCGATATCATGGGACCCGCGATATCATAGGAAGGAACTATACATATACCTACAAAATTGAAGTTTTTTCGGGCACCAGTATGTCTAATATTTTACATTTTATCAAAATTTTCAAAACCCCTAAAAATCGTTCACAAAAATATTTAATTAGTTTTTTAAATTATTTTTAAAATAATTTTTAGTGAGTTTACGGGAGAATACCATGTACCCTTCTGTAGTAATGTTGTGCCAGTAGCGGTTGTCCCTCTTTGGTCTGTGGATGTGCACAAAATGAGCAGACGACCCTCGTACCGAAAACAGATTCGGAGCCATCTAGCGGCGGAGAATTCAGAGGCAGAGAAGCGGATAGGTTTACTAAATCTTCTCCATTATTTACGCACATACGTATACACGAAGGGCTTTGCCCGTATTAACAAAATACTAAAATCAAATAAAGTATAATAGAAAAGATGACTTCATTCTATTTTGATAATTTTACCAAAATATATACATTTTGATCATTTTGCTAAAATATACAATCAGCTTTTATCAGCAAGTAAAAAAGGACAAACTTTTTAATTTGCAGTTGATTTTCAAACACAATTTATAAAAAATCGCCTCTGCCAACTCCAAAAATGTCAAAATCCCATTCATAGAAGATGTCGCAAGGCGTCTCTATCCGCCAGACGCACCTAGCGATTTAAATCCAGTTAAAGAATATGGTGACGGTCATTGCCTTGTAGCAGACGACTAGAAGTAGTAATTGACTCATGGAATATGTTACATTCCCGGGGGTGTCCATAGTAGACTCGGCCGTCTTAATTTTTAAAATTTATTTAAAACTAAGGTTTGTTCCTTCATGTAAAGCTTTCCTTAGCTGGATTTGGATTCAAATAATTTTGGAACTTGAGATTTATCAATTTTCAAATGTTTGGCTTACTTTTTTTTTATAAATCTTTTCAGCCCCTAGTGTCACTGTGCACATATGGTACATCAAAACTTAATATGTATTTTTGATTTATATTTACATCATGATAATGCAAAGAAAAAAAAAAGAAACTTGTGCTTTCAGACATGCTGGGTTGAAAAACATACAACACATAGAATTGAGTATTTGGATTATATATCCATGAGAGAGACTGAATTCGACACGACGACATGTGGTAAAGCAGCGTATGGTCTTGTGTAGAAAATTACCGACTCGGTTTTCATATTGGCATATGACACGGCCATTCACTTTGGATATATCTGAGGTATAAGTGTTCAGCTTTAAGTTCCTCTCTTGATGTAATTCAAGGATATGGAATGGTTTCTCATGAACGTAATGTTATAAATGAAGCAAGAAATGATACAACGGAATTCATTTCCTTTTTGAAAGCGTTGTCTCGATGGCAAACAAAGCAAACACAACAATTTCAATTCCTAGAATATAAGGTGGTCAAACCCAAAGGTCCAATATTTCTGCAAAATCTCCATCTGAATATTGTCGCCTAAATATGTCTTCTTTTTGTAGATTCATTAAATCAGCAACTATCCTTGAGGTTTAATGACCTTACACATAAAACAATAAAAACTTAAATCTCCCTCCCAGCAATCTAGGCAAATTAACAAATTAATGAATAAAACAAACATACCAGTCCGTGTCCACATCACAATCCCAAAAACAAAGTAAAAATTTTGCAAACTGGCAAAATATGTTAAACACGTGAGCTTCCATCAAGGAAGTGAGGCCGGGTGCTATCTTAGAATTATTCGAGTCTGACATGCCTTCATTAAAATTTAAATCTGAATGTTACCAATGTCGCAACCACCACCTGCTCTTTCCCTCAGTACACTAGTTAGTATACAACATGGGATAGGAACTGCTTTACAGAGCCTTTGTCCCTAAACATAATTTAAAAAATTGTCAGCGTGTCCCCCTACATAAGAATTGGGGGTAATACGAGCCAAAACTAAACCACTTATCAAAGTCGCAACCACCACCTGCTCTTTTCCTCAGTACACTAGTTAGTATACAACATGGGATAAGAACTGCTTTACAGAGCCTTTGTCCCTAAACATAATTTAAAAAATTGTCAGCGTGTCCCCTACCTAAGAATTGGGGGTAATACGAGCCAAAACTAAACCACTTATCAAAGTCGCAACCATCACCTGCTCCTTCCTCTTCACACTACAATTTAGGATAGGAACTGTTTTACAGAGCAGTTGTTTCCGAACTCAATTTAAAAATTGGTCAGTGTGCCCCCTCCCCCTAGAATCCTGGATCCGCCACTATGACATGTTTTTATTTCCTTATTTAAGAAAAAAAGGAACACAGTAAAAAAAATTAAGTTATCCTTTACTTATTTTCTAAAACAAACAAAAATAATAATAATTTTTATAACACGAGTAATAATTTTTATATAACTAGAAGTAAAAAAAACAGAAATAATTCGCTTCTGACAATTTAAAGATGATCAATATGAGTACTGATATTGGCACACTACTCTTCGTAACACCAACCCACTCTTTCTCACACTCTACCAACATATTCAAACAGTCTCATCTAAATGTCATTACGTTGATCATAAAATCAAAGGGTCGAGTTAATTTATACTGAAGCCCCTTTTTGTATGTAAAGCAGATACTTTCGGTAAATATATAAAAGGCATTGAGTAGCACATACAATATAACAGAAAATAGAAATTTTGTATTTTCTGCTCAATGCTGATATATATATATATATTGCATTGAACTAAAAATAATAAAGATAAAATTAATTAAAAAATTAATCTATTTTCAAGAAAAAAATCAGGAATTATTGGTCTTTTTGTATACGTAGTTAACTGAATCACAAATGCTTCACTAAATATTAAATGGGAGTAATAGAAGAACATTTGCGATAAAACTACAAATCGCTGTTGTTTCATTTCTGTCCTCTAATTTCACCATGTTTTAAACTAGTGTATGAATCATCTTTAAGATTTTAATATATTTGTCCAAAACGACAAAAAGCCAACGTTATCTAGGTGCCTAGATGTAATGTTGAAAAATTCTAACCACAAAAATTATAATGCATCGATCATGTAACTTGAATATGTTGGATTGTAATATATGTGTCTATATTGAATCATGGCAAATAGCCAACGGTCAGAATTATATTTCCTTTGTTAACAGTCAAATAAAGGAGACTATCACATTTCTTGCAGACATCAGAAGGTTGTAAACCTTTAACACCTGGAAGTAACGGAAGGATAATTCTCTCCAAACACATTGTTGTCATATTTAAAAGCACAAAGACTCTTTCTTTGGACTTTAGTGATTCAATTCTCATGACGATATTTTGTAAACCATCGAAACATCCAGTAGAAACACTGATTGGTTTATCACCATAACCTTCAGCAAATGTTTCCCTCAGCTTGAGACTGCCATCTTGTTTTAGCACTGTGCAATGACCCCTTCCGTCTTTTAGTTGCCCCAGCAGTAGTATTTCATCATTTGCATTCACATCAATGTTGAGGATATAGTCTTTAGTAAAATCGTTGTCAATTATTTGGATGATTTCGCCAGAAGAAGTCAATCTGTGAATGCTCCGAGTCCACTGTTCGAACATAATGTACTCTTCATTTTTTGTTTGTGCAAAAGAGCAGTATTGGTGCGCGTAAGGAAAACCAACCTTGGCTATATCTATAGTGGTGATGGCTCCACTTTTGATATCTTGAAAACAACCAAAAGCAGGATAATACTCCTGTAATATTCCTTCATTGCTTTTAGACCTTATTGTATAGTTCTTGATAAATGGACCCATGGATTCGTCGTACTTTTCCGTTAAGACGGTTTCTTCAAATGTGTCATCATATTTAATTTCTCCATACACCCATTTGAAAAACGATTTGTTTGAATGGGTCTTTAAATACAAACTATCGCCGAATGACGTCATAGAACAATATGCAATCCATTCGGGGTTTACTTTTGTGTATTTCATTGCTTTGGTAGCAACTGTCTGCATATATTCCAAGGTACCAATGGTATATGCGTCCAGAACTTCTTTAAGGTGTTCAATTTCTTCTTCATGAAAACTGACATTCAGTTTGAATCCTTTCTCTAATGAAGAATATAGTTCACGTTTTAGTTGTTCAAATTGCAAGCTCATGTCTTTTTGTAAAGCAGCAACGTCTGAATCAACTCCAAATCTGAAACTTTTATTTGCAATTTCCCGAAGTGTATTTGCTTCTGTTTCAATGTTTCTTACTTTATCAAGCTGCCGTTGCAACCTTGAACTAACATCTTTTCTTTTGTCATTGATACTACTTATAAAAGCACTTTTCTTTTCATTAAGAGTTTTAATAAGTAAGTCTATTGTATTAACTCCTTGGTTTTCGGCGTCTTGTAATTCTTCTAGAAAGTCTGTCAAAATTGTGTTAATATTTTTTCCCCGATACTTTGCATCTTCAATAACATTTTGTAATTCATTTTGAATATTTTCAAGCCAGTCTCTACAAAACTTAGCACGGGCATGTAAGCTTTCGCAATGGTGCTCCGAACGTGTTGTAACTTTACAAAGCAGACAAATCACTTTATCGCAGTCCCCACAATAAAGACTTAATAATTCGTTTTCATGCTTACGACAGACGACATTTCTTTGTGACATCAATTCGTCTTCGCCGTATATATCGATCTCGGACACTGGTATGACCGTACAATGGGGTTTCAAAACATTGTGTAATGGTGAACATTGTTTGCAGATAAGGCATGTACACGTAAGACATTTTGTCGTCAACTCTGCAGTGACTTGACACAGACCACATACTCCTATCTTTCTGTGTGAGTTTGCGTCATCCGAGTTATTCAATCTTTTAATAATACTTTGGTAGAAATGTTCTGTACGGAAACCTTGTATCCCTTTTTTAGGAAGGATGATTCTTTCCCGACAAACTGGACATGGCGGGCAATTGCAGTCGTGTTGTTCGAGATAATTTGTCAAACATGCTTCGCAGAAAATATGATTACATCTTGTTACCTTAGGAACCACTAACCAGTCTTTACAGATAGGACATTCCAAAGTTTTTCTATCATTTTCGTGTATTTCCAAGAATCGCGCCATTTATAACACGAGTTGTAAAAATCTGCAAATAAATATTGATATTGAATGCATATAAATTAGTCATAAAAATACATGTACAAAAATTTTCGTCATTTCTAGGAGATAAGCACACAGTACAGTAAATTGTTGATATAAAGACCACAACAGAGAACTGTCATTACAATCAGACTAGACTCCCTGCAACTGGGTTTTCCTTTTTTTAAGCATCAAGTTGAAGGATATTATCTACCTAGAAAATTTATAAGACGCTCAGATGACCCATGTTTAGATCACATAAAACTCTGATTTCTACATACTTTGGATGTTAATTTTTTACATAAATAATAACAATGATATCTCCTCACACCTTCATTTCAAAATGGAGAAAAGAATTGGATACAGAAATAACACATTAATTAAATTTTATAATAAATGGATTGTTTTAATAAGACAGAATATCAGTGAAACAACCACCTCTTATACAGTCCTGTAATTGTTTGAACAAGGCAGAATATTAGTGTAACAAACATCCCTTATTAGCTCACCTGACCGAAAGGTCATGTGAGCTTTTGAAATGGCACAGCGTTTGTATGTGCGTGCATGCGTCTTTAACACCGAATTTCGACTTCTCCTCCAAAAGTGCTAGACAGATTTCAATGATACTTGGTCAGAACGAATATTGGCCCGTGTAATTCAGATTTGTTCATGGCGTTGCAATGGCTACCAAAACAAGGTCAAGGTGACCTAGGGATCTAAAAATCTTTAAAAATCTTCAACTCCGAAACCGATGATGGAGAAAAAATCTGATGTGATATTTGACTTCTCTAGGGTCTTAAGCCTATAGTTTGTTCATTTTGTGAAATTTGGTCGAAAAATGGGTTACGCGTTTAATTTTAAAAAATTCGTAAAATGGATTCAAATTGTTGTAACTTGACTATTTGAACAGATAATTACATTGGATTTTCAGTTTTGACTTTTTCTTTAAATGATCTTTAAATTAGGTCAAGGTCACAAATCAAAGTCATGACCTAATTTGTGATTTATGCAGTTTTAGGCAATTTTCTTGCAAATATTAAGAGATATGTAAATTCAAAACATTGTTAAAATGTTCCCCATGACAAAATTTAAAAAGGTACCAAGTTTCGTCACTATATGGTAATCCATGTAGGAGTTGTTGCACCTGAATTGTTATTTTTGGCTTATAAATACTAAAATTGTGCTTTAGCTTGAAAACAATAAGATTTTTGTATAGGCATGTATACTGTATGAATATTGTAAGTATTGATATGACGATCATTTTGATATATGGTTCAAGGTCATATGTTGAAAAGTCAAGGTCATAGCTGCATAAGTGTACTGAAATTGTTAATTATCGTGAAAACTATTATCTTTTTGTATAGGCATGTATATTAGAATATTGTAGGTATTAATATATATACCACCATTTTGATGTAAGGTTCAAGTTCATATGTCCAAAGGTCAAAATCATTATTTAGAAATTATTCATTGTACTATTTAAATCATGCATATAAGCTACATGTATTTATAAATGAAATGTGACTAGATATTTCTGATTAATTATTGCCGGAATTTTGTAAAGTTTTTGTAATGAAGTTCTTTGCAAGTTTTTGGACATTTCCTCAGGTGAGCGTTAAAGCCCATCGGCCTCTTGTATAGTTCTGTTATCAGTGTAACAAACATCTTATATAGTTCTGTAATTGTTTCAATAAGGCAGAATATCGGTGTAACAAATATCTTAAATATTTCTTTAATATGTGGTATGTACCAAATTTCTTAAACATTGATTGTAAAAATATTAGATACATTGTATATCTATTAATATGTGTGAAGAAAGTCTTTATATCTACTTGTTGTTGTAAACTGTATATGATTGATTGAATAATAGTTATAAAAAACATACCGTTCCATGTTCAAATCACAATAAAATCTTATGAAACTGGCATATAAAGTAAACACGTGAACTTCCACCACCAAAGTAAGACCGAAACGATAGATCCCTCCAATCCTGTCTGGATAACTACACCTGTCCAATCAAAAACAGTAACATGTACTTTGTTTTCAGATCAAAAATTTAGATTGTATTGGTCTTAAAAGGATGTATAGAATTTGTTTCCTTAGCTATATAGATACATGTAATATATCATTTATGGTTTTTTTTTATCTTGCATTTAAGTTCTCCATGATTCTCCATGTTCTGCTTTATATTTGGACTTATACCTCAATTAAGACACCCATGAAAGGTTACATCTGAAACTATACGACAAACGTGATGACTTCAATTTTTCTATTGTCAACTTTTCGTTTCTTTGCAGTAATATCCCTGCTCCTCCTGCGTATGGTGTATATGTTTCACAGTTAATACATTACGGTAGAGCTTGTTCCCGCTATGGGGACTTTTTGCAACGAAGCAAATTACTTACAATTAAATTGTTGACACAAGGATATTGCAAGCCTAGGCTAATCAGGGCCCTTAAAAAAATTATGGCCGTTATCACAATGTTGTTGATAAGTATGTAGTCACTGTATCCCAACTTATACTGGCTATATTTGACTTACCATAGTTCTTTGTTCCTTTCATTCTCAACATTGACTTGCACGTGGCGGGTGTAGCTAGCTAGAAAGGAGGTGCTTACCCTTCCGGAGCACCCGGCCTCACTTCCTTGATGGAAGTTCACGTGTATAACATATTTTGCCAGCTTGCAAAGTTTTTACTTTGTTTTTGGGATTGTGATGTGGACACGGAATGGTATGTTTGTTTTATTACCTTCTCCAAAATGGGTCAGAAAATGTCCAAATACATGTATTACATATAGCCCCATAACGATCAGGACTGGTATCAGAAAATGTACCAGTAACTTCGAACTCCCTCGGTAAGCTAGCAAACTAGGTCACCCAAGTGTTTGTTTGCACATAAAGCACGTAACATCGGTTTAACCCGACTAGTGCGACCCTACTTGATATAAAAGTTATTATTGGCTGTAGGTTTTATAAACAATAAACTGTTCTACCTAATGTAATAATATAATAAAATGTAACTCTTCAATAATTCACAACCTAATGTAGACAAATGTAGGATAATGTAATCAATAAAAAAAAAGAAATATAAACTGTTTTCCTTTTAAAAAAAAACTATAAAAGGTTGGATTTGAACTGACATTTTTAAATCTTCCACTGCATTTTAATCAACATTAAATATTTTATCAAGATTTGGTTCCTTACCTTGCTGATTTTCTGATTTTGTTCAATGTAAATTTGTTGATACTCAAGCCTGTACTCTTTCTATATTCAACACCGCTGGACTTTCCAAATAGGTTCTTTCCCTAATCGATATAAACGCTATTGACTGGCTTGTTTATAAATAGAAGTTTTTTATAATGTGTATGTAAATAGTTACGTAGATATACCCCTATATTGTGCCAGTTGCTAATGTTCCCTGCGTTTTTAAGAATTTGTTTCGTCTCCCTGATAAACGCTTGGTAGGAGAATTTGTCCTTTTATTAATAACATTTTTTATACAAGAGATTCGGTTAATGCATATTCATTTATGATTTCAAAATACATGTACAATGAATTTAATACATTCGAAACAGTTTATCAAAATAAAATACATTAAGCTCAACAAACATGCGTTCGTCCTTGCATTTAATAATTATAGGTTTTTATTCCAAAACAGTAGTGTCTGTTGCTCCACTACTTGGATTTCATTGTACTTGCGCTATCACTTCTACTTTTAATCTTATAGCCATCTAAAACTTTGAAGAAAGTATACATATATATATATTTCACATGACCAGTTCTTAAAAAACAATTTGTATTGTCACTAGCGCTTTCATGTCTTACGACAATCTTCAGGTGACTATGAATTCTTTTGAATGACAACGAGTTTTACTACGTAAAATTATTATGACGTCATCGATACAAAGGGGAGATAATAAACGTCACTGGTAAAATCGGAGGTAGTTAACTGCAGTGTTGACGTAAAAATTAATGAATTGATTAAATTTTTGAAATACGTTAATAAATAAATGTTTTTAAGTTAACTATGTCCATTTAAAACTGGTTTAAATTTATGAATGAAAAACAGTTCTTTGATTGTCCGTTTAGTATTATCACTATCCATCAATTTATAAAAAGGAAAAACTGAAAACTGCTTATTTCCGCAAATGTCTAAATGTTCACTCAGAGGGATTTGGCGAAGATTTGGTTGTCTAATTTGTTGCCGGTGCACTCTTATTCTATCGGAGAGGGTATTTCCGGTTTGACCAATGTAGATCTCATTACATCCAGGACACTTTATACAATATATAAGGTTTTTACTCTAACAAGTCATATTTGTATTGGCATAAATTTTCACCCCACCGTTGTTACATAATTCACTACCAGTATGTATATATGCACATGTTCCACACCTGGCATCATCGCATTTCTTCACTTCAAATTTCTCTATTTTTTCATTAAAAACAAACCTTGTTTTGGTCAAGAACTGTTTTAAATTTTTAGGCTGACGTTTGCTTCTGATGACAGTTTCTTTTGATATTAGGTCTTTCAATATATATATATACGTGTGTGTGTGTGTGTGTGTTTTCATTACATTGCAAAAACTTTTAATGTTACATTGTTGTTTATAAATCATTCATCAATGAATAATAAATAAATTTTTAGACTTAAACAATCGAATTATCAATGATATTTGTTTATTTTTGCACTAAGAAAAATTAATAATAAGAAGGTCATTGCCTATACATTATGTACATAAAACATATACATAAAGAATTTTTTTTAAATATTTGATAGTTTTTTTTGTATTGTTCACTCTATCACACAAAATCAAGAAGGTGATAAGATTTTAAGTTGTATTTGACTGATGGGATGTAGGTTGAATTTAAAAAGTAGCAACAGTTTTTGTTACCCCATCAAGTTTTTTGCACCCCCCCCCCTTAATTCGAACAGCGCCAACTTATATGCAACATATAAATTCAAAAATTGTTTCGGAGATAAAAACTGAAACAAATGTTTATAAAATAGCTTATTTTTCATTAGCGTTACTCGCCGTTGCACCTTGTGTTATTGCTACTTTACGGATGCTGTGGTAGGCATCCTCTTTGTGCGTCAGATACACACCACTGGAGGACATTATTTGTATCCGAGTCACTAAAAATTCAAAGTTTTCAGATAAAAAAATTGTTAAAATATGCGTTTCCTTTTGTCTTTGGTTACTTTAGCAATACATTGGCATTTTGCATGTTTAAGGCTGAAATCACTTTATTCAGTAGTGAATATAGAGTTAGATACATATACGACTTTGACTACCTGGCGACCTTTACTTGGTCGGCTGTATAACTGTTCACAACTTGTCAATGGAAAATATCCATATAGTTTTTTTTGCCAATTACCTTTTAGATTAATAGACAAGACAATGATTGGTTTTCCTTTTTATGAACGCTATAATATGTATTTCTTATCGAAAAAGAATAATTTGAATTAAAGTAAAATGTGATGTGAAATGCATTTTTTGGTTTAGAATTATGTTCTTGAAATTCAGCGTTTGAAAGTGAGAATAACAAATTGAAATTCTTGATTTTATGATAAGCCTGATCCATCGAACATTTTATTTTTCGGAATGTTTCTAGGTTGTAAATACATACATGCATATCAAACATAAATATATATTGTGCTTTCTTACCTCGGTGTTAAAATCCTTTTTGATAGATCCAGTTAAGTTCTTTATGGCTGCCTTATCTGCCTCATTAAAGACTGAATATAACAGCAACGTATTTTATGCCATTTGTCAGATATTGTAAGTATCAAAAAGATATGTTAAATCTTGTGGTGTGTCAAAAGCCACTAGGATGGCAGTGTCTTCTCCACTTGAAGCTGGTTGACCTCTTTCATCCCTTGAGTGACTGTCTAACAAATATATGGTGTTATTGTCCTTTTTGATGGCTATGGAATAGTCCATGATAGTAACTAGAATATTTTTTTTTAATATTGGTACAACGATGTAAAATATACTCTCTTGTAGACTATTATAAGTATCTACAAGATATGTTTTTAAATCTTGTAATGTTCAAAGCCACTAGGATGGCAGTGCCTTCTCCACTTGGAGCTGGTTGACCTCTTTAATCCCTAGAGTGACTGTCCAACAAATATATGGTGTTATTCATTAATTTTCAACTGTTAAGTTTATGTTTTTTATCTATCAAACTTTTCGGTCGTAGTGTCACCGATGAGGAATGAATTTCCGAAATGTACACATCTGGCACATCAAAATTTAACTGGTATTTGTGTTATATATTGCCTAAATAGTCCATGATGGTAAGAAGAATTTTTTTCAATATTGATAAAACGATGTGAAATATACATGCATTTCCCTTATCTGGTCTATAAACTTAAATGTTCTACTTACTCATTTCAAAAAGGTTGTATCACACCAGTTTAAGACATTATTTGCATTTGAGTCATTGAAAATTCAAAGTTTGGAAATTTAAATTAATGGTTCAAATATGCGTTTTCTTTTATCTTTGGTTACCTTGGCAATACAGTGCATGTTTTAGGCAGAAATTGCTTTTTCAATAGTAAATGTAGATGGATGCAAATACGACTTTGACTTCCTGACGACCGTTATTTGATGGGCTTTTCAAACTTGTCACAACTTGTAAAAAGAAATAATCCATATAGCTTATTTGTTACTAATCGCCTTTTGGATTGATATATAGACTAAAAAAAGAATGATTAAAATGTGATGTGATTTTTTTTTATTAAGAATTACGTACTTAATATTAGCCAATGAAAGAAAGAATTACATATTGAAATTCTTGATTTTAAGACAATCCTGATCAATCGAACATTTTATTTTTCGGAATGTTTCTTGGTTGTAAATATATACATGTATATCAAACATAAACATATATTGTGCGTCGTTCTTACCTGGGTGTTAAAATCTTTTTTGACAGTTCCAGCTAAGTTCTTAATGGCTGTCTCATTTAAGCTGAATCTAACGGTAATGTATTGAATGCCATTTGTTAGACTATTGTAAGTATCTACAAGATATGTTGTTAAATCTTGTGGTGTCTCAAAAGCCACTAGGATGGCAGTGCCTGTCTTCACTTGGAGCTGGTTGACATATTTCTTCCCTATAGTGGCTGTCTAATAGATAGATGATGTTACTTTCTTTTTTGATTGCTATGGAATAGTCCATGATGGTTTGTAGAATGTATACAGCGCCACCTCTTTCATCCCTAGAATGGGCGTCTAACAGATAGATGATGTTTTTTTCTTTTTGATTGGTATGGAATAGTCCATGATGGTTAGTAGAATATACACAGCGCCGCCTCTTTCATTCCTAGAGTGGATGTCTAACAGATAGATGATGTTATTTTCTTTTTTGATTGCTATGGAATAGTCCATGATGGTTAGTAGAATATATACAGCGCCGCCTCTTTCATCCCTAGAATGGGTGTCTAACAGATAGATGATGTTATTTTCTTTTTTATTGGTATGGAATAGTCCATGATGGTTAGTAGAATATACACAGCGCCTCCTCTTTCATTCCTAGAGTGGATGTCTAACAGATAGATGATGTTATTTTCTTTTTTGATTGCTATGGAATAGTCCATAATGGTAAGTAGAATATAAACAGCAGTGCCGCCTCTTTCATCCCTAGGGTTGCTGTCTAACAGATAGATGATGTTATTTTCTTTTTTGATTGCTATGGAATAGTCCATGATGATTACTAGAATATATACAGCGCCGCCTCTTTCATCCCTAGAGTGGATGTTTAACAGATAGATGATGTTATTTTCGTTTTTGATTGCTATGGAATAGTCCATAATGGTTAGTAGAATATAAACAGCAGTGACTCCTCTTTCATCCCTAAGGTTGCTGTCTAACAGATAGATGATGTTATTTTCTTTTTGATTGGTATGGAATAGTCCATGATAGTAGAATATACACAGCGCCGCCTCTTTCATCCCTGGAGTGGCTGTACTGATAGATGATGTTATTTTCTTTTTTGATTGCTATGGAATAGTCCATGATGGTTAGTAGAATATATGCAGCGCCACCTCTTTCATCCCTAGAACGGGTGTCTAACAGATAGATGATGTTATTTTCTTTTTGATTGGTATGGAATAGTCCATGATGGTTAGTAGAATATACACAGCGCCGCCTCTTTCATCCCTAGAGTGGATGTCTAACAGATAGATGATGTTATTTTCTTTTTTGATTGCTATGGAATAGTCCATGATGGTTAGTAGAATATAAACAGCAGTGCCTCTTTCATCCCTAGAATGGCTGTCCAACAGATAGATGATGTTATTTTCTTTTTTGATTGCTATGCAATAGTGCATGATTGTTAGTAGAATATATACAGCGCCGCCTCTTTCATCCTTAGAGTTGCTGTCTAACAGATAGATGATGTTATTTTCTTTTTTGATTGCTATGGAATAGTCCATGATGGTTAGTAGAATGTATACAGCGCCACCTCTTTCATCCCTAGAATGGGTGTCTAACAGATAGATGATGTTATTTTCTTTTTGATTGGTATGGAATAGTCCATGATGGTTAGTAGAATATATACAGTGCCGCCTCTTTCATCCCTAGAGTGGCTGTCTAACAGATAGATGATGTTATTTTCTTTTTTGATTGCTATGGAATAATCCATGATGGTTAGTAGAATATATACAGCATCGCCTCTTTCGTTCCTAGAGTGGATGTCTAACAGATAGATGATGTTATTTTCTTTTTTGATTGCTATGGAATAGTCCATAATGGTAAGTAGAATATAAACAGCAGTGCCTCCTCTTTCATCCCTAGAGTGGATGTCTAACAGATACATGATGTTATTTTCTTTTTTTGATTGCTATGGAATAGTCCATGCTGGTTAGTAGAATATATACAGCGCCGCCTTTTGAAAGAGCGCAGTAAATACGTTCCCAAAGCTGGAAATTCCATACGTTTGTCGGTGTTAATAGTGGCATCTTGTAAGTCTTTGAAGGCTTCGACGCAGAGGTTTACTAATACTCCAGATTCCCAGTGAGCCATGAAACATTGATTTTCTATCAGGAAGGCCCTCTGCTCCAACTCTTAACCTACTGACAACTCAAGCTTCTCCCGGAAAATAACATGGTATTTACCCCCATTAGAAAGCCAAGTAGACATATCTTTAGAATTCCAGGCACTGAGCTATTTCGTTTGACTCATCATGAGCAAAGTAGCAGCCATAGATGTACACTGTGTCCCGGGATATTTAAAAAGAAAGGAAACATTCTTTGGCGAATACTGTACGTAAAGGGAGCAATCTTACAAAAAATTCTTTTAGGTCTGTAGTCTTCAAGTGACAAAGATTTTAGGCTTAACAGTATCTGCTAATTGAATAGTTACTGTAACCGAGGAGAAAATGTTTGTAGTTTAAACATATTTTGTTTATCATGTTCAATAATTACATGTTGAAAAGTAAGCATTATGAAATATACAAGTGACAAATGGGATTCAGCAACAAGTGTAAAACACATAAAAACTGTCTCCTGGAAATATTAAATGTCAATTAACTTTCCAAATGCGCAATGCAAATAGAAGATACCAAACAGAACAGCTTTAACGTTGTTGCATCCAGAAAAATACAAATATATTTTCCATAATGATTTCAATGAACGTTTCTTTTGCCATCATTTGACAGAGTCGTTGGCATATGCATAACGGCAAGCCATCGGGCCTATCCCTACCTACAATGGTATACATATGAACTCGCCTCGAAAACCCAGGTTTGTACTTGCCAAGTATCTTCTTATAACATTCCAGCGATTGCAGGTATTAGTATTTATTTGTGGTATCATTTTGCTTCATCGTAATGTTTCTGCTCGACTATTAAAAACAGTTTCATTGTATTTGAAAAAAAAATTTGCTTCAAAGTCAAATTTTCTGGTTTCGGAATGTTAAAATTTACACGCAACATTTTTTATCCACAACCATTTTTTTCTCTCCGACTGTAGTATCAACTCTAAATTTAAAATAACAATTTTTATTACAATCAAGTGTTCAGCTTTTTAAAAATAGTTCCAACTTATATGCAACATTTTTGCTACACATGAACTGTTCTACTTCTTCACTGTTAAACCAGCTCTAAATTATATGCAACGGTTTTTTCAGCACCAACACCAACATATATTAAGAAATAGAAATGATAAGTCATCCTAAACTGTCAGCTCATTGCTTGCTAAATTTAGGTTGGATATGTTATGTTCATTGAGAATCCACTTATTATAATATCAAGTAAAGTCCTTATAATTGCACTTTTACCACACCACATGAGTTTGCTGATTAATCTAAAGACATGTATGGCTTTTCTTAATGTTTGTCTTTTTCCTTGTTCTTGATTAAATCGGATTTTTCGAGGTACATTCTTTATTAAAAAATTAAAGCCTGAAACTATTTTAAGATCCAACACAATACAAATAAAAAAAAACACATCTTAACGTGTTTTGTGCTTTTATCACGTGCATTTGAATTATGTTCCTGGTTCTGGCTTTTGTGAAGTACATGCTGCATAAAGCTGATACTATTTTAATTTAATTATGATTTAAGCAAGGGTATTTCTGGAAGTAATAGAAAAGTAATACGAAGTTTTAAGCAATTCTTAAAATGTTTTATTGATAAAAACTGAGACTGAAATGCTTATAAAGTAACTTACATTTTCTCTAACGTTACTCATTGTTGCACTTTGCGTTATTGTCACTCTAGGGATACTGTGGAAGCGCTATTTTAAATGGTAATAAAAACACATTGATATGGAGATTTTAATAACTTTTATACTTGCATGATTAAGTCTTATCATAGTCGCTACATAAGTAAGGTTTTTATTTTGTAATTTTATTTATTTTATTTTTATTTATTTTTTTTTTTTTTTTTGGCAATAAAACAAAAGTATGCATTACTTAAATTGTTAATAAACTGTCAATTTTAACGTTGATAGATGAAATAAGTCCAAAATGATTGACTGTTTTTTATTTCCGATAATTTGGATGAATTATAATTTGTTCAGCTCTACCACAGGAAGTCAACTAGCTCACGGGGGAAGACACTGTGAATGTTATGAATTTATTACTGCCGGGGCACCTGCAAAAAAGAAATAAACAAGTGTATAATAAATAAATCATGCTTTCATTTGGAGCCAATTCAAATTTCGTAAGCAGTAAATTGCACGGCTATAAATCACGACAAAACTAAGCCATACAATTCAACTTCTGCGGCTGAGAAGTGCATTGATATTCTGTTTTAGAACTGACAACTTACATGCGCAATAAAATATAAAATGTGAATTCATTGGATTTAAAACGCAAATCAAGCACTGGAGTCTAGTTAAAAAACTGTAGAAAATGTGGAAAATGTATGTAAGAGAAACAATTGTAAAAATTATCCGTTTAAATTTTGACTAGAGAATTCAATTGTAAGATCGACTCGTAAAGATCAGAAAATGTCTAAGCTGGGAGGCAGCAACAATAATTATGTACTTTAGTATTACTTTCATGAGTTTTGTAGATTTTCAGTCCGACGCGAATTTTATGCCCGTTCTCTGCAAATACATAAATAAACATTTAGTTTATAAATTAGTCGAATATTGTGACTGTGTCCTAGAAGAGTATACATGTATAAACCGACAATTACTCATATCGGAACCCGGTTGTTTAAAGAAGGGAAGGGAATTGGAAGGAGTGAATTTTATCAGATTCTTTCACTTATATCGAGGCGGACACTTTTGGAATGATGGAGGAAACCAGAGGGCCGGTAAAAGAAACCATCTTACCATGCCGAGCGAACCGACAAACAAACTTTCTCACATTAGGATTTGTCCCAAGCAGTACTTGAATCATTAGGTGAGAGGCAATTTTGTCTGTAAATGTGGAATGTTAAAAAATTACATTAGATATTTTAATATAATTTTTTTTTTTGATATAGCATAATAAACATAAACATTGAATCATAACATTTTTAAATAAATTAGCAACATTCCACACAACAGAGTTGCAAAAAGTGCTATGTACGAATTAAGAACACGTGTATAAATTCATCATAAATGTTGTATTGTATACAACAGTTGTAAAGATTATAATCTGAATTGTCTGTTCCATTGAACATTTTATTTTTCAGAACTAAGATGAACCACCCTTTAAACTTCATCACAGGTTGCAAAATCAATGGAGTAATATGGTCTACAAAGCCGCTTTAGGCAGACTATCGGATGTTTACATTTTGTTTCTACACCCGATGTTTGTCCACATTTGGACATTAGATAACCACTGGTCTTAATACATGCATGTTCTAAAATGATCTTGTTTTATTTTAATTTTTTTCTTGTTGTATTAGCTTTTCTAATATGCTTTTAAATGTCCTTGTTATATTTTTTACTTTCAACTTCTTGATTTTAGTTGTTTTGGCTGTTGCCAAGAACATTGTTTTGTTATTATTTTCTATAGTCCAATTTAAATTCATTTTTCTCTTTTGGTAACGTACCTTGATCTCATGGTTATTGAATTCCAGGGTCTGTCATTAACTTCTTAACTTAGCTGGAGCTTGTGGATATTCTAAAAATATAGACAGATAAATGATTCTGGTAATAGCGAAATTGTTTAAAAAACTTTCGGTCTTTTTTTTTTTTTTTTTTTTTTTTACAAATGTTGATGCAACGATGTTAAATATATTTCCCTTATCTGGTTTTATTCTGATTAACTTTAATGCTATACTCAATCTTTTCAAAAAGGTTGTATCACTGGAAGACATTATTTGCATTTGAGTCGTTGAAAATTTAAAGTTTTCAGATGTAAAATCATTGGTTTAAATATGCG
Source organism: Tegillarca granosa (assembly GCA_029721355.1). Lineage (NCBI taxonomy): Eukaryota > Metazoa > Mollusca > Bivalvia > Arcoida > Arcidae > Tegillarca > Tegillarca granosa. The sequence continues at coordinate 36,755,372 of CM056594.1, read as the reverse complement.
TTTCCTGTTATCTTTTGGTCACCTTGGCAATACAGTACATGTTTTAGGCAGAAATTGCTTTATTCAATAGCGAATGTAAATAGATGCATATACGATTTCCTGACGACCTTTTAGTTTTCTTATCGCCTTTTGGATTAATATACAAGCCAATGAATGGTTTTGCTTTTTTGGACGCTGAAATTTGTTTTTCATATCGATTAAAATGTAATGTGAAATGTACTTTTTCAGTTTAGAATTCTTGATATTTAGTCATTGAAAGAGAGAATTACAAATTAAAATTCTTGATTACTTGATAAGCCTGATCCATTAAACTTTCTTTCAGAAGTTTTTTAAAGCATATATCAGGTATAAACATATTTTTTGACTAGAGTGGCTGTCTAACAGATAGATGATTTTTTATTCCTTTTTGATTGCTATGGAATAGTCCATGATGGTGAGTAGGATAAATAGAGTCGTCTTCTAAAGAGCTCAGGATAAATAAGTTCCCGAAACTGGAAATTCCATGGTTTGTCTGTGTTGGCAGTGGCATCTTCAAGTCTTTGAAGGGTTCGGTGCAGGGGTTCCCTAATACTTCAGATTCCCGGTGAGCCACAAAAAATTAGTTTTCTACCAGGATAGGGAAGGTATCAGGAAGGTCATCTACTCCAACTTTAAAGTCTGAATCTACTGATAACACAAGCTTCTCACGGAAAATAACGTGGTATTGATCTCCATTTGAAAGCCAAGAAGACATGTCTTTAGTATTCCAGCTACTAAGCTCTTTCAGGTGACTCATTATGAGTCCAGCTACTAAGCTCTTTCAGGTTACTCATCATGAGTCCAGTATCAGTCATAGATATACACTGTGACCCGGCGTATTTAGAATCGATCAGGCGATGGTCGATAGGAGATCGGACCATGTTATGGAATAAAACTGAAAAATAAATAAATGAGCAAAAATAATTAGTAATATTTCTACTACAACAGCTTGAAAAGAAAAAACTTGTTAGGACGACATTGTTTTAAATAACAAGTGTTTGAATAGAATTGATATTTATGATATTTATTTGAAATGGCAAAATTAAAATAAAATTTTTAAAAAATTATAACAAGTGAATCCAGTGATATAACCATCGGGTGACAAATAAAAACATGTCAGTTACTAAATAGATTTTTTTTACTACAGCACACTTTATCCGATTGAATCTCAACTGTATAACTGCAAACTAAATACCACTTCAGTATATCATTGCTGAACCAAAGAAATCCAGATACTTCACTTTCTAAACGATATTGAAACCTTTATTGCAAAACTTGTAAGAAATTAGAAAAATTGGGTACATATTTTCTTTTACTACTATTGTGGAAGTAATCAAACGGAAAGGAAAACATTCTTGAATGAATACTGTACATAAAGGGAAAAATCTTTTAGATCTGTTGTCTTCCAATGACAAAGAATTCAGGCTCAACGGTATGTGCTATTTAAATAGTTACTGTAACTGAGAAGAGAAGATTTATAGTTTAAACATATTTTGTTTATCATGTTCAATAATTACATGTTGAAAAGTAAACATTATGAAATATACAAGTGACAAATGGGATTCAGTTACAAGTGTTGAACTCTTACGAAAACTGTCCCCTAGAAATATTAGATATAAATTAACTTTTCAAATGCGCAGTGCAAATAGAAATGTACCAAATAGAACAGCTTTAACGTTGTTGCATCCAGAAAAAATACATGAATATTTTCCATAATAATATCATTGATTGTAGGGCTTGCCATCATTTGACAGAGTCGTGGGCATATGCATAACGGCAAGTGATCGGGCCTGTCCCTTCCTACAAGCGATATACATATGACCCCGCCTCGAAAAATCCAGGTTTGTACTTGTCAAGTGTTTTCTTTTAACATTCCAGTGATTGCAGGTATTAGTATATATGTTTGTGGCATATTTTTGCTTCATCGTAAGGTTTCTGCTCGACTGTTAAAAACAGTTCCAACGTACTTGAAAAAAAATTTGCTTCAAAGTCAAATTTTCTGGTTTCTAAATGTTAAAATTTACAAGGAACATGTTTGATCCACAATCATTTTTTTCTCCGACCGTAGTATCAACTCTAAATTTTAAGATAACAATTTTTCATTACAATCAAGTCTTGACTTTAAAAATAGTTCACACTTATATGCAACATTTTTGCTACACGAACTGTTTTTTTACTTTTACTTTTTTTACTGTTAAACCAGCTCTAAATTATATGCAACATTTTTTTCAGCATCAACACCAACCATATATTCTGAAATAGAAATGATAAAATTAAATTAAGATTTGTATATTTTGTGCTTATTGAGAAACCACTTATTATAATATCAGGTAAAGTCCTTATAAACGCACTTTTACCACACCACATGAGTTTGTCGATAAATCTAAAGGCATGTATGGGTTTTCTTATTGTTTGTCTTTTTTCTTGTTCTTGATAAAAACGGATATTTCCAGGTACATTCTTTATTCAAAAATTAAAACTAGAAACTATTTTAAGATCCAATGCAATACAAATAAAAAACACATCTTAACGTGTTTTGTGCTTTTATCACGTGCACTTGAAATGTGTTCTTGGTTGTTCTGGCTACTGTGAAGTACATGCTGTGTATAGCTGTAATTATGATTAAGGCAATTTCTGGAAGTAATAGAAAAGTAATGCAAATTTTTAAGCAATTCTAAAAATTTTCAGGGATAAAAACTGAGACTGAAATGTTAATAAAGTATCTTAGTTATCTCTTACGTTTCTCGTTGTTGCACCTTGCGTTACTGCCACTCCAGGGATACTGTGGTCGGTGTCCTCTTACTTAGTGCGTCCGATACACACCATTGGAAGACATTATTTGTATCTGAGTCTGGAGATATAAAAAAAATTGTTCAAATATGCGTTTCCTTTTGTCTTTGGTTGCCTTAGAAACACAGTGCATGTTTAGGCTGAAATCACTTTATTCAATAGTGAATATAGAGATAAACACATATACAAATTTCATTACCTGGCGACCTTTTAACTTGGTGGGCTTTTATAACTGTTCATAACTTGTCAATAGAAAATATCCATATAGTTTTTTTAATTATTTTGTTCGGTTGCTGCTCCATTGTCTAATTGAAACCGAGTCTGACAGCTATGTATTGTACACCATTTGTTAGACCATAGTAAGTATATACAAGATGTGTTGTTTAATCTTGTTGCGTGTCAAAAGCCATTAAGATGGCAGTGCCTTCTCCACTTGGATCTGGTTGACCTCTTTCATGCCTAGAGTGGCTGTCTAACAGATAGATGATGTTGTTTTCCTTTTTTATTGCTACGGAATAGTCCATGATGGTAAGAAGAATATATACAGGGCCGTCTTCTGAAAGGGCTCGGGATAAATAAGTTTCCAAAACTGAAAATTCCAAAGGTTTGTCTGTGTTGGCTGTGGCATCTTCTAAGTCTTTAAATAGTTCGATGCAGAGGTTCCCTAATACTTTCGATTTCCGGTTAGCCATGAAAATTTTGTCTTCTACCAGGAAAAGGAAAGTATCAGGAAGGTCATCTGTCCCGACTCTTAAGTCTGAACCCACCGATAACTCAAGCTTCTCCCATAGAATACCGTGACATTGATCCCCATTAGAAAGCCAAGTAGTGAGCTTTATCATGCAACTCATCTTCTGCGCAGTTGCAGCCATAGATCTACATTGTGTCCCGGCATATTTAGAATCGATCAGGCCCTGGTGGATAGTAGCTTGGATCATGTTATGGAATAAAAATGAAGAACAGATTGATAAATAAATAAATAATAAGTAATATTTCTACTAAAAGAGCTTGAAAAGAAAAAAACTTGTTAGGGCGACATTGTTTCATATGATAGAAGTTTGAATAGAATTAATAATTTGAAATAGCATAATTCGAACCAAAAAAGGCATAACAAGTGAATCCAGTGATATAACCAAATGATAACAAATAAAAACGTTTCGGTTACTAAACAGGGGTTTTTCTAAAGCACCACTTTTTAACCGATTGAAACTGAATTGTATAACTTTAAATTTTATACCACTTTAGTATATCATTGCTGAACCAAAGAAATCCAGATACTTCACTATTTAAAAAATATTGAAACTTATAACACATTAGAAAATGAGAAACATATTTCTCTTTTGTAAAAATAATCAAAAAAAAAGAAAAAAAAAAAAAAAAAAAGAAAGAAAGAAAGAAAGAAAGAAATATTCTTGAATGAATACTGTACATAAAGGGAGCAACCTTACAAACAATCTTTTGGATCTGCTGTCTTCCAATGACAAAGATTTTAGGTTTACAGTATCTGCTATTTAAAAAGTTACTGTAACTGAGGAGAGTAGGTTTGTAGTTTAAACATATTTTGTTTATCATGTTCAATAATTACATGTTGAAAAGTAAACTTTAGGAAATATATAAGTGAGAAATGAAATTCAGTAACAAGTGTTGAACACTTACAAAACTGTCTCATAAAAATATTACATATAAATTAACTTTTCAAATGCGCTTTTCAAATAGAAAATACCAAGCAAAACACCGTTAACGTTGTTGCATCCAGAAAAAATACATACATATTTTCCATAATGATTTTAATGAAAGTATGTCTTGCAGTTGCCCAGAGTCCTGGTCATATGCATAATGGCGAGTGACTGGGCTTGTCCTTACCTACAAGTGATATACATATGAACTTGCCTCTAAAATCCAGGTTTGTACTTGCCAAGTATCTTCTTACAACATTCCAGCGATTGCAGGTATTAGTATTTATGTTGGTATTATGTTGTTTGTTTATACATGTATTGCTTCAACATTTTAAAGGTATAAATGCAATAATAAATCCTAATAGATGTATTATTATTTATTTGGGACTTTCATCATAAATCAGGTACTATTTTTAGGATTGCAAGACAAATTAAAATAATAATTACCTGGAGATGGCTATGGTTTTTCCTTTAATATGTTATCAAGGGATTTCTTTTCTTTGCAACATTTGTAAATTATACACAAATCCTTTGATTATTTACATCTTTGAACCATTCAACATTCGTGTATTTTATTTTATGTAATGGGACATCCCTAACCTTTCAGTTTATCAGTATTGCAATTAAAATTTAATTACTATGTGTTACTATTTTCGTATGTTAATTTTGAATGTATTTTTCATAAAACACTATAAAAAATTTAACAAAATCGGAGCGAGGGGTAAATGTTGCATTATAGTCCATGATTCTGATCGTTTACTGAGTTGTGTATATACATGTATTGGAATTCTGTGAAAGAGAGGTTCTATACACAGACATTAACAAATATCACAGCGCCTCGTTTCGTTTCGAATACCACTGGAGTAATGATTGGATAATTTGTCGGCTCAATTTTCTCTGCCATTCCAAAACTTGATATAATTGAAAGAATCGTCCGGGAGGTAAAACACCTATACACCTCTCCTCTATTCTTCACGGCTTTAAAAAGAATTATTTCCTTAAATTGTGAATTAGCCTGCCATGAATGCAGACTTGAGTTGGCCATATTTTTTTATTTATGTCGAGGCGATAGGTTCTTGGAGCCTGGAGGAGGAAGCCGGAGTGCCAGGAGAAAACCACCTACCTTCGGCAAGCGTACCGATAATCATTCTCATACTAGTACCTGTCCGTAAACGCACACTTCAGACAACCGATGGCCCTCATGATTAATGATAGCTACTATATTCTTTACTGAGAATCAAATAACAACGTTTGGCTTTCAAACATTTTATTTCTGATGTTTTGATATTGTAAAGTTCATATTGGAAGTTTTTTTGGAATGTTCTATATGGATATAGAGTTGAGTCGAGTCAAGAATTTTTCACTTTCTCACACTAGGATCTACCCGAGTGGGATTCGATTAGAGGCGTTGAGAAGCATTTTTTAGACCACTCGGCCACCTAGGCCCCTGTAGAATAGATAGAGGTAGCTAGACTATATTCTTTTCTAAGATTCACATACGTAGTATTATATAGTATATGCAGATCGACTTCGAAGCATTTCATTACCGACGCTTTGAAATTGAAAGCAAGTTCATAAAGATGTTTTTTTTAATTTTCTTAATGAAATATTCAAAAATTTATAGTCGTATCGTAAATTTTAAATATTTCATTCAGAAATTTAAAACAATTATAATATGAAAACAAGTTTAAACTATCCAAAGGATAGGTATATACATACCTTACACAATTCACTGGTTTCACCCGCAAAATTTAAATAGAATTAAGAAATTAAAAATGATATATGAAATGTAAAACATCTGCTGCGATTCGACAATGATAAAAATGATGGTGAAAAATCAATCTCAAGTTTAAAGAGCTTAAGTAAGATACCATTCATTATGAAAGTTTCCGTCCTAACGGTTTATCATTAAATAGGCCTACCCGTTCATTTACCCTACATCCCAGATTTAATGAAAAAATCACAAATATTGAACATATTTTCAGTGGGATGTGTACAATTCAGTAATTATTTACCTACACGAGCTTAGTCCTTTCTAATGATTCCATTTTTGGTCTCCTTCATGTCTTATTTCTCCTTTAGTACATCAAAATGCAACCTGGGAGGGTCAAAATGATAAAAATAAAAATGGCGGTATCGCGTATGTGGCGTATAAATAAAAAACAAACAAACCAGTCCTTGTCCAAATCACAATCCCAAAAACAAAGTAAAAACTTTGAAAGTTGACAATTATATAGTTATACCCGTGAACTTCCATCAAAAAGTGAGGCCGGGTGCTCCGGAAGGGTAAGCACCTCCTGTCTAGCTGTCACGTGCAAGTCAATTTTGAGGATCAGAGGAACAAAAAAAACCATGGTAAGTCAAATATCCAGTATAGGTTTGGATACAGTGACTACATACTTATCAACAATATTGTGATGTCGGCCATAAAAAATTTTAAGGGCCTTGATTAGCCTAGGCTTACAAAATTCTTGTGTCAATAATTTGATTGTAAGTAGTTTGCTTCGTTGTAGAAAGTCCGCATATTGGGAACAAGCTCTACCATAACGTATTAACTGTGAAACATATACACCATACGCAGAAGCAGGGATAATACTTCAAAGAAACGGAAAGTTGACAATAGAAAAATTAAAGTCATCAAGTTCATCGTATAGCTTCAGATGTAACCTTTCGTGGGTGTCATAACTGACGCATAAGTCCAAATATGAAGCAGAACATGGAGAATCTGTCGTGTCTTATTTCAAGCTCACTTGGATAGATGGCATTCACATATTCTCGAAAATTGATATTATTTAGAGATAGACCGTCACCTATATATCTGTATGTGTACTTGAATGATTCAGCGACAGTCTTTTCTCCAGATTTGACAACGTTCTGTAAAAATTCTGGTTCATATGAATAAAGAAACAAATCAGCAAGAAAAGGTGCACAATTTGTGCTCATCGATATACCGATTGTTTGTTCGAAAATTATATTGCCAAACACGAATAATATGTTGTCTAACAAAAACTAACATTTTGTTGATGGTATCTTCAGTATATTTTTGTTTGCAGTTTGCATGGTGTTTTACAAAATAATAAGAATTCCTGGAAATAACGGAAATGCTTATAAAATTTATGTAGACGAAGACCGTGTGCAAAAAAAGGGTGCAGTAAAGGGTAGCTCGAAAGTCGTGCTGATTATGATGTTGATTTACTTGATTTTCTGAATTTTTATAAAAGGTTTATTTTTTACTTTTATAAATCAATCAAGGCTATCCCAATATACGGCATATTCAATCCATCAGGGAACTGTAAGTAAATACAATGTATTATCAATATAAAAAAAATACATGTCAATGGAATTGGACGTAAGTTTAAAAACGTTATTGTTCTTTCCATATATATATATATATATATATATATATATATATATATATATATATATATATGGAAAGTATATATATATATTGAAATATATGGCGGCATTATAACAGTTTTTTTATACATATACATATATAATATTTAAACAATTGATAGAGAGAGAGATTTGGTAACATAACAAATTTAGTAAAACGACATACAAAACAAAGAAAATTAAAAATAATAAAATAAATAATGATACAAAAGTAGAACCTGCGAGTTTGTTGTATAAAAGTTTGGACACAAGAAAGACATTAGAGTTTATGCCTTCTGGAAGGAAGACACTACCACCATACATCAAAAAGTGTCAAGTGTAACTGGATAAACGTTGAGATTGTATAAAGTTTGATTTAATTGTTGATGTTGTGCAACATAGTTTGTACACTCAAAAAAAATAATGAAATGCATCTTCACAGTGAAATCCACAACTGCACACAGTGCTACTGACGATATTAACTCTAAAGATCAAATTTAAGACTGCTACATTAATTTCGCATTTAAGCATGAAGAATAGACAATTTGTGATCAACAGTATAAAAGAAGTGGGGTGTTTTTGTAGTATTCGATTTTTAATTGAGTGTTTGAATTGAGAAACGGATTCAGCATGTCGAGTAGAAATAATAAGAATATTCCATTGAATGATAGTAGAAGGGATATAAAAGGAACCAAATAATGCCTGCAGTCTACAGAAAGGACTTACTAAATCTTCATTATTTCGGATATTATAAGAATTAGAAGAGCCAACAGACTTAAGTAAAAAATCACATACTAGTAAATACTGAGGAACTAAACCATTTTAGATTTCATAAAACAAACAAGCTGTTTCCTTTTCCTTCTTTCAGAAAGGGATTTCCATCCTGTTTCAAAATAAAGAGAGTCAATACTTGTAAAACAAGACAAACCAGTTACTATGCCAGCAGCTTCGTGTTGAACTTTTTCTTAGGAATAAGAATCTGAATCACTACAACCATCCCAAATCTCTGATGCGTATTCCAACACTGGGAGTATAAACGTACAATGAATTTTACTTAAAGAGTCTTTGCTGAGGAGATATTTAAGTTTCCTAAGAATAGCTATCTGTTTCATAGCCGTTTTGATAATATTTTGAATGTGTGTGTGCCAACTAAAATTATTAGAAAATGTTATCCCAAGATGTTTGTGTGTGATAACTGAAGTAAGAGTAACATTATTGAAAAAAAGATTAGGCGGCTGGGAACTGAAGCAACTACTATTAAAGAACATCGAGACCGTTTTTGTTTGATTAAATGTTACAAGCCATTTTAGACCATTCATGAAGAATTTCAAGATCTCTGTTCATCAACTGTTCGATATCATTGAGATTAAGAGCCGAAAAACTTAAGGAAGTATCATCTGCGAAGAGTCTAGCAAAACTGAGTAGATCGTCAGTTAAGTCATTTATGTAAATAAGAAATAACAGTGGACCTAAAACCGAACCTTGGGGTACCCCTGCATCAGTGTAGCATTCTTTAGAAATAGAGTCGTGAAGGAGATCACGTTGGGAACGAGAAAACAAGTAATCCTTTAGCCATTGTAGATCTTTGCCCTTGATACCATATATTTCTAATTTATGTAATAAACCCCTATGCCACACCATATCGAATGCTTTCGAGATATCCCAGAATACCACACAAGCATTTAAACGCTTATTTAGAACAGATATTGTCATACAATTGGTAAATAGTTGAATAACCTCCCATAAAACCAGATTGAAATTTAAACAACAACTTGTGTTCAAGAAGAAAGTTATAAATAAGACCTTACCTACACAGCTTAACAAAGATATGGGTCTATAGGAAGAGATTTATCACCTTTCTTAAACAAAGGGAGAACGAGAGCTAGCTTCCATTGACTTGGATATACCCCGTCATCTAAAGACTTGTTAAAAAGCTTAGCTAAAGGTACACAGACTGATGAAGCAGTATTTTTCAACATCTTATGACTGATCATGTCAGAACCTGAAGCTTTCCCAACATGGAGATTTATTAATATATTAACTTTCTAACCAGCTGCCAGAAACCTTTTGTATTAGATGCATTTATGTCATCCAGTAATCCACCAACACTACTATAAAACTTTCCTGTATAAAATTTCTTGAGATTATTAACAAGGTTTCTTTGTTTTTTATATTTATTTTTATCATTTTGCTTCTTGTTTTTTTTTTTTGGGGGGGGGGGAGGGTGGGGCTGTCTGTACAGTCGGTCACGTTTTCCAATGACTGTACGTATGTTACTGTTAAACCAAAGTTTATCATATGGACGTAAAACTACATCATTTTGGAGAATAGACTGTCTTGCTAGATCTAGATAAGTATTTGCGAAAGCATTGGATGCTTCATTAACATATAGATTATACATGTCCCAGTCAAAACTGCGTATAAGTGTGTTGAAGTCTGCCTGTTTGTAGAGCCGAACTGTCCGCTTATAACAACCTGACCTCAATTTCACAATCATTCACTCAGCTGAGTGTACACTCAACTCAAATATTCCAATTTTTCTCTCATCAGTATTTTTAAGATATTAAGTTTAATGAGATAATTTTTCGTTTTGTTCAACAATTCTACGTTAAAAAAATTAAATATTAAATAAGATAATCAATTTAAACTGTGTTATGTCTTGGAAATTGACATTGAAATATTATCGAATTTGAGTTGAGTGTACACTCAATTGAGTGAATGATTTTGATACTGGCCCCGGAAATGTGAGTATTTAGATCTAGTAAAAGATAAGAACCACTGTGATCACTGACCCAAGAAGGAACTGAAATAACACCTGAATCCGACACTGATAGCTCTTTGGACACTATAACAAGGTCTTATAATGTGCAGTATCACCAACACAACGAGTAGGCTCAGTTATGTTAACCAAATTATACAGAGTCAGAAGATCATGCGGTTTACTGGTATTTACCGTTAGCAGATCAACATTAATGTCACCAACTATAATGATATTTTGATATTAGAAGAATAATCCATGGTCATACTAACTTGAGTAATACATATAGTGGGGATATCAAGCAATAAGATATATATATATATATATATATATATATATATATATATATATATATATATATATAAGCAACGCCTGGCATCATGTAAGTAGATGAATAATTAATTTGTACGCGTACAATATTGCCGACTAATTCTGCTGTAAAATACATGTATTAGCCTTTGCTTTCTCCAGAATAAGGTAAGTATCTTGACTGGTGTGAAGCTAACCCGCAATTCTAGCCCGCAATTCATTTAAAAACCGCCAGCCCGCAATTCTATTTTTTTGCACAGAAAGCAAATTTTTCGTACCATTTATCATTCAGATCAACATTATAACATCAATATAACGTCCAGAAGAAGAAAATACCCTTCGATAAAAAACACCTGCACATTAAGACCACAAGAATACGTTCAAAACGTAAAAACGAGATATTACACATCAAGCGTCAGACGCTTTTCCCCATCTAGGCCTTTCTGTCACAGATTCAGCTCCAACTACAAGATTTGGTGAAAATTTCAAGAACCCTAGAGGGGTAGAACAGGTAAAACAAAAGCTCAGAAGGCCGATACCCCCTCCCGAAAAATGAACATTTGAATAAAGGTTTAGGTTGAAGTAGCGTATCTTGCGTCAGACGCTTTTCCCCATCTAGGACTTTCTGTCACAGATTCAGTTATCCAAGTAGATTTGGTGAAATATCAAGAACCCTAGAGGGGTAGAACAGTTCTAACAAGAGCTCGGAAGGCAGGTACCCCCTCCCGAAAAATGAAATTTTGAATAAAGGTTAAGGTTGAAGTAGCGTATCTGGCGTCAGACGCTTTTCCCCAACTAGGCCTTTCTGTTACAGATTTATCTATCCAACTAAAAGATATGGTGAAAATTTCAAGAACCCTAGAGGGGTAGAACAGGTAAAACAAGAGCTCAGAAGACAGATACCCCCTCCCGAAAAATGAAATTTTTTGAATAAAGGTTAAGGTTGGAGTAGCGTATCAGGCGTCAGACGCTTTTCCCCATCTAGGCCTTTCTGTCACAAATTCAACTATCCAACTTCAAGATTTGGTAAAAATTTTAAGAACCCTAGAAGGGAAGAACAGTTCTAACCAGAGCTCAGAAGGCAGATACCCCCACCCGAAAAATGAAATTTTTTAAAAAAGGATAAGGTTGAGGAAGCGTATCAGGCGTCAGACGCTTTTCCTCATGTAGGCCTTTCTGTCACAAATTCAGCTGTCCAAGTAGAAGATCTGTTGAAAATTTCAAAAACCCTAGAGGGGTAGAACGGTTCTAATAAGAGCTTAGAAGGCAGATACCCCCTCCCGAAAAAATGAAATTTTGAATAAGGGTTAAGGTTGAAGTAGCGTATCTGGCGTAAGACTCTTTTCCCCATCTAGGCCTTTCTGTCACAGATTCAGCTTTCAAAGTAAAAGATTTGGATTCAAAAACCCTAGAGGGGTAGAACGGTTCTAACAAGAGCTCGGAAGGCAGATACCCCCTCCTGGAAAATGAAATTTAAAAAAAAAAAGGATAAGGTTGAGGAAGCGTATCAGGTGTCAGACGCTTTTCCTCATGTAGGTCTTTCTTTCACAAATTCAGCTGTCCAAGTAGAAAATTTGGTGAAAATTTCAAGAACCCTAGAGGGGTAGAACGGTTCTAACAAGAGCTTAGAAGGCAGATACCCCCTCCCGAAAAAATGAAATTTTGAATAAAGGTTAAGGTTGAAGTAGCGTATCAGGCGTCAGACGCTTTTCCTCATGTAGGCCTTTCTGATACAGATTTATATATCCAACTGGAAGATTTGGTAAAAATTTCAAGAACCCTAGAGGGGTAGAACAGGTAAAACAAAGAGCTCTCGAAAAATGAAATTTTGAATAAAGGTTAAGGTTGAAGTAGCGTATCTAGCGTCAGAGGGTTTTCCTCATCTAGGACCTTTCTGTTACAAATTCAGCTATCCAACTCCAAGATTTGGTGAAAATTTCAAGAACCCTGGAGAGGTAGAACAGTTCTAACCAGAGCTCAGAAGGCAGATACCCCCTCCCGAAAAAAGAAATTTTGAATAAAGGTTAAGGTTGAAGTAGCGTATCTGGCGTCAGACGCTTTTACCCATCTAGGACTTTCTGTCACAGATTTATCTATTCCAATAGAAGAATTGGTGAAAATTTCAAGAACCCTAGAGGGGTAGAACAATTATTATATAATTTCCTGTTGATTTCACTGAAAATTATTAATTTCATGATGTACTTTTGAAATAAAATAAACGTGCCAGTCCTTGTCCAGATCACAATCCTCAAAGCAAGGTAAAAACTTTGAAAACTGACAAAATTTGTTATACATGTGAACTTCCTTTAAGGAAGAGACACTGGGTGGTTCGGAAGGGTAAGGGAAATTATTTCTGTTTAATAATAATAATAATAATAATAATTACAATAATTATTTTAAAAAAAACAAAAGATGTAGAGATAATACTTCTTGTTTATTATTACGAAATTATGCACACAACTTGTACATGCAGTTATCATCGATTTTAGCCAAATTAAAAAACAAATTTTTAATATAACAAATAAGAGTGTTCTAAGAGCTTTACAAATAAAGTTGTATGAAAAAAAAATAATGAATCTTTTAAATAGCTCTAGTAGTTCAAATGGGGTTTTAACCTGCTTTTTTTGAAAATTAAACTATTTAGTTTATAACTTTTTTATTATATAAAGTATGTTTTTAAAGTATTATTATCAATTAAATTTTAATGTCTTTTTTTTTTTTTTGTTTTGTTTTAACAATGCGTTGCATGTCCCACTTTACTTATACATATGCATTATACCTTAGTGCCATAAACCCAGATTTACAGTTATGTATAGAAATTTACGACAAATTATCACACAATGCGAGAAGAACATTATCACTTTTATGAAAAAGCAGTTTAAAATAAAAATGATATATTATAAATAAAAAAGTATGCATTTATATGTTTGTGGACCATGTAGATTAAACTTTAAAACAAACAATTTCCTTTAAACTATGCTTAGTAGGCTTTTGTTCCAAATTATGATTACATGATTGTATTTTTCATCATCTATATACCCACATCATAAAGAAATGAAATTTTGTAATTTTTTTTTATCAAAAAGTAAAAAAATTCTAATAGATTATTGCAGAATATGCAAATTATCTTCAGCAAGAAAGCTGAAATAGCAGCAAAAAAAAAAAAACAAATACGTATCAGGTATTGATTAACTATAAACTTTTCCCAATTTTGATGCCTTTTTCATAAAAAAATATTAAATTTGGAAACTTCACACACACACACACACATACAGATAAAACATTTTAAATCTTATATCATCAATACCATCATGGGGTTAAGTTTTAGCTTATATTCATGTAAAAGATTAAAACTTAAAACCTGCTGCTAAAATTTTTAAAATTATCAATAATAGAAGCAGGGGTAAAGTCAAGGTTTATGCAAATTAAATTAAATTTCTGCTCATAATGTAACATTTCAAACATCTTATGTATAGCCAAAGATTATTAACAAGAAAAATAGTAATAACGGTATTAAGATACATAACTAAGTCTTGAAATATTTTAATTTGAATACATATAAAAGGCCATTTTAAGAAAACATTAAAACTGCATGTATACACCATGTCAATTTGGTAACAAAAAGTTTAAACATAGCAATTGGTCACAAATGAGATGATGACTCAGAATTTTCTATTTTTGTATGTATATTAAAATGAGTAAAAGAAAACATTAAAAACATAAAAAATTTAAACCACTTCATTTTTTTTTACATTTACGCAATGTAAAACTAGTTTTTTTTTTAATGTGTCATGACTCTTTCAATTTACTCTATGATGAAAAAGAGCGCTATAAAATTAAAATCTGTAATTAAATATAAATATATTATTAAAGATATTAAAGTAGTAGACGCAACAAGGAAAAAATCCATGACATTGATTTCTAGACTTAGATTTAAAGTCTTTTGAAAGGAAATGTCAATGCTGAAGATCGAGTGTCATAGTCAATCTATATAAAACAATTGTAGCTTGACAAATTTATATACAAATGTGCTAAATTTAGAAATTCACCCCTTTAGTACCTTGCCATGTCCCTATTTTATCTCCATTGCTAATATATGCAAAAATTCGCAACTAGGTGATCTTAAAATATATTAAATGAAATATCTAATGTATCTATCTTTTGCAAAGGAGTTTCCGCTAAGACGATTGAAGTGTAGGTATGTACGGCGTACATATATATCATTTTCAAATTTCCCTACTGAGTGCCTTGGCCATTTCCCCATTTTAGCCCCATGGCTACCATTTGTGCAAATCTGAAAATAGATAACCTTAGAATATTATGCATGAAATACAGGCTTTTAGAAGATTTTTTAAGTTTGTTTTTACTATATTCAGGTGAGCTTAACAGTTTTCAATACAACATTGGTTTTTATAGTTCAGTAGTAAGACCTGTTTAGTATCCAAGTTTGAAGTCAATTTAAGGAAAACTCTGTCGCGATACACGAATTGTTGATACATTTCTGAGTTTGTTTTAGAAGACGACTCAAAATAACTAGTAGTATGTTCTTGATTAAGATACTCTCAACATACCAATGTGAGTAAACTGCTTCTTCTGCTAATAAAAGATTCAAAGAAACTGCCTCTTCGAATATAGTAATTGACGTTCTTGTCGCATATATAGATTTGTCTGTTCTGGTCTTTTTAAAAAAACGTCTTTCCAAGTGGTCACAGATAGCATAATACTCGTCCTGTTTTATATATTTCCTAGCAAATCCTAGTTTGTTTTCGGAATATGCCTTTTTAGGATTCTTAAGAAATGAACTGTGACGGTTATTAAAGTCAAAGTTCTGCTTTCCGGTCATAATGTCTCTCACTATATCTGCAATATCTTTAGTGAAGAGGATTGTCCTTAAACTAATATTATTTCCGTCTTCATTGCAGAATTGTTTTACTATTTCATATAAAATAAATAGTCTAACGGAGCTTGCAGATACGTGCTTTTCCAAAATTGGAGACCGTTGGGCTAGCATTTTTCCGTAAAGGCAAACCATTGCTCCACATGAACTGCCATCAACTTGTCTTT
Source organism: Tegillarca granosa (assembly GCA_029721355.1). Classification (NCBI taxonomy): domain Eukaryota; kingdom Metazoa; phylum Mollusca; class Bivalvia; order Arcoida; family Arcidae; genus Tegillarca; species Tegillarca granosa. The sequence continues at coordinate 36,739,382 of CM056594.1, read as the reverse complement.
CAAACAAATCGCTCTCCATTAAATCCAACAATTTCCACTCATCGTTCAAAATTGTCATCGTTTCCACTACATGGTGAAAGAATAAAAAGTCCATCAACCTGTTGACGATTGCTTTCTTTACAGGATTTCCGAGAGGATCAAGATGAGAATGTTCTTCAGTTTTGGTTCGATCGCAACCAAAATCCAGTGACCGTTTGTATTTACTGGCACAAGTACAAAATCTGCGTTGAAAAATTGTAAATTTGCTTCAATTCAATTTAATTCTGTTCCCCCAAGCTTTGAAGCAAACCATCCAGCGGGCATAAAAATGCATGTATTGTACGAATATATAGGTGGAAACAGTTTGGAAGAACACGTCAATGTTTTTGTCGGACAGATAACTACGAAAGACGTCATCTGTGTTTAGTACTATTTTGTTTGCAGTGATTGATGCATCGAAATTAATAATAATTTCCTTGGTCGATTCTGTCAATGTAATAGAAAAACTACTATTGTTCAGTTCAAAAGAATTCTTGTGTTCAACATCTGCAATGGATAATTGGCATTGATAAATTTGTTTTGATGTTTTGTAGGAATCATCTATTTGTCTGTATACTTGTAAACTTTCCAAAACCTGTTGAATATCACCGTTATTATCGCTCAACATAACTGTAGAACCAACATTTGTAACAACCTGAATACAGTTTGCATCGATATCCCCACACGAGCAGCATTCAACATTTGCAGTTTTTTGCATCATCTTAATGGTTTCTTCACTAAGTACAACATTATGGTGTTCAGTAACGTGTGTGAAGTCACAGTTTCCACAACGAGCCGTTTTAACTGACGAAATTCCAAAACGTAACGGAAACGTGATGGTGTCTTGTCCAAACAAATACATCAGGATTAGCTCAGCGAAGCTTGAAGCTGAATTGCTTTCTTGAAGTTGAGGAATGCCTTCCTGTAGAAGCATCCATACACGTTCCATGGAATTTTCAATGTTTGACAGTAATTTTAAGATATCCCACTTTCTTATACTGGTTACATTTGAATTTATTGCGCACTCCATCTGATACTTAAAACCTTCTGTATTTATGATACTATATAAAACATTTTTCAACAAAGGTGGGCAAATTCTCTCAGCAGGCAATTTTTCATAGGGTGCGATATAAGTATTTTTCAAAATGTCTTTACCATCATATAAACTTGTTTTGTCATCATCAACTTTAATTGGTCTTTCATTCTCGATTAGAACTACAGTGTAATGGCCAACAAGGGGTGTAGTTCCGTGATGCATTACAATTCCCTTTAGCATATATAAAACATCTGTTTTCGGTTCTGAGTAATTCCCCATGTTTATTATGTTATTGATTGAAACAGGTTTTGTTATTTTTACGGTTCTGTTGAACCTATTTGTATTGTACCTCAACAGTGTTAATATTATTTCGTTTGGTAAGTTAGAGATTTTGAGCCTCCTCCATCTATTAGTACTTCCACATGGACATTCACTGTCTGTTACGTTTTCATCTGTGAAATAATCATCTAACAAATCCTGAAACAGAATAAAAAACATAAATATATGAAAAATGGTCCCAAACGTACGCTAAAATGAGTTTAAGACATTAATCTTCTTAGTCACAACAAAATTATGGTATGCAAGTTGTTTACATCTATATTAACATATATTTAGATTTTTGTTATGAGATGTAGGACGTTGATTCTCAGATAACGAATTGTAACAAGACATTTTTGTGATCTTTCTTGGTTAAGACTTCAAATGATGGGGGTTACAAAAAGTTTTAGGTAACAATTTCCGACTGTTAATCAAGTTTACAGATAGACACGAATACTCTTTTTCATAAGAGGATTCCCTGGTTTAAATGAAAATATTATATTTTGTAATAAAACATATTTATATTATGACAATATTTGTCCCGAAAAGGAACGTAGTAGTATTATAATACATTTCTTAAAAAGAAATGGTAAAAAAGTTATATTTTACTATTGGATAGTAATATCTGCGTGTTTATATCAATTGTAGAAATTGCCATACACTTTCCTTGATTGTCAATTTTGTTATTTTCAAATTTAAAAACTGAACAAAATGTTTAGCAATTACTCTTTTACTGAACCGTTACTTACCTTCACAGTTATGTGATTGGCTATATTCTCGTTAGCTAGTTTTAACTCAATATCGGTATAATGTCCTCATGTCTTGAGTTATTTCCAAAATCTGTTCAAATCATTCCCTGTGTTACCTAAAACAGAAAAATACATTGTAACCATAAGCTTTATATAACTGAAATAAGCATTCTGTATCAAAGATTTCTTTTTCTTTCCATTTACTTTGTTTTCTATGACAGTTAAGTTTAGAGTTACATGAAAAGAGGAAGTGACGACAAGGTATTATAAAGTTTTTTTTTTTAATTTAGTTTGTGACGGTTTATCCTCAAACTATTAAAATAATTTAAAAAAAGACATCTAAATATTAACTTTCCTCATATTTAAAGTCATTAGAATGACACTTTCTCATAATTAAACAGAAAATAGTACAAATAACATCATTGGATGCAGTTTTGTTCTTTCTGCTTGTGTTGGCGTACTACTACTTTGTTTGGCACTTAGTTTATTATGACTTATTGTTCAAAAGTAAGAATTTTTTTATTGTTATAAAATGTTTAACTTTATAAATTAGGAATATAATGTGTACTCTCCTGCATTTACTTACCTTGAAGATTTTATTGAGATCGGATAAATGAAAATCTCCGATCAAACAATGGATATATACATATTATTTATTTATTATGTATGTACGAGATTGGTATCAGAGTCGAGTCTTGTTTCCATGACGATATCACGACGAGCCGCTTGCGGCGAGTCGTGATATCTTCATGGAAACAAGACTCGACTCTGATACCAATCTCGTACATACATAATAAATAAATGATATTTTTATCTTACAATCTACAAAAAATAAAAGAACAAATATGTCAGTTACATAAACAATTTTATTTAAACATTTTCAATGCACTGTTTTTTGTGCGGAGAGATAAATTGAAATTCGCACACTGTGACGTCACACATCAAAGTTTGTAAGGAGGGAATTTCACAAATGTAGGTCATTTCATTCATGGAAGTCAGAGGTACCGGTCGTGTCACTGGTTACTCTACGATATTTGGATTTTTAGGAGATTGTGTTGAATTCTTTGGTGATGTTGGATAATAATTCTGACAGTTTATATAATTAATGGTACAGTTACCACTGATATTGAAATTTCCCGTAAATGGAGCAGCAACTGAAGATTTTGAAGACGAACTATGCACAGAACTTGAAAATGACGATGAAGAATAATTCCCTGTTTCAGATTTGGATGACATGCAAAGAATATTTGACATATTTTGTTGCATTTCGTGAGACGCGACAGCATAGTTATTTACACTTTGGATGTTTTTGTGACCTGATAGTTGCATAATTGTATTTGGAGCAACACCAGCGTGTAACAAGCGTGTGCAAGTGGCCTTGCGTGCACTTGTGTTTGTTTTTTTACCGGAAAGATCTGCTTTTTCAGCCATATTTTTCATTATTTTGCCAAGTTTATGTTCGCCTATTGGTTGGTCTTTGAACCAGTACTCCGCAGTTTCCTTACGACTGTGATTTATCTGAAAATAAAATGGTGATTCGTCCGTTAGAGTGTAGGGGGAGCGTCGCTTTTGAAATTCTTTGTATGCAAATAAGGGACATAATGTTGGATTTTCCGGAATCGAAAATGCTTTTGGATTAAATGCACGGAGGTGAGTAGACGTTTCTCCAGTCCTAGTTTTAGTTGATCTTTTATTGTGTTCCAAATATTCCCTACCATTTTCGTCAACTTTCAGTTTTATATCCCCCAACCGTAATTTATGATTTTCTTTAACGCCCCTCATGCCAAATAATTTTGTGTTATTCAACCATAATTTATTTAACAATGCTCGCGGTTCATGAACTCCAATTATGCCTTTTTCCTGGAGAATGTTTTCTTCATTTTCTGTTAGGGGCTCCGCCCTGTGTGGTTTATTTCCTTTTCCCATCTCTTTTAAATTTTTACGTTTCTTTGATAAAACATCCCGCGAGCTTTCAAATTCCCTATCCTCGTTTATTTTGTATTTATATTTATTTTCTCTTAAATACCTATCAATGCCTCGATGGTATGAAGTAAGAGTGTCTGGTTCATATTCAGTTCCGTCAGGTTTTCTTATAGATAATAAAAAAGAACCAATATGATTGTCAAGTTCAACGGCACTCAGATTTTCAGGTTTTCGATTTTCATTTCTTTCGCGCAAAAAATTAGTGAAAGTTTTCATTACACTTTTTGTTTTCCTTACTGTGTTGGGATTCTTCATTTCCGATAGAAAATTTGCCTTTTCATTCTCACTGATACTGACGAAAATGGGTTTCGGAGGAAGTTTTACATTTTTGTTCATTTCGGTATCATTGCCAACACTGGTTTTGATTTCAGTTTCTTTTGGCAAATCATTTTTCCAACCCCAGTATTGTATTTTTACTGCATTATCTAACAATTGATTTTGATATGAAAAATTCCCTAGGTAATTTTCGTTGGCATCTTTCATAAAACAGCTTCTTTTAAAAACTTGTGTAGTGGCGTTAAACCAGCAGGTGTTACCTACATTTTGAAGTGGAGAGTTAGATTCTAGAAATGTCTGAATGTTATACAATTTTGAAGAATGGTTTGTTATGTTGCAATATATCTCATTAAGCAAGGGTGAATTATCTATTGAAAATGCCGTTGTCGTGTATTTGCTATCTTGTATGAACAGAGCATTTGCAGTCCATGATGCATTACATTTACTTGGTGTTGCAACTGCAGTAGTTTCTCTGTTAGTAATACGATTTGTAGATTTTGCACTTATTTTTATAACGGGAACATCCGTACATACTTTGTCTTCATGCTTGTCTTTATTTGCATCGTTTTCACATTTTACGAATATGTAATTTAAAGATGTTGTTTTGTATTTTTTGGTTATGTTTTCTTTCTTTTCGGGAATGGTTTTAACTGGACGAGTTGGTCCCTTTTGGTATTTTCCTACAACTACTTTTTCTTGACATTTGTTTTTCTTATCCCATGACTCTTCTATTACCTTTCAAGCTTTTTTAAAATTTTTAGGTTTCTTCTTTATCAACTGCAAACATGTCAGCTTTTGAATCGCTTCTGTATGGACTAGAAGTTCAGATGAAAATACATCTATTGCTTTGAACAAAGACATATTTTTCAATATGCAAAAACTCTGTTCCATCTTTTGCATTAGTATTCGATAAAGTTGTTAATTGCGAAGTAGCATTGTCAGTTACGTTTTGGTGGCGTGTCAAATCCCCCATCAATATGTTTGACCATATTGGAAAGGTAGACATAAACTTTGCCAAGAAAACATTTGCAAGAGTAGGTGAATAGCGTGTATTTAGTTCGTAGGTGGTATTGTTTTGATCAGAACAAAATCTGATAAGACATCATCCTTCAATTTTATAGCAAAACTTGAAAATTCGTTTACTTCATTTTTAAAGGTAAATTGTTCTTCAGAAAACTTGTTTGGATTGATGTCAGTGGCTGTGATATTTTCCTCTATTTCCTGGTCATCCTCTGATTAAAGCTTATTGCAGCTAAATGGTAGGCTGTGTATCCGTTTGTCTATGTAATCTGCTGAATGTCTTGTATTTGTGGAGTTAAATACTTCGAAAGAAGAATATAAAATATCGACATCAGTGTAGATCTGACAGCTTGGGAAGTGTCTACATTTATCAATAGACTAAATAAATACATTCAATATTCAAAGTTTGTAACGTAATATTTTTTACATAATGTTTTAAAATCCTTCATCATATGAGACAAACAACCATGTGGGATAACCTTTTTAAGGTCGGATTCTTTGGCATTCCCTGTTAATGTGTGCCATGCTCTTGACCGAAATAGAGATAATGTCTCATGGTTGAATTCTAGTAGAGCAGTAACAATTAATACTAATGATCTATCTAAATTTATTTGTCTTGGCATCACGGTGTTTGCATGTCCAAATAATTTTTTCTCGCTTAGACGAAATTTACTTAACCAATACTGAATTTGTGGCTGATCATGACTTGAGCTCAACATGGAACATACGGGGATAGTTGCATTTCTTGGTATTGGATTGGCTACTGCTAATTTGTTATAAAGAAATCTATTTTCATCTTTTCGAGGTTTGATGATCGACCCTGTAGCATCCCAAAACACTACGTTATCTTTCGCTAAATCATGCCAAAGACGGACTCTAGCTTCGTTCCAGTACATCAAAAATGTTGGAAGGACTAAAATATGCTGTATAAAACCTTTTACTACTTTCATACTAGTATCAGCTTTCATGTTTGCAGCCATCGTCCGTAAACTATCAATTTCATCACGGTCACATATACTCTTTCTAGAAGATTCTGTGGAAATTTTTCTAATAACATTTTGTGATGACCCTACATTTGACATGTTCCCAGCGACTTTAACCTCATCTGGTATTTCATAAAACTTGTTTAAAAAGAATTTATATGGCTTCTGTCCAGCTTCGAGCTCTTTCTGATTAAGTTTTCTTTTTATACCCGATATAGGCCTTGATCTAGTTTCTTTGATAGAATGGTTAATGTCACCATCAAACACAACATTTACTGTATCTTCATTAAACATTTCAACTTTGCATTTCATGTCACAGTCCGAAAACTTGCAGTATAAGTCTGCAAAGAAAATTCTAGATTTTTTTCTTGACAGTTTATTTCGTCTTTTATTAACTTGATGGCGTCTAATCATAAACACACAATATGAATTTAATGAAGAAATACCCTTCATTATTGTTTCGTACCATTCACCGTTTTGAAAACACCTCTTTTCTTCGTTTAATTTTAGGTTCTCTACAACGGATTTTTCAACTCTAAATGATCCTTGTTTCGGTATTTCCTTATGAAAAAAATTCCATTCCAAGTACATTACTATTTTTTTTAACATTTATTACCTTGTCATGTGCTTCTTCACAAACTATTTTATTTTCATTCCAATCCTCTTGAGTTTCAACAACGTTAATATATTTTGATTGATTTTCAGAATCATCTTCTGAAAGCATATATCTGTCTTTAGAATCGTCCTCTATAAGTAAATGTCGATCTTTAGAATCATTATCTGAAAATATACATGGAATGTTTCAATAAAAAAAATTGGTTAGATCCTCGGAAAGCATACTCTTTTTCAGCTGAAATGGCAGATATTTTGTTTAATTAAAGTAAAAAAAAAACTTACAATGATTCTTAATTGTAAATTACAAAAGTGTTTATTTTTTTCATCAATTGGAAACAATTTACACTGGTGACAAGTGGTTCGCTTGTCCATTCGCATACATGTGAAATAATTATTTAACAGAAAAAGGCATTACAGATATTTTGTTGAGATATATAAGAAAGTTCTATACTTCTGCATTTCACTACCTTAATCTTCATCCAGTAAGTACAATTTTACTCGCATTCTATATTTCATGTTTCATTACTCGAAAAAAAAGTGCATCCAGATACAAGATTTTAACTTTTACACTTTGAACACATTTCTACATTATAATAAATGATCATCAAAAATATATAATGTTACAGCTGCTATAAAATGAACTCATTAACATCCAATAAAGTTTGGGTTTAATTTTTATTTGCTTATAAAATATACAAATATTTCAAATAGGTACCAAACTAACGGGTTATGATTTTGCCATGTTATAAACATAATTCAATTTTTTGCAAGAAATATTAACGATTCTTTCCACTCAATGTATTCATTATTCAGTGTCCAATTTTAGTAGTTGGAAGACTTATTAAGACATCCGTTTCCGGTTCTCCTTTATTATTATTATTATTATTATTATTATTATTATTATATAATTAATTATATTCATTATACAATATTATTAATATAATAATATAATATCCACCCGGTCACCATTTTTTCGCGATTTCTACTTCCATAATTTATTCGCGTTTAAATTCTGCTCAAGAAAAGTTCCTTTATTACTGAAGTTGTGCTTTCCAATGTTTAATTCCAGGGGGCTCAATTCAGGATGATCCGAAAAAACAAAGATAAACAATTTTGCAATAACGATTTTGTTTTGACCAACAAGAGGCCCAAGGGCCTTAACGCTCACCTGAGGATATGTCCCATATCAAGTGTTAAGTACAATAGACAATAACTTTAATTACAAAACCTTTTAAAAGTTTCTTTTCATTTTGGAACTGCCACAATACTTAATCAGAGATATCTAATCACAGTTGATTTATAAATATGTGTGTAATAGAATTGACAATATCCAGATGATTAACCATTTAGGTATACGTATGCAGCTACGACCTGGACCTTGAAACCCATAACCAAAAACCAAATATCAAAATTATCATAATATCTATAACTACAATATTAAAATACACATGCCTGTAAAAAAGCTTAATAGTTTTTAGGATAATTCTCACTCTTAAGACTTTAACCATTAAACAACAGAACTTATATCATGGATTAAAATGATCATCATATTTGAAGACAATTAGCAATTTCAGTTCTCTTATGCAGCTATGACAATGTCAAATGAAAGCATGGCCTTGAACTATATATATACATGACCGTTGCATCAATACCTACAATATTCTAATATATGTCTATTCATAAAATTAAAGGTTTTTAAGATAATAAACAATTCTAGTTTTAGTATTTAGTACTCAAAAATTAACATTTGAGGGACTATAACTCCTACATGGATTATCATATAGTTACGAAACTTGGTACTTGTTAGAATTTGTCCTGAAAACAAATTTTGCAATGTTAGTTTTCATTTATTTCTTATAGATTTCAAGAAAACAGCCTTAAATTGCTGGAATCACAAAAGTCAAAACTGAAAACCCTATGTAATTATCTCTTCCAATAGTCAAGTTAAAATAATTTGAAGCCATTTTGCACTACCCCATACATGCTTCTGAACAAATACTATTGAAATCGGTCCAGCATTTTGAAAGAAGAAGTCCAAAATAGTTGTTAACGGCGAACCAACGCACACACACGCACGCACATACAAACGATGCGCCACGCCATATGCTCAAATGGCCCATAGTCACGTAAGCTTAAAAACATATCTTTTCGTAATCAGCATCTCAAAGCAAATAAATATATTCCAGATAAATTTCCCAGGTATAGCATTTAAGGGTGGTCTAAAGTAGTTCATCACAGTAAGATTGATGGTGCTAATGAAATTAAATCAAATTGGGTGCTTTAGTAATTAAAAGTTTCAACTGACATCAAATGTCGTGGTTTTCAGTTTCAAATCAATCCCCCATGATGTTCAAAAACATTCATCACATGTCCATAAAACAGTTGGTTATACCCCACACAAGTCATGGCTAACTTGCTAATAAAGTTAAATAATTGAACATTCAAAATAAATTGACAATCCACAAACATGATTGGTAAAGTTAAAAATTATATTTTTCCTGTTTGAAGGTTTGTTTTTAAGTTAACCTAGCTCACAATGATTAAAGTGTTTTTAAAGATATACTTAACAATTAGAAAAGAGTTAATATAGTGCTTTACGCCTAATAAAATTCCTTCAACTTAAATGGAGGCAGTCAGTTCTTGGATGGTAGAGAAAACAGAAGTGTCCGAAAAAAACATTGACGTTTGGCTAGTGAACTGACAAACTTTCATAAACGGAATCTGATTAAGAAGCATTCAATTATAAGCAGTGGGAGAAGAGGACTGTAGAAATGGTGCTTATGGTCGAGTCAAGATTGTTGTACTTACATCGATGCGGTACTGTGATTTGTAAGCATGCCTTAGACCACTTGGGTACCGGGGCAGTGGGAGGAGTCTTGATCTCTAAGTTTGGACTACTCAATACAGAAGTGAAGAAATAGAAATTGTGAGAAATAAAATTTGATTGAGTTAAATAGTAATGATTTTAAAATCATTTCAAAATTTTAATTTTTTTTTTTTTTACTTTTTTTTTACTTTTACTTTTACCTAAAGTGGGTAAAATGATCACATTAGTTGAATAATGTTAAACTATTCTGATCTCTCGGATATATTTTTTACTTGTGCTAATCATAAAAAAGGTTAAAAATGTTTGGGTAGTAAGAGATTCATTCTGTTTGAAACACTAACAATTTGTAATATGTATATGCAATTACAATATGTTATTGTTATGTTATAACCATTCCATGAAATGACCTAATGGGACGAAATTGTAAATCTGGAGAGAGAGAGAGAGAGAGAGAGAGAGAGAGAGAGAGAGAGAATATATATATATATATATATATAGAGAGAGAGAGAGAGAGAGAGAGAATATATATATATATATATATATATATATATATATATATATATATATATATATATATAGTCTAACATTTTCCCTGAAAATTGGGTATGGAAGTAGAATGGCATTGCGATGAGATGAAAATAGGACGAGTTGACTTTTATTTTTAGAAAAGTATGCGAATTATTATGTTTAAAATCAGATACAGATAAAAATCGGTTACACTGAATATATTTATTTTGTGGGTACGTGAATTTATTCAGGGGATTCTAACTTGTGGATTTAGGAAAGTTTAAGTAAAGTATATTATTATCACGTCCAATTAAGTATATATTATTTTGCAACGTTTTTACATTATTAAAATTTTTTAATTTTTTACATTATTAAATATATAACTTTCCGTGGCAATGGAAAATCTTTCTTACGCATAACGTATTCTAGTATGTTATATTCGTGTTTTCGATAGAACGTTTCAAAAGAATATCTTAAAGCTGCATTAAGTTTTCCAAAGAAAAAAAATAAAACGGTGCTAATCTAATAAATGATGTTCCTAATGAACAATGTTACATTTGATTCAACGATAAAAGCTCGAATAAATACAGAAATTACAGTATTTACCCAGCGAGATGCAGCATTTGGGATCTAATATTAGAACATGGTTACGTCATCAAAACCCGGGTCATTTAAACACAACTTTCAAAATGTTGAAATACGATAAATTAAACACAGAACTTCGTTGAATTTGTCATTTGTGACTTAGTAAGGGAAAAATTACACCATTTAAAATACATCTGGATATTAATGAAGGACAATTAATGCAATCTGTCATGTTTCACTTTCGATTCTAGGCTTTTCCGTACATCCATGCGCATGCTCCAAGCTCATAATTACCATCGTAGAACACTGACCAACCGGTCAGAGGATTCCGTTTATTTACAGCTAAAAGAAATGAAATTTTAGAAAATGAATGTCACGGACCGTGGTTAGAAGATATCTACTTTTTAAAAAATATATTTTTAGAAAATCAAAAAAAATTCAGAAATTTGGTAAACTTAATGCAGCTTTAATTCAAGAAAAATTAATATGGTAGAACAGGTATAACAAGAGCTCACGACTAGACAGCTCCAAGTTTTTGCGACAATAAATTAATATCTTCAGTAATTTTTTTCAGGTCAAAGAAGAACAACATTTATTTCGTTACTTATAAAATCGGTGATGTATGCGCCGAAAAAGTTTTAGTTTTAGTTCTTATATCGAAATAGGTCGTGATGCGTTATTTTGGAAACATTTTAGCTACCTATAAATGTAAACCATACTTACCTTTCTTCGAAGTAAACACCTTGGAATTCAAAGAACTAGATTTTTCTGTTTGTTTTGTTGTTTTTTGGTATATGGGGGACTCTGCCTCAAACTTATTACATTGCGTCTTAATGGCAAAGTATCACCAAAAAATGATCGTCTATATTTATTTTTTGGTGACCTCCCCAAAAGTGTCCCTTTCGCCTTTTTTTTAATCAAATACCAAACCGCAAGACGGTTTTGGTAATTGTTTTTCCTACCTATCCTGACACAAATATCACCAAGAACGGAATTATCTGCTCTCCAATGCCTTTTTATCTTTGTAAGTTTCAATTCCTTAAGAACATTAGAAACTTTTTCTGCAGAAATATTTCTTCTGTTTTTGCGCTTTTTTACGATACCCATTTTTTGCTAAAATTAAAAAAAAATCTTGGTTTAATAAAAACACAGAATTCTAACGAGTTATAAAAGTCAGTGAATTTTTAAGAATGGGTGCATATTTTGTTTGTTATGTATTGTAGTTAAAGTCTTGTGTTAAATTTTGGTATCATGATAATTTCAATTGATTTTAACAAGTTCAACATAAAAAATAATGGTTTCACCACAATTTGGGTTGAACTAATAAGATTTAAAAAAAAATTTCTAAGCCGCAGCAAAATATTCTTTTTACAATCTTCTTGTATTTCATTACATTGAATTGAACTGTGTTAAATTTTATAGATTATGAAATATATGCATATGACTTGTGTTTATCCTTTCAATCACTTCAAAATGTGCAACAATTTTCTTGCAAAAATTGTTATAATTATCGTTTGAAAATTTCAAAGAGATAATTTATTTACTAGACATTAGCATTGAAATTGGTGTTATATTCTTATTTGGAGAGGCAATTTTTTGAGAAAAATATACATACATAACTTGCAGATTTTATTCCAATATTGTAGACTCAAGAAACCAATTTTTCATGTGACCATCTTACGGCACTTTCTTCACAACCGATTCTGTGTGTCTACTCAATTACAGGTATTTAGGAACCTTTTCAGGTTTTTGACCATTTTACATTGGTCACTTCTCATAAAAATCGTCACTGACACGTAATTACAGTAAGCCTTTTGTGTATTGAAATTAATCCCCTTATCAGTTCTTGACACTGTTGTTATAAGTGCAAAGGAGACTATACAATTAGGAGTCTGCATCGGTCCTGGTGCAGTATAGGAAAAAGTTATAGTGTTTACTAAGGAGCATTTCATATAAATACATGTTTCAATAAAAGGAAAGATACCTCTTGTTTTCAATTTAAGTCTATGCGACAACATCATCATTTCATCATTATGATTTTCAATTAACTTTTTGATAGTTGCGTTCTTTGTACGATTTTGTTGTTTATTTGCATGATTAAATTTACACGTCTGGCATCTACATGTGTTTTTAAATTTCATCAACACGCTTTGCCTAAACGCCATCTACATTTAAAGTATTTTATTCTCAGGGATCATTTTCAAATAAGTGTCATGTGCTACTTTTGAATTGTATTATTTTATAAAAATTCAAAACTTTTGATTTGACATTTTTAATTAAATAAGGAATATTTTGATTTTATTATTACCTAAAGTTTTACTTTTACTTTAAAACTTATTTTCTACAATTAATCTTTTTCATTAATTGCATTATTTGTATAAAGATTTATTCAATAAGCGTTTTATGTAACAAGTCGGCTTTAGATTGAGTGACACTTCGAGATTACTCATTCTACATTTTCGGCATTTTCTTAATTTTTAAGGATATTGTTAAAACAACTAATGGATAATCTCGGTCTCTAAAAAGGACGTAATTAACACTTATGTCGACCAGCTTAACTTGATAATTATTATTTTCTCATGGCAATCCTCCCAGGTAATACCTAGCGACAATATTGTTAAGTCGCGTAATTTGATTGGATAGTCACATTTTTTCTGTAATTTAATTGGTTAAAAATTATTTTCGAATTTTATGTAAAGTGAATTTTGGCACTGCTTCGGGAGTCTAGTCGGAGCCCGGCTAAGTGACTGAAGTTTTTAATTAAAACGGAAAACCGTTTATTTCGTATATTTTATATAATTTCGCAACTTTGTGTGCATTTTGGACATTATACGGAATTACCGTATTTATTGTATTCACCATATAGTTTGTTATTTATATTTTATGTTCACGAATATTTACAATACAAGACAGTGAACTTTATCTTGGACTTCTAGTTTTAATTAACTACAAATACTGCCTACCAGCTAATTCCCCAAAACAACGAAACACGGACTCAAAGAAATATACAATATACTATTAACTTTTTTATTTATTTATTTACTAGATATCGCTTTAAGATACTAGATAATAGATACTATTTATGTATATCTAGGCTTTTCTGTCACAGATTTGTCTATCAAACACTCACTCTAGGGTTCTTTTCACCAAGTCTTCTAGTTGGATAGATGAATTTGTGACAGAAAGGCCTAGATGGGGAAAAGCGTCTGACGCCAGATATGCTACTTCAACCTTAACCGTTATTTAAAATTTTATTTTTCGGGACGGAGTATCTACCTTCTGAGCTCTTGTTAGAACCGTTCTACCCCTTTAAGGTTCTTGAAATTTCCAACTAATCTTCTACTTCCATAGCTGAATTTGTAACAGAAAGGCCTAGGTGGGGAAAAGCGTCTGGCGCCAGATACGCTACTTCAACCTTAACCTTTATTCAAAATTTCATTTTTAGGGAGGGGGTATCTGCCTTTTGAGCTCTTAATTTTCCTGTTCTACCCCTCTAGGGTTCTTGAAATTTTCACCAAATCTTTTAGTTGGATAGCTGAATTTGTGACAGAAAGGCCTAGATGGCGAAAAGCGTCTGCCGCCTGATACGCTACTTCAAACTGAGCCCTTATTCAAAATTTCTATTTTCGGGAGGGGGTATCTGCCTTCTGAGCTCATGTTTTACCTGTTCTACCCCTCTAGGGTTCTTGAAATTTTCACCAAATCTTTTAGTTGGATAGCTGAATTTGTGACAGAAAGGCCTAGATGGGGAAAAGCGTCTGATGCCTGATACGCTACTTCAAACTGAACCCTTATTCAAAATTTCTATTTTCGGGAGGGGGTATCTGCCTTCTGAGCTCATGTTTTACCTGTTCTACCCCTCTAGGGTTCTTGAAATTTTCACCAAATCTTCTACTTGGAATCTAAATTTGTGACAGAAAGGCCTAGGTGGGGAAAAGCGTCTGACGCCTGATACGCTACCTCAACCTTAACCTTTATTTAAAATTTCATTTTTCGGGAGGGGTATCTGCCTTCTGAGCTCTTGTTTTACCTGTTCTACCCTCTAGGGTTCTTGAAATTTTTACCAAATCTTGTAGTTGGATTGCTGAATCTGTGACAGAAAGGCCTAGATGGGGAAAAGCGTCTGACGCTTGATGTGTAATATCTCATTTTTACGTTTTGAACGTATTCTTGTGGTCTTAATGTACAGGTGGTTTTTATAGAAAGGTATTTTCTTCTTCTGTACGTTATATTGATGTAATAATGTTGATCTGAATGATAAATGGTACGAAATTTTTGC